>CM064516.1:39015858-39158462 GCA_032716605.1 Paralithodes platypus | reverse complement strand
CACCACTGCTCCGCCAAAGCCAATGAGTGGGTCCCAAAGCAAAGTCCCCTTCCGTCCCGCTGTAGACCAGGAAGTCCCGGACCCCATTAGCCAGTTTGGCAGTAGTCGCACAGCACAAAGAATTTGTTTAAATTTTATGCCAAAGCGATGTCTTTTTGAGGGGATGTGTGTACTGCCGGAAGCTGAGTTTTCCCCAGGAAACAGGCACAAAGAGAGAGAATCTCGCAAATGACGACCTTGCGGAAAGGGCTTGAAGTAGGAGGTGTGAAGCGTTCTAGCATCATTCTCGTATTTAAATTAGAACCGTCCTAATCTTCCACAGCTTGTCACCGAGTGTGGACGTCGGTGTTTTTATTGTTGTGTTGGTGACAAGATGGAGCATGCTTGCCCCGGAGGATATCAAAGGGGTACCGGGTCGCGGGACCATATAGTTCCCGAAAGGCTACGGGTGGATATCAGGAGTCCATTGGTGAATCCAATAGTCAGGCAACCTAGGATTCTGACATGAGGCAATTGAGGCCATGGTGAAGTGCCAGGAAACACCATGAAACTCTTGCCATGCCACCCCGTCACTGGGGTCCCTTGCCTCATGTGGCTAGTGGTCACCTTGCCCAAAAAGTGGACCTGGAATTGGTGCTGCGTTAGTGGTCTCTTTGACAACATAGCCTACCACCAGCCTCCTCATCAAAGAAGGCCGCAAATAGTTCGTGTGGTGGAGCATTGGGGCCTGCAGGAAAATTGGGGGTAATGCCTGTACCCTCCAGTACCTCATCAAAAGCTGGCACATCACGGTTGTATCCATCCCCTTCAACTACGTCTTGCCACTGAAAAACGAAGAATGGGTCTTGTCTACGCGGCGGGGGGGCTCCAGCTGGTGGCCCAGCACGCCCACGGCCAACTCGGGAGGCGCGCGCCCTAGGGCGGCGAGGGCGTCGGCCAGGGCGGTGGGCACCACCACGGGCAGCACGACGCCGGGCCAAGCGGATGGGTCGAGGGTCGTCGATGTCCATATAGTCATCGTCAGAGTGGTCATCTTGCCCTGACGGTGGACCTATGTAATCATGGCCCGAGGCCTCAGAGAGGGGGCCCTCCTCATCAGTGGCCCCCACATAATCTGGCGGGGAACCAGTGATGCGTGGGCGGCGTGCGGGTGGGCGAGGTGGGGAAGGAGTGGCAGGTGAGGCTGTGTCCCCCCGAGGGTCCCGGGATCCTTGGCCTGTGACGAGTGACAGAAAGCAATGTTTCACTGTCACTATGCCCAGGTATTGGTGATGCGAGCTCAAAGACTTCTTCAGGAAAACATGTTGAAGGCGGGAGAGGTGGGGAGGACCTTGGGGAAAGTTGCGGGGAAGTATGGCTGGGGACGGCAGGGGTGGACGCCGTGGGAACCTCGAACAAAACTCTCTTACTTTTCTTAATTAGTTTTTGGTATATTTCCTACCTTTCCCCTTTTCGGCAGCAGTGTGTCTCCTGTCGGGGGACCTAGGAGGCAAATAGGCCGAAAGTGGGGGGTCCTCAACCCTTGGCAATGGTGGGGGTGGTGGGGAAGAATGCGGGGCATCCGGGTCATCTTGGGTGGCGTGGGTAGATAAGGGAGACAATGGCGGACGAGAAGGGTCACCACGCTGACCCTCACTCACAGCCTCATCCTCACCAAGTAGTTTTGCTTGTTCCCTAGCTGCCGCGGCCCGCCTTCTCAAGTATTTTCTGCTTATACAAGTGTAGCATGAAAGGCGATTTACCTGGGGAAGGGCTTGGAGTCGTGTCACTTATGCGAAATTTGGTGAGTGACCTTGAACTCTCCCACTCCACTCACTCTCTCAAGTTCACTGTCCTTTAGGTAAACCAGCTTCCTCAACAACTGGTACATCACTTTCATCACTGTCATGTTCTCTCGCAAATCCCAGGAATTGCTCTTCTTTCTCACTCATGGCCGCCATAATCACTCGACTTATAATTACTGGAGTCGTCACTGACTATATCATCAACACTATACTTTGCATCAGCACGCTCATATAGTCTGAATGTCGTCTCAATACCTCCGGGAGGTAACACATTTAGGCGATGGCGTCGGGGTAAGGCGCGACGAACTAGCAAGGGCGTCGTAGGAAGCACGGTATCGGACACAGCGGAATCACTATTTGGCGTACTGTCCATGATGGTGTCGGGGTAGATACTGTTGCTGTGGCGTCGTTTACGCCGGGTGGCGCCACCTACCGTCCCATGATACCAAAAATGTACGTGCGGCATTCGAAAGCACGCATGCAAGCAATGGGCGTTCAAGAGCCCTTCCGGGTTGCGCGGACCGAGGTTGTTATGGGGCGTCAAGAGCCCTTCCGGGTTGGAGGGGTTAAGAATAGCATGTCAGCTAGACCAGAGATTCAGAGAAGGATATTTAGGTGAATTGATGAATAATACCTCCCAGCCTATTCATGTAGTGCGCCAGTAAAGTAGTCCCTATGAACCTTCACCAAATCCGCCTAAATAACTATACTAGTACCTCATACTAGAGTTAAGATATCCACGATCATAATCAGATCACAAGTTACTTACCGCCACATTAAAAAAAAACACTCCCTAACCCCCTAAGTTCACCAGAATAAATTAACTACTTCATAGCATTGACATCCAATACTTCTAGAACATTCCTGAAGCTTCCTTGACCTGCCTATAAATAAGACCCAAAGACAACAGTCGGGCAGTTGAATATTAGAGTCCAAAAGCAACGGCTGGCCTCACTGCGTTGGCGTCTAGTCTTCCCTCCCCCCTCAAGATTCACGATAGTTCGGCGTTCCGTAATCTGTGCAACTCTGTGAGGAGAGTGATTTAACCCTTTACGAATATTCTATTGCGATCGGGCGACTACCGGCAGTAATATTATATTAGTAGACAAAAAATTCACAAATTATGATTGTTTCATTAACTTCTGATAGTGCACCCTCCGCTACTTGAGCTACGAACGATCATAACTCATAACTGATCTAAGGCAGAAAGATCTTTTTATGTTAGAAGGGATTATGCGAGAAACTCTTGAGTGAGGACTCGGCAAGAATAACTCCTTGGCAACAATCGACCTGTCTTAACCCATCAGCAATTGTTGCCAAAAAGGTGCACAACCGCCCGCAAGAAGCCCATCTGCAAACCTTCTCTACACTGCCGGACAGCTTGGACGGCCCCAGAGCTACTGTTAACCTCTGAAGTGCGCATGGGTGTAATTGGAAACGTCCCCCTGTGCTGACGTATTTGAGGTGTTTCCGTCACTAAAATATTCATTGTGCCATTAATAGCATTAAAACGTCTGCCTGTGTGACTATTGTGGTTTGATTATAAAGGTATTAACCTGAAACAACAATAAAACGAGGGAAAACAGCGTGTGCCTGGTCAAAATCAGGAGATATACACCGCGAGTTGTATAATGTATGGGTGAGGCAATCTGCTTTCCCGCCAATTTCCCCCAAGGCCACTGAGACACAGTCGATCGATACTCTCTCTCTCTCTCTTGCACTCGCTTGCTATCAGTGATGACCACACCCTCCAATCGGATTTCTAATGTTAGCACGAAAATATACCTCAGAATAAGGGAATAACAGGGAAAATAGGTGATAACTGAAGGAGAGGAGGAAAGTGGGGAAGGAGGACTGAGGACTGAGATTTTGCATGGCCCAGGGGCCAAAAAAAAAAAAAAAAAAAAAAAAAAAATTTTTTTTTTTTTTTTTTTTTTTCGGCCCCTGGGCCATGCAAAATCTCTTAAGAGTCTCCCCGCAGCTCCCGGGTTAACCCCCAACATCACTAATGCAAGATAACCAGGAAAACTCCATCACAGTGTTACTTCACAGAGTACCAGTGTTACGGTGCTATTAACTGTCAACCATCCAGTGTATTCGATTGTGTCTCAACGTTCTCTGATGTTAAGAAATAAGTGATTATGCTAGTACACATTAATATATATCAGTGAAATTTAGCTTAGGCGAACTGACTCCCGTAATTATTCTTGCCATCAGGTTTAACCTGATTCGCCCTCACTGATATTTTCGGTCCGAAGTATCACCTAGACAAGGTGAACATCCTAGACCAGTGCAACTAGTTACAGTTATCCCTTTACGTTAATTCTTGGGCAATAACCACATTACTTATACTTTCATCCTTGATTAAGAGTCATATTACCAGAGAGAGTTAACAAAGCGAAATACCAAACCTGTGTGATTCATGTACCCTACGTATCATCAAAGCAATGTGATCAGAAGAATAATGACCTGAACGTTGGAAGTGGGAAGTATGTCTCTATCCAAATCCGCGATAAGTGCTGGGAGATTGTAATAAGTCCAATAACCTACCTGAGTGCTCCAACCTCTATTGTTCGTGGAATTCTATTACGTACCTTCTACCTGAGTGTTATTGAGAATAAAGCTGTATTACAAACCATTTATCCGAGATTATCTATGTCCTCTGTTGATTCTATTTATGTATTTTGCAAGAAATCCAATAACCTAGTCATGCAGAACTCACCTATACCAAGTTAATCCTGTATAAAATCAGGGCATAACAATTATTGTATTTTAACGTGTGAATCAGGAAAGGACCTTCGTTTGAGATAGTATCCTAGTTTTGTTTACCTCTTGTGTTTCCTACGTTCCCCACCTAGGCCTATTCAGATAAGTTTTTATAACTAACGTCCTCCTAGCCTGTTTTATTGTTTATTTTTGAATGTTTTTACTGGGTTATAGTGTAAAGAATTACTTGTTACCTTGATTTAGAGGTCCTCATTTCCTAACCCCAGTACCGTCAAATTCCGACCCCCTTTAGGTCGGGGAGATTTCAGATTATTTGTTCCCCCTTTTATTACTTAACCCTTTGGCGCACCTATAGTTTCCAATCAAATTTTTTTCCCACTCCCCTAAGTATATCTCAGCTCACTCAGAGCCAGTTTTGTGCCCGGCGATAATTTGTTTCTGTGACGTTTTTATCCACCAAAAAATCCTTGTATTTGGATAAATGAGGCACCATCAGCTTCGTTATTGATTGGACTTGAAGATAAACAAGTAAAAACATAGAATAAATACAAAACAACCACATTGGGGCACTCCGAAATAAGAATTGTAATAGCAAAATCGAAATACCTTATCTCCAACTCGCGCTAGCTCAAAATTTGCCCACAACATTTTTGATTTGCATACATATATGGAAGTGGAATTTTATGAGGATTCCACTGGTAACTTCAGAATTACTATAAACCAAATAGTTACTGAGATACACGAATAAACGTGAAAGTATCGAAAACAGACTGAGCTGTACTCTGCTCTCTTCCCATGCCAGCCGTGAGTCAACCGTTAAACTGAGGGGGTTGCTAATTGTACCCATTGAACTAAACTTAATACCGAGTATATATGCCGAATATGACGCACGTCAGAATAAAACTGAATTTTTGGCGAATATTTTTAAGTTTAATGACGCACATAGTCATCTTGCGCTTAGGGGTAAAATACCCTAATGACGCACATAGAGTCATCGTGCGCCAAAGGGTTAAAGTTAACTTGTGGAAAGGCCATTTAGGTATGGATACTTGCTGAATTATTATGTTATATGGTGTTATTCTAGTGCAAGCTAAATACCTGAAGTTAGGCTACCCTATTGTGACCTAATTGGGAGTACAGTAGGCTATTATTAATTGTGCTTTTATAGCTTATTATGAGTATTGATTGCTATGATATAATTATGTTTGACATGGTCTAATGTACAGAGTTGCATTGCAAGGGATGGAATGCTGTAGTGAGATTCTGGGCAGCTGATTTCAGGGGATAAGTGACTTCAGTTACAGTAGGAATAACGTTAAGCTTTGTTTGAGCCTTATGTAGTACCCTCCGCGTCGGGCAGTGCAACCTGTTAAGTTTGACCATGACAATTGCCTTTGATTTATGCCATTATTGTATTGATTTAACTAAAATTTGTATGAATAATTTCTCCATAGATATGCTGTGTAATTATGCATTTCCAATTGTGTGTAGAGTACTGCTGATAATATATGTACGTGTACTTAATGAGAGGATCTTTGGATGCCTTAAGAGATTATTTAGGTACTGTACTGTAATGTCATAATTTGATCTGTCATTGTATTTTTGTACTTATATTAGCTCATCTATTTTTATACATGAATTGGAATCCATGTATTTTTATATGTATTTGTTTTAGTATTACTGTGTACCTTAATTAGGACATTGATTAACCCCCATTAATAATGGTTAGACATATGTCAACCAGATTGTTATGAAATGGTAACTTATAACAGGGAATTCCAGTTGGGACGGAGTCGATGCATGCTGATGGCGGAGATTCGGAGATTCACCCCTCCCATCGGCTGAGGGCAGGATGCTGAACTCGTGCACTGTACGAGGGTTCAAGAACCGCAGGAAGACGTGTGATTACCCCCCATCCGCCAGGATACGGTAGGCCGAAGAGACCTAAAGGCAAACCTGGCCGATACCGGTATTACGCGGGATTGGGATTATAATAATAAGAGTAATGGGGAGGATACAGACAGCAAGATTCGAGTCCTACTCCTAGGTTAAGAGACTATCCCAGTACAGAAATGGATATGTCCCAGATTAAGTGTGTAGATATAAGTAGATACTGTACCAAGGACAAGAGTTTTGTAAACGGTAAATGTTCCTCATATTAATATCAAGCTTAAGATTACTGCAACATGTTTGTATCTATCATCCCGTAGGCCACCTATTTGGATCTAAATGTGTTGTCAGGATGGTAAATCGGAACAGTCAGTATTAAATTGGTCTAAGAGTAGTACCAGTAGCCTAACCGAGAGTTAAAGTCTTGTCAACCAACCGTGAAGGTGAAGTTCTTGCTTGGTCTTTGCTAGCCTACGGTTTATCCTACTGTCCCAATTAATGTACCTGAATAATGAGCATGAGTCACGATTGCATGAAGAATAAGAAAATCACGGGGACGGCCAGTTCACCTGAAGGTGGGCGATCAAATAATTCGAATGAATTACCGTTCCCCAAAACATCCTTAGGTGATATCTAGAAAGTAAAGAATATGCTAGGTCTCAGTGGGGTTTTTGTGGTTCTTTGGGCTTATCATCGTGCCGGAGTTGCCGCTTTTCCCCTTCCTCGAAGGATGTTGGATGTGGGTTAACCAAACAGGGTTGTCCTCTCATTAATTAGAATGCAGTAACGGGTTTGTCGTCAATCTCTTCCTTTCTAACCTTTATAAAATGCCCCAGAACAAGAAGCCCACCACAGAAGCCACGAGCGAACACCACACAGAAACACCCATAGGAAAGGTCCACAGAACGAAAGGACCAGCTGACCGAGCCAGCCATTTCAGACAGGCCCAAGCCCGCAGGGCTAAGCAGCTCCAGGCTGCACCCTTTACCTTTTCTAAACTGACCATTTTCCACACTTCACGTACACTAACCCTCTCGTGTCCTACACTCCTAACTACAAAGATGATGAACAGGAATATACATTCATATTAAAAAACACCATGCCCTGTCCGACGTTGAGCCAATGCCAACACATCAGACAGCCATAATTATATCTATGTATGTTCTTACATCCGAGAAGTAAATGTTATATATCTTAGAAGTTAAAACACCCACGCTTGTCCCTACACCTAGTATATCATTTTCCATGACGAGTATAGATATATGTAACCCGTGCTCAGTCGCCCCTTGCATTGTTCCTCTAGTAACTAAGTATTAATATTAACATTCCCTAACATCTTGTCTTGCCAGACTAAGCTTCTGAAGGCCCATCGCCCCATAAATCTATGTATTCAATCCTTAGGTTAAGTATTTTTATCCGCCATTGTGTTCACCTTTTTCCATTTACTTTCCCACAATTGTCATACGTCTCCCCCTTGCCTCTTTCGTATCCACAGTCCACACTACGCCAATTTACTTCGTGTCTTACACCTCTTACCCCAACCAGAGATTGTATAAGATAACCTGGTTACCAGTATCTGTCATAAGTACCCCGAAAACAATAACTAAGTACCCCTACGAACTGCCGCTGTGGTTGGTATTTTATATTTAATAGAAAACGCAGTTCCCAGGGCCAACTAATAGTATCCATAACCCTCTGACTGATCACATAACTCTATCTTTTCCAGGACTCATTATACCACCCCATAGTTGCATTCCCCGGTAGCATTTGGCTAACGTATTCTACTGCCTTTTCAAACTTCCATATCAATTGTAGCCTAATGCCACCCACGCCCAGGGACCTTAGGGGCAAAATTTCCCTGTAGCCCTTGAACTCTCCCCCCCCTCTCATTAAGACACCCGCGCTTCTCGACTCTTGTCCGACCTAGCCTCTCTCTCATACCTCTTGAAGATCCTTGAATTGGTCCGTTACTAACGCTCTCCAACCTTTTATATATATACTCCTATCCAGCCTACCTTCACTTAGTAGGCCAGAACAACATTAGAACTTTACTAGCCCCTTGCATGCCATCTATTCTCTTACACACATTCACAACCCTGCACCCAATGGTCGTCGGTGCGAGGCTAGCCGCCCCGCCAGTAACTAACTTCTATTGCCATACTTCCAGATAAATGTGGCAGAGTTAGCAACCCAGTCTCCACCATATCAGGCAAACCCTACAATTAACAACCAGCCGAGTAAAACCAGCTAGCTAAGGCACCTTCGGTTTTGGTATTAAAGACACCCACATCTGTCTCATACACAGAGGGTTATTACAAACACTGGTGATATGGCAAGCCCCTAGCCACAGCCGCCGGACGACTATCACAGAAGAGAGGGCGGCCCAGCTCCCCCTTTTTGCCCACCCGAGGAGGGAGACCCCCACCCCCGCGGAGGTATACCTGGCCCCTGTTTTGACTTTCGAGTCATTGCCAGGTAGCACAGGAATGCTTCCTATCAATGAACTAACCATGAATGACTAACACCTTTACTAACCTCTATTACACAACACAATACCAGACAACTTTGGAAGCCATGGTATTCCATCAGCACTTTCCCCAAACCCCAACAAGACCCCACGCTACCCCCCCATCCTCCGCCCGGGGGAAACGCCCATCACACTCTTTCGCTCCCCCTCACAAAGTCATTGAACGCCTAGTATTGACAACTAATTCCACATGACCTACCCCTAGCTAAACACAACATGCTTTAGGCCAACTGCACTCCGACAAACACTACTTATCACAGACCTTACACAAAGAGCTTTCGAAACCGGCATTCAATTCAGCTAGACCACCACAAGATCACTAATAATATTTTAGCCAGCACTCGTACATTAGGAAAGCCATTACGATGCCAGCCCCCGCCACAACCTAACAAACAAAATCTACAAACACAAAACATGCACAAAAACACAAAACGGTGGCTTGGCCAACGTTCCTAGCAGGCAGATGTGCACAAAGTAGCTTTTGCCGGTCAGTCATCTAAAATCAGAAACGTTTCCAAACGGCGTCCCACAAGGATCCCGGTTCCTATCGTCCCGCACTCCTTCAATCTCGCTACATGCAACGATTATTATAACTACACCCAATACGCCCCAACTAAACTTTAGCCTCCTTATGCAGATGACATCACACTCAACATGCACAAACACCATGAACCCCAAAAAAAAAGGAGCAACAGAATCTACCTTCAACCGCTATCTCAACACACTAGAAAAAGGGCGGGTGCACCTACCAAACAGACTTTATCTAAAGCCCCAGCCAAATCCACCGCAAACCCTGCTCACAAGTTGGTACAGGGGAAAATGAGAACACGAATAAAATACATCGCCTCCAACCTCACCATAAAAACAACACACCCCATAACACATACACACACACACCCAAATCCCTAGGAGATAACATATGATACGTCAGTATGACATTCATATAACAGCACACACACAACATTTTAAAAAGAAAAAACTGACACCCAGACCTTAAACGCCCTCAGGTCACTTGAGCTCACACAAAATGTTGTGCCACAAACAAAGAAACTACCACCACAGTATTATAAACAATAAATAAGATCAGTGATGGAATACGCAGAGCACAGCCTGGGCTTCTAACCCTAGCTGAAACACCCATATAAGACCTTACAAGACTATTCAAAACAAAAAGCCTGAAGAGCAGTTACAGGCTGTCACAGTACTACTGCACCCACAGATTCACCCGCATCAAGAAACCCAAAATCTCTCAAAGCAAAGACCATCTGGACATGAGAGGCACTCAATTCCTGGCAGCAGCCTCTCCCCCAACCAAGGACCACCCACCGTAACGACTATGGCAACAACACTGCCACTAGACACCAAGAAAATATCAAAAAAACACCCACCCGCAACGGTTGGTTTTATCACACAACACACATTATGTGCCTCTCCTCTCTCCCTCCCTGCCCACCCCGAAACCAAACATCCAGGAAGCACAGTCCATACTCATATCTCCATCACCGATCCATTCCACTCACACTCACAGGACAAACACCAGCTGCATGCACGACCTCCCGAAAAATCCAATCCTTCCTAACCTCACTCCCTTGCCCGCGAGGACAGAAGTCCAACCAGGCCAGGCTTGAGATGCGTGACACCATCCAGGCCTTATGATGCTATCAGAAGAGACTGGATGAATCGTTTTGTCGGACGCCTGCCCGGCGGTGGTGGATTGTAAACACAGCAACCACCAATACCATTTAAAACACATCAAGAAGGGACTGCATTCCACACAAACACTTACGCCAACAACACAAATCTACCACTCAATGAGGAGCTCAGGAGCTCTGTGGGAAAGCCGAGTCGGTGTGCCATGGCCTTTCTCAGGGACCCTCGGGGCTGAGTTCGGCCAGGCAAGCCTGGTACGGGAACAACCACAACAACAACAAAAAACAAACAACAACCTCTTATTCTATTAACCCACAATTATAATAATTAAACCATTACCTTTTCTTGCCATGCTCTGATCACTAAATTAGCACCTCAGCTATACCATAGTAATGAGATATTGAACAATCTAGAGGAAGACGCTCCCCCTATCACAGCTGTCGCCCCCCCTACCCCTCGCCAAGAAAAGGTAGATCCAGTAGTCGCTCTCACCCTAACCAATAACGGTCCAGTATAGCCAAAAAATAGTACGCTTGTCGGGTACTAAGGCTCAGTTATATGGAAAATCTTCTAAAGGCTTCCATTGCCTTCGGATGCCACAACAGTAAAATACCATCGTTTACCTAGTCCACCATATCTATTGACGAGCTCAAAATTAATTCCATAAAGACTCGGATCCCTACTGTCTACCAGGGTCCAAGAACCGAGCCTATAAATCTAATACTCCCGCCCCCAGTCAAAATCAGTTTTTGGAAAAGCTAGCACAACCAACCACGGGTCACTACCCTGCAGGCGGATACCACAAAAAAATGAATAACTTTAACTTCGTATGCGCTGCCCTTGTTGTGTTCCGTCCGAAGTGATGATCCCAGGAGCCGGCAGACCTTCCGTGGGGCGTAGATTTTTGGATAGAATGGACCTGCCCACGTAATTGAATGAAACGAATCACACATAATGGCGCCCCGCTGGACGGCCCGCCGGACGGGGGGGAGGGCGAACCCAGTCATTAGCCTCCAACATCATGGACGCAAGATACGCCAGGCCACCAGACATCAGCGCATCCTACCCAAGAGTCCCTTTAGCAGTACTACATATTACTGTGCTGTTTTAGAGAATTCACTAATTAATATTTCTACGATAGTGGCTAGGCATGAGCCTTGCCAGTGTAATTCATACTTAGAACCCCTTAATTAGCGGCGAGTACAACCCATAAGTCGAGTTAAATAAATGGACTGTACTATTTGGCGCGGGCCTTCGACATAACTCGAGTGGCCAATTTCAGCACGTAATTTGGCTGATGAGGAGAGAGACAAGTGTGTTGTGGCAGGAGGACTAGCGAGGCGTCAGGACCTGCTCCCCGACCACCGCGGCGAACCTCTACTGACACAAATCCTCAGCTCCCCCCTCTCCTCTCTCACTGCCGCGCTACATAATCTCAATTATGTACCGAAAGTACCGAAATTACCCTGCCTTTATTGCACTCATTTTCATTTTGCGTTGCTTACGGTTATTGCCAGAAGAAAAATATTCCTCATAGCAAGGATCGTTATGGTGTCATTCGGGATAAGCTCTGTTTATGCCCTTTCATCGGATAGGATAAGGTACTTGTTTTTACGTTCTGGCGTCTTAGTTTGGCAGAAAAAATGATCCGATACACGTAAAGCCCTATTTTGTGGCTAAAAAAAACACCCCGCTGGCGGTACACATAAATAACCGCATAGGGCCGCTCGTAAGGTGGTTAACCAATCCATTTGGGACGTACTAAGCGATCAGTGCTCTTTAATTAACAGGCGACCTTGACTCTCGTAATTACCTTATTCAGATATTAAAACTCTAGTGATATCTAACGTTCGCCCACTGATTTGCGTTCTATGTATTTCTGAAACAAGGATAAAAACTTAGATCAGTACCCCCTGAGGTTACTAGGAATTCCCGTGCTCTAAAATACGCGTGTCTAATCTAGTCTGTGAACTACTACTTGTGCACCAGAGCTACCAGTAATAAATCTAACAGTGAATATGAATCTATAAGTAACATTGATGGTCTTCGGTATATAACCTGGAATCGAAGCCAGTGATCAGAAGATTAATACCTGAACGTTGGAAGTGGGAGACTAGGCTCCATCCAGATCCACTTATGCTAGTGTTGTTCAATTCTATTGTATTGTCTTACACAAGTATTCTGCAGTGGTATATCAATAAACGTGATCATGTAACTTGCTACCATGTGTTTCTTTGTGTTCTCTATTCCTCATATCTTGTATTGTGCATGCAGCCTTATATACCCAGTCAATTTAGAACTCACATTACCCAAGTTAAACCTGTAGAAAAACAGGGCATAACATTGGCGGCAGCGGTGGTTCTTGATTCGGATAAAAGGTTGCATTACACTGCAAGTTTGGAACAGTAAGAAGCATGGCAACATCGCGAAATCTACAGCCACTCGCACACATTTCCAAGTATGATGTAAACACGTATGATATCACCAGTTTCTTAGACATAATAAAGCCAGTGTACGATGT
Organism: Paralithodes platypus; assembly: GCA_032716605.1. NCBI lineage: Eukaryota > Metazoa > Arthropoda > Malacostraca > Decapoda > Lithodidae > Paralithodes > Paralithodes platypus. The sequence continues at coordinate 39,145,363 of CM064516.1, read as the reverse complement.
GGTACTTCATAATGACCGCAAAAAAATCGCCTGGCAATTTTGCATATTATACAGTTGGGAGAAGCCGTTTCCCAACTTGTTGATAAGCTACCTTTACAGAATTTATTCACCAAATGTGACACAGAACGCCAGAGTACCTGGAACCAGTTTCGATCCTTCGTGATCCGGACCTTAGATCCACTTTTGGGTTCCCCCGTCGCCCCCAAAATAATAAAGTCGACGAGATCAAGTATGAAGTGGATATAAATGCGACCCTCATACAACTCTACAGATACGTGAGGACCACGTATAGCTATGAAGATTTCGACCAACAAAATGAACTCTTATTCACCGCATTGTAAACATCCTCCCACCCCACATCACCGCCCATCTCGACCCGTATGGCTTATTCGAAGAACATATGCTCCATCAGAGAAGAATGCCTACGCAGTTCGATGAATCCCCTATCCAACCTTTCAGCCCCTCTATCCAAGACTCCGTGCACCCTTCCAAAATGACTTCCGGTGAAAGTCCAACCCCAGTGCACTCTTCCTTGCCCCCCCCACCAACCCCCTATTCTAGCTATGCCCACCCTTGGTGGGCTACCACAACAAATTTTCCCCCTGCCCCAGAAATGTTCAGCTATCCCCCCACCAACAATCCCTTGTGATATCCCCACCAACCCAAACTCGTCTATTGTCAAACAAACCCACCAACCCCAGATAACCGCTAACCAGACCGTGACTGCCACCAAGAAGATTCCCAAAATTCGTCCTGTTAACAACCCCAAATCAATACATCAGTCCTCTACCAATAACCCCTGTTCTACACCTAACTTCCCCCCACCAACCCTCCGCAGACCCCCCAACAAGCCCCGTATTCTAGCTATGCCTACCTATGTAGGCCTACCACAACATATTTTCCCCATGACCCCAGAAATGTTCAGCTATCTCCCCACCAACAAAATTTCCCTTGTGACAGTTTTCCGTCGGTAGCTTGTGGCAGTTTTCAGTCAGTAGCTCCCTTCCACCCCCACACAATTCACACCCCTAGAAAACTTCGAAACCCCACACTTGACTCGCCCTCTCATGTCAAACAAACTCACCAGTCCCAGATAACTTCTAAACCAGACCGAGACTGCCACCAAGAAAATTCCCCAAACTCGTCCTGTTAACAACCCCAAATCAGTACATCACTCCTCCCTCAATAACCCATGTCCTATGCCTAACTCTGCCCCCACTAATCCTCCCCCCCCCCACATGACCTTTAACCAGACCGAGCCTAACACCAAGCAAATATTCCAAATACGTTCTGTTAACAGCCCCAAATCAATACATCAGTCCTCTACAATAACCCCTGTTCTACACCTAACTCTTCCCCCACCAACCCCGCCGCAGTTCCCTCAACAAATCACGTTTCCTAACTTCCTCACCTCTCATCACCCTCACCCTCCCACACGCGCCGTTTAATCCCTCCCCTCACCGCGTGAACGACCTAGGGACCCAACATGTTCCCCCCCTTCCCCCAGAAATGCTCAGCTATTTTCCCACCAACAAAATTTCCCGTGTGACAGTTTTCCGTCAGTAGCTCCCTTCCACCCCCCCACAATTCACACCCCTAATAAACTTCAAAACCCCACACTTGACTCACCCCCTCATGACAGACCAACCCCCCCACCCCAGATAACCTCTAAGCAAACCGTCACTGCCACCGACACACCCCACCACTCTGATCCTCCCACACGCGCCGTTAATCCCCCCCTCACGAGTGACCCCCACCAAAGTACTTCACCCCCCCTCATGCGTACCGAACACCTGCTCACCAGTCGGTCCCCCACCATCATGAGCCCAGCTAAACTTTCAACCTCCCCCTCTTCACCGTTACCCCATCCGCCCCAAATCCCCCCCCAAAGATCCCCCTCGACGAAATACCACTCCCATCCCAATCCAACCACAAAACTTTTTCCACCTTGGCTAAACCCCAAAATACTCTCTCTCTCGCCCCAAACAACATAATCAACCTCTCAACTTCAACCACTCCTCGAAATCCATCCATGTCTCTCCCGGAAATAAAATCAGTCTAAATTAAACCCCTCTCAACCACAACCCTGCCTGCCCAGACCCACCCCAACCCTTCCCTATCAAATCCCCACACACCAAACCTCCAAACCACCCGATCATAGTAAACTCTCAACCTTCAGCCTTACTCACCCTTCCCCAAACCCCACTCACGACCACAACTCTCTACACAATTCAACCCCTCCCCAGCACCAACCTCTTCCGCAACAACAACCCCGACTCGACCTGCCCGTTTCATCTTTAAAACCCCCCTATCACTACCCCCGACCGAAACCACTTAGACCCCCCCCCTCCAAAACTGGCCCCGGGCCAGCTCGCCCCCAGACCCACATTCCTAACGACAAGAACTAACGGTATATCCACCCCGCCCTTCCAAAGTGAAAGTGAACCAACACCCCCTAATACCAGACCGTCACCCAGACTAACGGCGACCCTAAATACCCCCCACCCCCCCCCCCCCCCTGATGATGATGAGGATATTATTGTACTAAATTGTTTTGAATGTTTTCAATTCCTAAGCGATTGGGCATGATTCTATAAATTTACATGTTTTCCATATACTGTATATATTATTTTTTTTCCTTAGTCATACTACTTTTCTTGTTACCTACACTTTTCTGACTATCTTTTAAATTTGCTTTATACATTGTTAAACACTTTACCTCTTCTTAATTTCCTGTGTTCTTAATTATCTGTTCTTTCTTAAATTTACATGTTTTACATATACTGTATCTATTATTTTTCATCCTTAGTCATACTACTTTTCTTGTTACCCTACACTTTTCTGACTATGCTTACTTTTTACTTCACCCTTGAGGCTCGAGGACGAGCCTATAATGAAGGAGAGGGAAGTAAAATGCCCCAGAACGAAAGCCCACCACAGAAGCCATGACGAACACCACACAGAAACACCAAAGGAAAGGTCCACAGAACGAAAGGACCAGCTGACCGAGCCAGCCATTTCAGACAGGCCCAAGCCCGCAGGGCTAAACAGCTCCAGGACCCACCCATTTACCTTTTCTAGACTGACCATTTTCCACACCTCACGTACACTAACCCTCTCGTGTCCTACACTCCTAACTACAAAGATGATGAACAGGAATATACATTCATATTAAAAACACCCATGCCCTGTCCCGACGTTGAGCCAATGCCAACACATCAGACAGCCATAATTATATCTATGTATGTTCTTACATCCGAGAAGTAGATGTTATATATCTTAGAAGTTCAAACACCCACGCTTGTCCCTAGACCTCGTATATCATTTTCCATGACGAGTATAGATATATGTAACCCGTGCTCAGTCGCCCCTTGCATTGTTCCTCTAGTAACTAAGTCTATAATATTAACTGCCACCAGCTTGTATGCCAGACTAACCTTATAACGACGACTATCGCCCCTTTCATCGATGTATGCAATCCTTAGGTTAAGTATTTTTATCCGCCATTGTGTTCACCTTTTTCCATTTACTTTCCACAATTGTCATACGTCTTCCCCTTGCCTCCTTCGTATCCACAGTCCACACTACGCCAATTTACTTCGTGTCTTACACCTCTTACCCCAACCAGAGATTATATAAGATAACCTGGTTACCAGTATCTGTCATAAGTACCGGGAAACAATAACTAAGTACCCCTACGAACTGCCGCTGTTGTTGGGATTTATATTTAATAGAAAACGCAGTTCCCAGGGCCAACTAATAGTATCCATAACCCTCTGATCACATAACTCTATCTTTTCCAGACTCATATACCACCCCATAGTTGCATTCCCCGGTAGCATTTGGCTAACGTATTCTACTGCCTTTTCAAACTTCCATATCAATTGTAGCCTAATGCCACCCCCACGCCCAGGGACCTTAGGGGCAAAATTTCCCTGTAGCCCTTGAACTCTCCCCCCCCCCTCTCATTAAGACACCCGCGCTTCTCGACTCTTGTCCGACCTAGCCTCTCTCTCATACCTCTTGAAGATCCTTGAATTGTCCGTTGCTAACGCTCTCCAACCTTTTATATATATACTCCTATCCAGCCTACCTTCACTTAGTAGGCCAGAACAACATTAGAACTTTACTAGCCCCTTGCATGCCATCTATTCTCTTACAACACATTCACAACCCTGCACCCAATGGTCGTCGGTGCGAGGCTAGCCGCCCCGCCAGTAACTAACTTCTATTGCCATACTTCCAGATAAATGTGGCAGAGTTAGCAACCCAGTCTCCACCACATCCAGCAAACCCTACAATTAACAACCAGCCGAGTAAAACCAGCTAGCTAAGGCACCTTCGGTTTTGGTATTAAAGACACCCACATCTGTCTCATACACAGAGGGTTATTACAAACACTGGTGATATGGCTAGCCACAGCCGCCGGACGACTATCACAGAGAGAGGGCGCCCAGCTCCCCCTTTTTGCCCACCCGAGGAGGGAGACCCCCACCCCCGCGGAGGTATACCTGGCCCCTGTTTTGACTTTCGAGTCATTGCCAGGTAGCACAGGAATTCTTCCTATCAATGAACTAACCATGAATGACTAACACCTTTACTAACCTCTATTACCTCACAATAAACCATTTACCTTTCTTGCATGCTCTGATCACTAAATTAGCACCTCAGCTATACCATAGAATGAAGATTGAACAATCTAGAGAGACGCTCCTATCACAGCTGTCCCCATCCTCCTCGCAAAGTAGATCCAGTCTCTCTCCCCTAAATACATCCAGTATAGCCAAAATAGTACCTCTTACTAAGGCTCAGTTATATGAAAATATAAAGGCTTCCTATCGCCCTGTGCCACAACAGTAAATACCATCTTACCTAGTCCCCATATCTATTGAGAGCTCAATTAAGTCCATAAGACTCGAGATCCCTACTGTCTACAGGGTCCAGAACCGAGCCTATAAATCTAACTCCCGCCCCCAGTCAAATCAGTTGAAAGCTAGACACCAACCAGGGGTCACTACCCTGCAGTTAACTTCTAGCTCTGCCCTTGTGTTGTTCCGGAGTGAGATCCCAGAGCCGGCAGACTCCGTGGCAGATTTGGATAGAAGGACCTGCCCACGTATTGAAGAACTTCACATATATGGCCCCCCTGGACGGCCGCGGAACCAGTCGATAGCCCCCAACATCATGGACGCAAGATAACCAGGACCAGACCCATCAGATACTACCCAAGATTCCCTTTAGCAGTACTACATATTACTGTGCTGTTTAGAGATTCACTAATTAATATTTCTACGAAGTGGCTAAGACCTTGCCCAGTGTAATTCATACTTAACCATTCCATTTGGGACGTACTAAGCGATCAGTGCTCTTTAATTAACAGGCGACCTTGACTCTCGTAATTACCTTATTCAGATATTAAAACTCTAGTGATATCTAACGTTCGCCCACTGATTTGCGTTCTATGTATTTCTGAAACAAGGATATAAAACTTAGATCAGTACCCCCTGAGGTTACTAGAATTCCCGTGCTCTAAAATACGCGTGTCTAATCTAGTCTGTGAACTACTACTTGTGCACCAGAGCTACCAGTAATAAATCTAACAGTGAATATGAATCTATAAGTAACATTGATGGTCTTCGGTATATAAACCTGTGGAATCGAAGCCAGTGATCAGAAGATTAATACCTGAACGTTGGAAGTGGGAGACTAGGCTCCATCCAGATCCACTTATGCTAGTGTTGTTCAATTCTATTGTATTGTCTTACACATGTATTCTGCAGTGGTATATCAATAAACGTGATCATGTAACTTGCTACCATGTGTTTCTTTGTGTTCTCTATTCCTCATATCTTGTATTGTGCATGCAGCCTTATATACCCAGTCAATTTAGAACTCACATTACCCAAGTTAAACCTGTAGAAAAACAGGGCATAACATTGGCGGCAGCGGTGGTTCTTGATTCGGATAAAAGGTTGCATTACACTGCAAGTTTGGAACAGTAGAAGCATGGCAACATCGCGAAATCTTCAGCCACTCGCACACATTCCCAAGTATAATGTAAACACGTATGATATCACCAGTTACTTAGACATAATAAAGCCAGTGTACGATGTGGTACTTCATAATGACCGCAAAAAAATCGCCTGGGCAATTTTGCATATTATACAGTTGGGAGAAGCCGTTTCCCAACTTGTTGATAAGCCTACCTTTACAGAATTTATTCACCAAATGGTGACACAGGATACGCCAGAGAGTACATGGAACCAGTTTCGATCCTTCGTGATCCGGACCTTAGATCCACTTTTGGGTTCCCCCGTCGCCCCCAAAATAATAAAAGTCGACGAGATCAAGTATGAAGGGGATATAAATGTGACCCTCATACAACTCTACAGATACGTGAGGACCACGTATAGCTATGAAGATTACGACCAACAAAATGAACTCTTATTCACCGCATTGCTAAACATCCTCCCACCCCACATCACCGCCCATCTCGACCCGTATGGCTTATTCGAAGAACATATGCTCTCCATCAGAGAAGAATGCCTACGCAGTTCGATGAATCCCCTATCCAACCTTCAGCCCCTATCCAAGACTCTGTGCACCCTTCCAAAATGACTTCCGGTGAAAGTCCAACCCCAGTGCACTCTTCCTTGCCTCTATCCTCTCTGACCATCCCTAAATTTTCCCCTGCCCAGCCATCTACCAACGATCATCTTCCATCAATTGTGTTACCCCATAAACCCCATCCTTTTTCTATGCATGTCAAACAAACCCACCAACCCCAGATAACCTTTAACCAGACCGAGACTAACACCAAGCAAATTCCCCAAATTCGTCCTGTTAACAACCCCAAATCAATACATCAGTCCTCTACCAATAACCCCTGTTCGACACCTAACTCTTCCCCCACCAACCCGCCGCAGTCCCCCCAACAAATCCCGTTTCCTAACTCGCTCACCTCTCACCACCCTGACCCTCCCACACGCGCCGTTAATCCTCCCCTCACGCGTGACGACCTAGGGACCCAACCATGTTCCCCCCCTTCCCCCAGAAATGCTCAGCTATTTCCCCACCAACAAAATTTCCCGTGTGACAGTTTTCCGTCAGTAGCTCCCTTCCACCCCCCCACAATTCACACACCTAATAAACTTCAAAACCCCACACTTGACTCACCCCCTTATGACAGACAAACCCACCAACCCCAGATAACCTCTAAGCAAACCGTCACTGCCACCGACACACCCCACCACTCTGATCCTCCCACACGCGCCGTTAATCCCCCCCTCACGCGTGACCCCCACCAAAGTGATTTCCCCCCCCCTCATGCGTACCGAACACCTGCTCACCAGTCGGTCCCCCACCATCATGAGCCCAGCTAAACTTTCAACCTCCCTCTCTTCACCGTTACCCCAACCGCCCCAAATTCCCCCCCCAAGATCCCGCTCGACGAAATACCACTCCCATCCCAATCCAACCACAAAACTTTTTCCACCTTGGCTAAACCCCAAAATACTCTCTCTCTCGCCCCAAACAACATAATCAACCTCTCAACTTCAACCACTCCTCGAAATCCCATCCATGTCTCTCCCGGAAATAAAATCAGTCTAAATTAAACCCCTCTCAAACCACAACCCTGCCTGCCCAGACCCCCCCCACCAATTCCCTATCAAATCCCCACACACCAAACCTCCAAACCACCCGATCATAGTAAACTCTCAACCTTCAGCCTTACTCACCCTTCCCCAAACCCCACTCACGACCACAACTCTCTACACAATTCAACCCCTCCCCAGCACCAACCTCTTCCGCAACAACAACCCCGACTCGACCTGCCCGTTTCATCTTTAAAACCCCCCTATCACTACCCCCGACCGAAACCACTTAGACCCCCTCCAAAACTGGCCCCGGGCCAGCTCGCCCCCAGACCCACATTCCTAACGACAAGAACTAACGGTATATCCACCCCGCCCTTCCAAAGTGAAAGTGAACCACCACCCCCTATTACCAGACCGTCACCCAGACTAACGGCGACCCTAAATACCCCCCCCCCCCCCGTTAATGATGTGGTTATTATTGTATTAAATTGTTTTGACAGTTTTCAATTCCTAAGCGATTGGGCATGATTCTATAAATTTACATGTTTTCCATATACTGTATATATTATTTTTTTTCCTTAGTCATACTACTTTTCTTGTTACCTACACTTTTCTGACTATCTTTTAAATTTGCTTTATACATTGTTAAACACTTTACCTCTTCTTAATTTCCTGTGTTCTTAATTATCTGTCCTTTCTTAAATTTACATGTTTTCCATATACTGTATATATTATTTTTTTTCCCTTAGTCATACTACTTTTCTTGTTAACCTACACTTTTCTGACTATGCTTCTTTTTACTTCACCCTTGAGGCTCGAGGACGAGCCTATAATGAAGGAGAGGGAAGTAAAATGCCCCAGAACGAGAAGCCCACCACAGAAGCCATGAACGAACACCACACAGAAACACCAAAGGAAAGGTCCACAGAACGAACGAAAGGACCAGCTGACCGAGCCAGCCATTTCAGACAGGCCCAAGCCCGCAGGGCTAAACAGCTCCAGGACCCACCCATTACCTTTTCTAGACTGACCATTTTCCACACCTCACGTACACTAACCCTCTCGTGTCCTACACTCCTAACTACAAAGATGATGAACAGGAATATACATTCATATTAAAAACACCCATGCCCTGTCCCGACGTTGAGCCAATGCCAACACATCAGACAGCCATAATTATATCTATGTATGTTCTTACATCCGAGAAGTAGATGTTATATATCTTAGAAGTTCAAACACCCACGCTTGTCCCTAGACCTCGTATATCATTTTCCATGACGAGTATAGATATATGTAACCCGTGCTCAGTCGCCCCTTGCATTGTTCCTCTAGTAACTAAGTCTATAATATTAACTGCCACCAGCATTGATGCGACATAGCGGCACTGTCCTTGTGTCGTATTGTGCCAAGTACAGATCAACCAGGTTTCATCACCTTATTAGGACGACGACTATAATGTCATCGTTCATCGATGTATGCAATCCTTAGGTTAAGTATTTTTATCCGCCATTGTGTTCACCTTTTTCCATTTACTTTCCACAATTGTCATACGTCTTCCCCTTGCCTCCTTCGTATCCACAGTCCACACTACGCCAATTTACTTCGTGTCTTACACCTCTTACCCCAACCAGAGATTATATAAGATAACCTGGTTACCAGTATCTGTCATAAGTACCCCGAAACAATAACTAAGTACCCCTACGAACTGCCGCTGTTGTTGGGATTTATATTTAATAGAAAACGCAGTTCCCAGGGCCAACTAATAGTATCCATAACCCTCGGACTGATCACATAACTCTATCTTTTCCAGACTCATATACCACCCCATAGTTGCATTCCCCGGTAGCATTTGGCTAACGTATTCTACTGCCTTTTCAAACTTCCATATCAATTGTAGCCTAATGCCACCCCCACGCCCAGGGACCTTAGGGGCAAAATTTCCCTGTAGCCCTTGAACTCTCCCCCCCCTCTCATTAAGACACCCGCGCTTCTCGACTCTTGTCCGACCTAGCCTCTCTCTCATACCTCTTGAAGATCCTTGAATTGTCCGTTGCTAACGCTCTCCAACCTTTTATATATATACTCCTATCCAGCCTACCTTCACTTAGTAGGCCAGAACAACATTAGAACTTTACTAGCCCCTTGCATGCCATCTATTCTCTTACAACACATTCACAACCCTGCACCCAATGGTCGTCGGTGCGAGGCTAGCCGCCCCGCCAGTAACTAACTTCTATTGCCATACTTCCAGATAAATGTGGCAGAGTTAGCAACCCAGTCTCCACCACATCCAGCAAACCCTACAATTAACAACCAGCCGAGTAAAACCAGCTAGCTAAGGCACCTTCGGTTTTGGTATTAAAGACACCCACATCTGTCTCATACACAGAGGGTTATTACAAACACTGGTGATATGGCAAGCCCCTAGCCACAGCCGCCGGACGACTATCACAGAGAGAGGGCGCCCAGCTCCCCCTTTTTGCCCACCCGAGGAGGGAGACCCCCACCCCCGCGGAGGTATACCTGGCCCCTGTTTTGACTTTCAAGTCATTGTCAGGTAGCACAGGAATTCTTCCTATCAATGAACTAACCATGAATGACTAACACCTTTACTAACCTCTATTACCTCACAATAAACCATTTACCTTTCTTGCATGCTCTGATCACTAAATTAGCACCTCAGCTATACCATAGAATGAAGATTGAACAATCTAGAGAGACGCTCCTATCACAGCTGTCCCCATCCTCCTCGCAAAGTAGATCCAGTCTCTCTCCCCTAAATACATCCAGTATAGCCAAAATAGTACCTCTTACTAAGGCTCAGTTATATGAAAATATAAAGGCTTCCTATCGCCCTGTGCCACAACAGTAAATACCATCTTACCTAGTCCCCATATCTATTGAGAGCTCAATTAAGTCCATAAGACTCGAGATCCCTACTGTCTACAGGGTCCAGAACCGAGCCTATAAATCTAACTCCCGCCCCCAGTCAAATCAGTTGAAAGCTAGACACCAACCAGGGGTCACTACCCTGCAGTTAACTTCTAGCTCTGCCCTTGTGTTGTTCCGGAGTGAGATCCCAGAGCCGGCAGACTCCGTGGCAGATTTGGATAGAAGGACCTGCCCACGTATTGAAGAACTTCACATATATGGCCCCCCTGGACGGCCGCGGAACCAGTCGTTAGCCCCCAACATCATGGACGCAAGATAACCAGGACCAGACCCATCAGATACTACCCAAGATTCCCTTTAGCAGTACTACATATTACTGTGCTGTTTAGAGATTCACTAATTAATATTTCTACGAAGTGGCTAAGACCTTGCCCAGTGTAATTCATACTTAACCATTCCATTTGGGACGTACTAAGCGATCAGTGCTCTTTAATTAACAGGCGACCTTGACTCTCGTAATTACCTTATTCAGATATTAAAACTCTAGTGATACCTAACGTTCGCCCACTGATTTGCGTTCTATGTATTTCTGAAACAAGGATATAAAACTTAGATCAGTACCCCCTGAGGTTACTAGAATTCCCGTGCTCTAAAATACGCGTGTCTAATCTAGTCTGTGAACTACTACTTGTGCACCAGAGCTACCAGTAATAAATCTAACAGTGAATATGAATCTATAAGTAACATTGATGGTCTTCGGTATATAAACCTGTGGAATCGAAGCCAGTGATCAGAAGATTAATACCTGAACGTTGGAAGTGGGAGACTAGGCTCCATCCAGATCCACTTATGCTAGTGTTGTTCAATTCTATTGTATTGTCTTACACAAGTATTCTGCAGTGGTATATCAATAAACGTGATCATGTAACTTGCTACCATGTGTTTCTTTGTGTTCTCTATTCCTCATATCTTGTATTGTGCATGCAGCCTTATATACCCAGTCAATTTAGAACTCACATTACCCAAGTTAAACCTGTAGAAAAACAGGGCATAACATCTATGTATGCGAATATTTCTTGCTCTACTATTAAACAAATAAATATGTTTTATAATTTCACTTAATATGTAATGTCACAACACATCTTAAATTGTATATATTCAAATTTATTGCCGATATGTTCTGTTGTCGATTATTCCAGTCCCTGACATACCTAATGATATTTGGTATATTACGCTATTTCGCTTTTATTTTGTCTTTATTTGTTTGTAATAATTATTCTGCAATGCATATTTACTTTCATTCTTAAAATTAGTCAGGAAAGGTTGTCCATATAATGTATATATTTAAAAGTCTGGATCGCCCCTTGTCATTTTGTGCCACCACACTTTAATGAGAGTGGGTTATCAGACTTTGGGGTGACACAAAATGCAGCTTTGGTCAAGGTCACGAGGCTAGATACCCCACCCACCCCTCGATATATCTACGTTCCTACTGGCCCTCACGCAGCCGTGGTGCTTAGCGCGGTCGAACCTATATTTCACAAATTTTATGATATTTATATATATGCGATTATGCGTGTACTGTTACTTAGTAATACTGTATTGTGTAACCTAATCAACCCGAATGATATACATTTAAGTAAGAATACACTGAAATATAATCGTGATTAGGCTCGAATGGAGTGGCACCGCGGCTGCGGCCAATGTTTATAAACAACATGCTTTAGGCCTACATATCAAGATCAATAATTAATGATCCATCATTTCGATATTATTTTGATCTAGTTGAATTTGTAAAAATTTTGATGACTATTCCTATAATATAATCGCTTACTTTGAGGTATTATATATAATAACTCCGGTAGGTTATCGGCCTTCTATAGGATTATGACGCTTCTTTCGGATATTCTGAGGATACCTAGGTACATTTATAATTATCACATCCAAATCGATTATTTGTATATGGATATATACACAAAGTCTTAAAACTGTTATCAAGTTCCGAAAGTCTGAATCGGGTTGAGTTTAGACCCTGTGGAAGAGCAGGGTTGAGTTGGCTTGATATTGGACACCCTTTTATGGCATTTGGGTGTGAAATACGACACCATTTCCAGTCTATCGGAGATAGTGATGGTAAAGGAAAATACGGTATTTGACGTCGTCTTCCCAAGAGTAAAGTTCAGAAAATCAGTGTTCGTCATGGTAATTAATCCATCACTCCTCAGAATTATTGAAATTTCTATGTATGCGATTATTTCTTGCTCTAATATTAAACAAATAAATATGTTGTATGTAATGTCACAACACATCTTAAATTGTATATATTCAAATGTATTGCCGATATGTTCTGTTGTCGATTATTCCAGTCCCTGACATACCTCATGATATTTGGTATATTACGCTATTTCGCGTTTATTTTGTCTTCATTTGCTTTGTAATAATTTGTTCTGCAATGCATATTTACTTTCATTCTTAAAAATAGTCAGGAAAGTCTCTCCAATTCCTTAAAATAGGGAAACTAACTTGAATATCGCTAGAATTCATCACATCTTGATGTCGCTTGATGGAAGTGATTCGCTGGATCTAGCGGTAGCAGCTACATTGGCAACATCATACCAAGAACCTTCATTCCGTTATAATGATCAAGGTCAGATTTCGAAACTATTACAATTATTTTAAAGTTCAGAGATCATCAGATCGGTTTGGAAGTCGATGTACACAATTTCAGTTCCATTAGTTTAAGAAACATTCACATAATATGCTACTTAGAGGGTTTAACCCGGGAGCTGCGGGGAGACTCTTAAGAGTTCCCCCGGCGCACTGCGGGGAGACTCTTAAGAGTCAGAGAAAAAAAAAATCAACTTTTGACATCGAAAAAAAAAAAAAAAAAAAAAAATTTTTTTTTTTTTTTTGGCCCCTGGGCCATGCAAAATCTCAGTCCTCTACCTCCCCTCCTTCCCCACTTTCCTCCTCTCCTTCAGTTATCACCTATTTTCCCTGTTATTCCCTTATTCTGAGGTATATTTTCGTGCTAACATTAGCGAGTTGCAAGCAGGGTGTTGTCATCACTGATGGCAATCGAGTGCAAGAGAGAGAGAGAGAGTATCGATTGACTGTGTCTCAGTGGCCTTGGGGGAAATTGGCGGGAAAGCAGATTGCCTCACCCATACATTATACAACTCGCGGGCTATATCTCCGATTTTGACCATCCAAACGCTGTTTTCACTCGTTTTATTGTTGTTTCAGGTTAATACCTTTATAATCAACCCATAATAGGCGCATATGGATAAATATTAATGCTATTAATGGCACAATGAATATTTTAGTGACGGAAACACCTCAAATACGTCAGCACAGGGGGACGTTTCCAATTACCCCCATGCGCACTTCAGAGGTTAATAAAGAAGCAGTCCTCTCCTGGCATCGTATAAGCGAACGCAAGCTGTTGTTCTTTTTTTTGTTTTAAGAACGTCAACAAACGCTTCGTATATTTGGGTTTGGTGAACCTTTTGGGGTTCCTAGTTATACATTAGACATATTTATATTTTGCACACTCTTATAAGTATAAACACTCACTTGTTAACCCGGGAACTGCCGGGAGACTCTTAAGAGTTCCCCTGGCGGACTGCGGGAAGACTCTTAAGAATAAGGGGGGAAAAAAAATCCAATTAAAACACCCCCCAAAAAAAAAAAAAATTTTTTTTTATTTTTTTATTTTTTTTTTGCCCCTGGGCCATGCCAAATATCACTCCTCCACCTCCCATCCTTCCCCACTTTCCTCCCCTCCTTCAGTTATCACCTATTTTCCCTGTTATTCCCTTATTCTGTGGGGGTTTTTCGTGCTAACATTAGCGAGTTGGTAGCAGGGCGTTGTCATCACTGTTACCAAGCGTGGGAAAGAGCGAGAGAGAGACTATTGCGGAACAGTGTCTCTCCAGACAAGGGGAGGGGTGGAGGGCAGGGAGGTTGCCTCAGCCATACTTTATGTAACTCCCGGCCTGTATCGCCAATTTTGACCATCCAAACACTGTTTCCACTTGTTTTATTGTTGTAACAGGTTAATACCTTTATAATCAACCTATAATAGGCGCATATAGATAAGTATTAATGCTATTTATGGTAAAATAACGATGTTAGTGATGGGAACAGCTCAAATACGTCAGCACAGGAGTGTGGTGTCTCATACCCCCCATGCGCACTTCTTAGGTTAAAGAGGAAATACACAAAAGCCCAATTTCGAATGATCGTGAATATCTTTACTTTGGCGTATGTTTGGGCTAATTTAAGACTACATTTAGATAGATAGAATTTTTTAACACTCGCCTATGAAATATGATGACTTGCTTACAGATATATACTTAAAGCCCGAATCGGCTTGACTTTAACCCAGTTGTTTACTTCCTCAAGCCTGTGGAGGAGCAGGGTTGAGTTGGCTTGATATTGGACACCCTTTTATGGCATTTGGGTGTGAAAAGCTGCATTTTCCTTTACCATCATTATCTCCGATAGACTGGAAATTTCACACCCAAATGCCCTGAGGGGTGTCCAATGTCAAGCCAACTCAACCCTGCTCTTCCACAGGGTCGAAACTCAACCCGATTCAGACTTTCGGAACTTGATAACAGTTTTAAGACTTTTTGTATACATCCATATGTAAATAATCGATTTGGATGTTATAATTATAAATGTACCTAGCTATATCCTCAGAATGTCCAAAAGAAGCGTCATAATCCTATAGAAGGCCGATAACCTACCGGAGTTATTATAATTATATAATACCTCAAAGTAAGCGATTATATTATAGGAATAGTCATCACAATTTTTTACAAATTCAACTAGATCAAAATAATATCGAAATGATGGATCATTAATTATTGATCTTGATATGTAGGCCTAAAGCGTGTTGTTTATAAACATTGGAGCACATGGCCGCAGCCGCGGTGCCACTCCATTCGCACCTAATCACGATTATATTTCGGTGTATTCTTACTTAAATTTATATAATTCGGGTTGATTAGGTTACAGTTTACACAATACAATATTACTAAGTAACAGTACACGCATATGTATAAATATCATAACATTTGTCAGAGTTTAGCAAAGCACCATGGCTGCGTGGGGAGTGCTGAGGGTAGTGAGAGAGAAGTGGCCGAGCTGAGGAGCATGTGCTTGTAGCCTCGTGACTTTGACGTCGTCTTCCCAAGAGTCAAGTTAAGAAAATCAGTGTTCGTCATGGTAATTAATCCATCACTCCTCAGAATTATTGAAATTTCTATGTATGCGATTATTTCTTGCTCTAATATTAAACAAATAAATATGTTGTATAATTTCACCTAATATGTAATGTCACAACACATCTTAAATTGTATATATTCAAATGTATTGCCGATATGTTCTGTTGTCGATTATTCCAGTCCCTGACATACCTCATGATATTTGGTATATTACGCTATTTCGCTTTTATTTTGTCTTCATTTGCTTTGTAATAATTGTTCTGCAATGCATATTTACTTTCATTCTTAAAAATTGTCAGGAAAGTCTCTCCAATTCCTTAAAATAGGGAAACTAACTTGAATATCGTTAGAATTCATCACATCTTGATGTCGCTAGATGGAAGTGATGGAAGTGATTCGCTGGATCTAGCGGTAGCAGCTACATTGGCAATATCGTACCAAGAACCTTCATTCCGTTATAATGATCAAGGTCAGATTTCGAAACTATTACAATTATTTCAATGTTCAGAGATCATCAGATCGGTTTGGAAGTCGATGTACACAATTTCAGTTCCATTAGTTTAACCTCTGAAGTGCGCATGGGGGTAATTGGAAACGTCCCCCTGTGCTGACGTATTTGAGGTGTTTCCGTCACTAAAATATTCATTGTGCCATTAATAGCATTAATATTTATCCATATGCGCCTATTATGGGTTGATTATAAAGGTATTAACCTGAAACAACAATAAAACGAGTGAAAACAGCGTTTGGATGGTCAAAATCGGAGATATAGCCCGCGAGTTGTATAATGTATGGGTGAGGCAATCTGCTTTCCCGCCAATTTCCCCCAAGGCCACTGAGACACAGTCGATCGATACTCTCTCTCTCTCTTGCACTCGCTTGCTATCAGTGATGACCACACCCTCCAATCGGATTTCTAATGTTAGCACGAAAATATACCTCAGAATAAGGGAATAACAGGGAAAATAGGTGATAACTGAAGGAGAGGAGGAAAGTGGGGAAGGAGGGGAGGTAGAGGACTGAGATTTTGCATGGCCCAGGGGCCAAAAAAAAAAAAAAAAAAAAAAAAAAAAAATATAATTTTTTTTTTTTTTTTCGATGTCAAAAGTTGATTTTTATTTTCTCTGACTCTTAAGAGTCTTCCCGCAGTGCGCCGGGGGAACTCTTAAGAGTCTCCCCGCAGCTCCCGGGTTAAGAAACATTCACATAATATGCTACTTAGAGGGTTTAATAAAGAATCATTCCTCTCCTGGCATCGTATAAGCGAATGCAAGCTGTTGTTCTTTTTTGTTTTTTTTTAAGAACGTCAACAAACGCTTCGTATATTTGGGTTTGGTGAACCTTTTGGGGTTCCTAGTTATATATTAGACATAATTTATATTTTGCACACTCTTATAAGTATAAACACTCACTTGTTAACCCGGGAACTGCCGGGAGACTCTTAAGAGTTCCCCTGGCGGACTGCGGGAAGACTCTTAAGAATAAGGGGAAAACAAAATCCATTTAAAACACCCCCAAAAAAAAAAAAAAAAAAAATTTTTTTTTTTTTTTTTGCCCCTGGGCCATGCCAAATATCACTCCTCCACCTCCCCTCCTTCCCCACTTTCCTCCCCTCCTTCAGTTATCACCTATTTTCCCTATTATTCCCTTATTCTGTGGGGTTTTTTCGTGCTAACATTAGCGAGTTGGTAGCAGGGCGTTGTCATCACTGTTACCAAGCGTGGGAAAGAGCGAGAGAGAGACTATTGCGGAACAGTGTCTCTCCAGACAAGGGGAGGGGTGGAGGGCAGGGAGGTTGCCTCAGCCATACATTATGTAACTCCCGGTCTGTATCGCCAATTTTGACCATCCAAACACTGTTTCCACTTGTTTTATTGTTGTAACAGGTTAATACCTTTATAATCAACCTATAATAGGCGCATATGGATAAGTATTAATGCTATTTATGGTAAAATAACGATGTTAGTGATGGGAACAGCTCAAATACGTCAGCACAGGAGTGTGGTGTCTCATACCCCCCATGCGCACTTCTTAGGTTAAAGAGGAAATACACAAAAGCCCAATTTCGAATGATCGTGAATATCTTTACTTTGGCGTATGTTTGGGCTAATTTAAGACTACATTTAGATAGATAGAATTTTTTAACACTCGCCTATGAAATATGATGACTTGCTTACAGATATATACTTAAAGCCCGAATCGGCTTGACTTTAACCCAGTTGTTTACTTCCTCAAGCCTGTGGAGGAGCAGGGTTGAGTTGGCTTGATATTGGACACCCTTTTATGGCATTTGGGTGTGAAAAGCTGCATTTTCCTTTACCATCATTATCTCCGATAGACTGGAAATTTCACACCCAAATGCCCTGAGGGGTGTCCAATGTCAAGCCAACTCAACCCTGCTCTTCCACAGGGTCGAAACTCAACCCGATTCAGACTTTCGGAACTTGATAACAGTTTTAAGACTTTTTGTATATATCCATATATAAATAATCGATTTGGATGTTATAATTATAAATGTACCTAGCTATATCCTCAGAATGTCCAAAAGAAGCGTCATAATCCTATAGAAGGCCGATAACCTACCGGAGTTATTATATATAATACCTCAAAGTAAACGATTATATTATAGGAATAGTCATCACAATTTTTTACAAATTCAACTAGATCAAAATAATATCGAAATGATGAATCATTAATTATTGATCTTGATATGTAGGCCTAAAGCGTGTTGTTTATAAACATTGGAGCACATGGCCGCAGCCGCGGTGCCACTCCATTCGCACCTAATCACGATTATATTTCGGTGTATTCTTACTTAAATTTATATCATTCGGATTGATTAGGTTACACAATACAATATTACTAAGTAACAGTACACGCATATGTATAAATATCATAACATTTGTCAGAGTTTAGCAAAGCACCACGGCTGCATGGGGAGTGCTGAGGGTAGTGAGGGAGAAGTGGCCGAGCTGCGGAGCATGTGCTTGTAGCCTCGTGACCTTGACGTCGTCTTCCCAAGAGTCAAGTTCAGAAAATCAGTGTTCGTCACGGTAATTAATCCGTCACTCCTCAGAATTATTGAAATTTCTCTGTATGCGATTATTTCTTGCTCTAATATTACAAATAAATATGTTGTATAATTTCACCTAATATGTAATGTCACAACACATCTTAAATTGTGTTATGCCCGGTCCAAATTGGAACACGAGATATTCTGAGTGCAATGATTAACTCTCTAACTGGAGAAGTATACCTTTAACTTTAATAAAGAGACAACACGGCAGGAGAATAAGTACACAGGCGACAAGTTAACATGGATTTTATTCACTTTACACCTGGTTCATGGAAGAGCAATATATTTAATTCTGGAACACTGAGATCATCAAAATGGCAACAATGGTAAATAGAGCATACAAATAATAATATGATTAGCAATTATAAGGCAAGAGTCGAACAATGGGTCCGGACTCAATTTAACAATAACTCCTCGGATACAATTATAGAGTAACCAAAATAGTGGAGGCTTACCTCCCACTCAACTAGATCTCAAGCAAGATCTCAGCAAGGTAACAAGAGTGCAGTAATGGCAGATGTCGTTTGGATCATACTATGATGTCCCCGGCAATAGTGACGTTAACTGACTCTAAAGCAACAATGACCAAGTGGTCATCAACAATAAGGTGGGCTCTGAAAGGCTCACAAATGAACTGAATTCTACAGGTGTGCTAGATCTCACCTGGCAAGATTATTTATTCTAAAACTACTTGGGTGGGCAACTAGCAAGATGCGGAAAGCTGATACAACAATCGTCGGGAGCTGAGATAGAGTGAGATCTATTCGAGTTATGAACCTGACAGAATGTTAAGTGAATGAGGCTAGAAGTTATACAAGGGAACAAGGTTATGTGTAAATATGTGTGTATGTCATATGCTGTGGGTCTTATATAGGCGCGTCCCCTCTGACGGGCTATGGGAGACCAATAACCCGGGAATGTGCGGATATAAGGATCCCCTGATAGTTATGTCTAATGTGTCCCGGCAAGTGGGCAGATTAACATCAATTTACGTAGAGAGAGGAAAGCCCTCTCGCAAGACATTATTTAGTGAGAACCCCTGAAGATAACTTCAACCACTACCCTGAGACAACTCTATACCCATAAACCGTAATAAGGCACTTAAAGGAGAGCTGGAGTGAAGAGGTGCCGTAGATCGAGGGAGAATCCAGTGGTCCAGGAGGGCGGCTGGGGCGTGGTACTTCCGGATGTTGGTCCGGGATTAGGCTGCACTCCTACGTCCTTACAGCTCCTTGCTCTTCTGTGCCTACCACGGGAGACACCCGGGTTCCTCTTGCACTCGTGAGCAGGGACTTACTAAGAGTATGCCGGAGTTCTTCTACAGGGTTTGGTGGGGGGGTTATGGCGACTAGCATAATGGTCTGTATAGAGTTGCAAGCAGTCTATCCAGTGACACTATGGTTAGTCTAAGGTTTGGGACAATTAAATTACTCCCTTACAATCTCCTCTGGAACCACAGGACTAATACAGTAAATAGAGGCCAGTGAAGGTGGGGCCCAAAGTGGGTTGCACAATCTAGTCCTCTTCCTGAAGGGGGGAACCCGACCTGGTCGTCTCTAAGTACTGCACTATTCTTATAATCCCTTGAAAGGAACAAGACAGGAATCCTTATTTACTTGGTCTAGGCACAGCATCGAAGGCCAGGAAGGTGGGGCCCAAAGTGGGTTGCACAAGCTAGTCCTCTTCCTGAAGGGGGGAACCCGACCTGGTCATCTCCGATCACTGCACACAGCTTCAAGTGTGAACACCAGCTATTCTGGCTGCTTTTCCTCTGGAACCACAAGACTAATACAGTAAATAGAGGCCAGTGAAGGTGGGGCCCAAAGTGGGTTGCACAATCTAGTCCTCTTCCTGAAGGGGGGAACCCGACCTGGTCGTCTCTAAGTACTGCACTATCCTTATAATCCCTTGAAAGGAAAAAGACAGAAATCCTTATTTACTTGGTCTAGGCACAGCATCGAAGGCCAGGAAGGTGGGGCCCAAAGTGGGTTGCACAAGCTAGTCCTCTTCCTAAAGGGGGGAATCCGACTTGGTCGTCTCCGATCACTGCACACAGCTTCAAGTGTGAACACCAGCTATTCTGGCTGCTTTTACCCAGATAAAAAGATACCAAAGGCAAGCTTAGTTCCTGATGTCAGTCAAGTCAAGTCAAATTGAGTAGTGACAGGGGGTTAGGGGGAAGTGGGGATAGGACAAGAATTAGTTGGATGAAGTGAATTTTAGCAGGAGAAAAAGGTGTCCAGGCTTAACTGGAGCTGCCTGAGGGTTTTCCTGATTTAGCTGCTAAAGAGACTGGCCAGGGCAAGGTCGACAGGGGCGCGTTGGGGGTGACTCCTTGCTTGCTTGGGTATCACATGCCATGCCATTCCGACATGTCTGTTCGGGGGGGGGGTTGTGAGCCTCATGGATTTGATATGTTTTCGTCATGTGAATTCCTGATGTCCAGACTGGCTGAGTACTTGTGAATATTCTTGCCCAGACTTAAGGCGCCCGGCTTGAGAGGATCAAAGGCGCTGGGGTGGTGTCCGCGTGGTGGTTAGGTCCTTGTAGTCCTGGGAGTGGTGCGCCTGGACTTTTGGCTGGCCCTTGTAGATGTAGCTGGAGGAAGATTCCTCAGGGCAGATCTGTACACTTTATGGGGTGATGGCTTCCTGGTGGGAGAGGAAGCAGATGAGTTTCTTACAATGGATGATGACTTATTCTGGGGGTTAAGACTTATTGTTGGCTGGAAGGATAGGCAAGTTTTGGTTTATGAGTGACTTTAACCCGGGACAATGGTTTAGATTGAATGGATGCAAAAGCTTTAGGTTCCTTGATAGGGGATATGAAAGGCAATCTGGGGAAGAGAGGTTTTGGTTCTGAAAGAGCTTTAGGTTCTTTGATAGGGGATATGAAAGGTAATTTAGGTAACAACCTGGTACCACCTGTGGTTGTGTAGCTAGGTTGAGGAGTTACTGAGCTGGCTGATGGGGGTTTGTAATGGTTACCCCTGTGATGGTCATTTTCTTTGGCTCTGGTGGTTAAAGAAAATGACTTGCCGTGGGTGACTGGTGTGGTCCACTCGTTCCACCGTTATCTTGGCGATACGGGCAGGGGCAGGGTTGTCGTGGGTCTGGATGGCAGGGGAAAGGCTGTCCGAAGGCTTAGTTGGCTCTGTCGCATGGCTGTGACAAGCTGGAGATGCAGTAACACCGTTCCTAGACCGCATCTCACTACCGTCGGGCAGAGAAACATCCCGACCCCGGGACTCAAGGTGGTAGTGTCTAGAGGTAGCATCCTGGAAGACGGGGGTCAGGTGTTGGAGGAGGTGGTGGTAGATAATCCCCCTGTTGTTCGGTGTGGCCCTCTGGTCTCCGGTGAGGGTGAAGAGAGAAGAGGAGTCGTAGTATCTCAGCTGGTCGAGAAGTTGGTGAGGTGATCTGATCAGGATGGTGGAGTCCTTCCGCACTAGGGCTATCTGGTCAATTCTCATATTGGTGAGAGAGGTCAGCGAGGGTGTCGTCGTGGTGGGAGGTGGGTGGTGAGTGAGGACAGAGATCCTGGCTGGGCCCTTGTCATTCGGTGGTGCGGACGCCGAAGTACCAGGCTGGGGGGAGGAGCTTGGAACCGGCTTGGTGACGTGGCTCCGGGCAGCTGAGTTTTGCCCTTTTCTTGTTCTTGGCTGGGAAAGGGCTGGTTCCCATTTGGTGGGTGGCTTGACTGGTCTCCCACAGCGGGTATGAGAAGGCAGTCTGGGAAAGGGGGGAGAGGGGGTTAATGGTGTCATTGGGCGAAATTTATGTATGGTTTTATGCGATGGAGGGGAAATAGATTTAGGAGAGGAAAGTAGGTTTTTAGAGTCAGGAGGGACAGGTGAGGGATTACAGAAAGGGGTTTTAGGGCGAAGACTGGGGGTGATAGGTAAAGCGGGGGGTATGTTGGTGAGTTTTGGTGGAGATGGGGGAAGGCCTCCTCTAATTGTTCGACCTGTACCGTCCAGTGGTCCTGATGCTTCTGCGTCATTGCCAACACCGCAACAGACAGTAAATTCTCCTTAGTCGGCTTCTTCCAAATCCGACACAAATCATATACCTTCATCCATTAAGACGCTCGAGCCCTACGCAGGCCCTTCCCAGCCACGCCGGCAGAGAAGGAAATTTTTTACTACACCATCGACTGCCACTCTACAGGAAATGTTTGCCCCTCCATGTTGGCCACGATTTTTCTCGGTTGCAAATGATCCACTGGATGATATTAATTTGTATACTTATCTCTAAACTGAGGTTGGTGATGTGCGTGTGTTCACTGCATTGGTTCACTCAACGAGATTGGTGGAAGTTTCCAATGAGAGTCAATCAATGGCCATGAAGTCCCTTCTGGGTGACCCACAAGAGGGTTTTGCTGGTCACGAAGAAATCAGACTCAACCAATGCGTAGGCACTATCTCTCTCCCTTCAGATATCAAAGTCCTAGAGGATAAATTTGATGACTTTGCACCAAGGATGTTCTCCATGCTACAGAGGATTGATCCCACTGTCATTGCTGTTGATGCGTACGCCATTCCTCCACGTCACGACCAGGATACTCGACCGCCGTTGCGTATTGTAAAAGTCTCTTTTGAACGACATGAACTGCCATCTACTCTGAATGTTGCAGGCCGTATATTGCAAGTAACACCCTATAAAAGGCGCCCGTGCCAATGCAGGACCTGCTGGAAATTTGGCCATCCTGAGAAATATTATCGATCTCCCACTTCCATTTGCCGACACTGTTGCTCTGACTCTGATCATCATCCGCGTGTCTGCACACGGGATGCCTTTTGCGCCAATTGTGGTGAAGCTCATGCAGCGACTGATAGATCTTATTCCCATTATGATTTCCAGGAGAATGTCATCCATCTCCAGGATACTAAGGGCCTGTCATACCGAACAGCTTCGAGAACTCTCAGAGAACAATACCTTGGCCCGAAATGTAGGTACGCTGCGGTAGCGCGGCCGCTCTCCCAGCCTCATCAACACCTACCAGGAGCGCCTCCTCCCTCTGTTCCCCAACCGACGTCTCATGTACCACCTACTGATAAACCTTCTATGCCTGCACCTTCAATCCCAGTTTCCAATAGATTTGGGAGTCTGACAGACGATATGGAGGTCTCTCCGACCTTAGCAGACCATTTCGTGAAGTATCCACCCATTCTAATTCTGCCCCATCTCGCCGGTCGAGACCCTCCCACCCCGCTGCTCTGCGACCCGTACGGCCTACCTCCTCTCTGATTACTAAGCTCAAGCGTTTGGTCATTCAGCCAACTCTTGTCAGGCAGTCCACATCCGCTGCTCGTCCCTCGACATCCCAAATCCAACTGCATTCTCGCTCCAAGATTACGAAGAGGAAAGCGTCTTCGTTCACATGCTCAGCTGCGACTTCTGCTGCTTTAGCAGACCACCTTGCTTCGATTGAGGAAACAGTTGCATTGTTTGATAGTTCTGAACTGGGCACTCCCCCATAGTGATGATCAATGTGGCTGTCATACTTGTGGTAAGACTTTCCTTCTCGGTCATAAGAATTCCCCTCTTGCCCAGCTTACTGCTAATTTACCGGGTTTTCTTCGTCGGAATCCTCCGTTGGAACATGCCCCTGATTGCGTGTGTGTGACCCACATGATTGAGTTTGAACCACGAGACTTAATGGCTCACTTTAAGGAGAAGTTTGACATAATGAATTCTGCCTTGTAACTTATGAACTCGAAGGATCTCAGTGCAACGTTCACTAACCTCCGGCTTCTCCGATCCATCTCAAACGGGTTCGTGATCCGAGTTCACCTCCACTAACTATACGAAAATCCAACAAGACTACATCTACAGTATCGGCTCTGGGCTCACAGCCTGCCACTGTCTCCCACGATGGCACCGATGTTGGCTCCTCCACTGTAGGGATTGTGCACGATAGCAAGTGTGGTTGCTCCACTTGTTTTAAGGCATATATCACACCCTCTTTGACGTCCTCTGACCACAGATCCATTACCACCCGAATCAACACTTTTCTTGCCACCCGCGTCGCCCCAACTGACGCTACATCCCATGGATCCGAGTGCTTGTGTGTCGTCCATCTTCGCAGCATTCGTCTTCAGCCTGATACGCTACTCACTATATTACAGTCACAATTTTCTGACATTCAGTCACAACTTCCATCGGCCGCTCCTATCCCCGACTCGTCGGCAACTCCTTCCCCGCATGATCCCCCTCCACCTCCTTCTGCTTCCCCCCCCCCCCCCCCCTCTACCCCCCCCCCCCCCCCTTCTTCCCCGGTTCGAGACCGTCACCCGCCCCGCTCTTCCGAAGCTCTACCATCGACCCTGCCATCGGTTACCTCCATACGGAGGGCTCAGAACCATGGCAATCTGACTGTGATAACTCCTGATAATGCCTGATTATATAATCCACTGGAATCTTAACGGCTATCAATCTCGCATTTGCATGGGTGAACTGTAGCGTTTATTAAAACTGCATTCTCCATTGTGTCTGTGTTTACAACATATTGGTACAAAAATCACGCCCCTTAAAGGTTATCAGGTGGCAGCTGTATCTCCGGCTGTTGCTAATCATTATCGGACTGCCATCCTTGTACGTGCTTATGTTACTCTCCCATTGTCTCCAGCACCTTTTCAGTCTATTGCAGTTAAAATTTCCGTGCCTCATCTCCCTAACTTAATTGTTTGTTCAGCTTATAATCAACCCTCTTGCAATTACCCCATAGCAGATCTGCAGTTACTCCTGGATCAAATGGCACATCCCTATCTAATTCTTGGTGATTTCAATGCACATTTGCCTCTCTGGGGATGTTCCTCTACTGATAGTCCCGGCCGCTGTATTGAAAGCATTCTTGAACAATCCCCTCTCTGTTGTCTAAATCTTGGCACTCCTACATATTATTCATCCTCCCATAATAATTCATCTGCTATTGATTTATCTCTTGCCTCTGCAGCTGCAGTCCCTTGTTTTGAATGGACACTGTCGGAGGATCGGTTCTCCAGTGATCACCATCCAGTCTTGTTGCAACTACTTGGCCCAGCACATAGTACTCAAATACCACACTATAACTTGTGTAAAGCCAATTGGATTTCGTTTCAAGCTTCCACTGCCTCGATAGACGTTCTCTCCGCCCACACCACTCCTGCAGACAACTATCAATATTTTCTATCCCTTTTACATTCTATTGCTGATGGAATATTCCACTCATCAAGCCTGTTATTCGTCCACGCCAGGTGCCTTGGTGGTCACCTCAGATTGCTTTATTAGTAAAGTTTAAGCACCAGCTAGAGCGTCGTCTCCACGCAACCTCTGCTCGTATACGTACGTTGCAGGGTACTTTCACTACTTCTTCCCCTTTATCACGTTATCTTCATATTATCACTCTTGCGGTATTTCAGTCTTTTTTTAAGACATTTTATAATAAAGTAAGTGCCTATACCAAACGTGCGATAACTCAGAGCAAGCAACTTTCTTGGAGAATATATATTTCTGGTTTCACGTCTCGAACATCTATCAGTACTCTCTGGTCTAAATTCCGAGGCATTACTGGTGTGCGCTCCCATTCTCCCGTTTCCCCCTTGCAAGATCCTGCTACTGGAGACCTCGTTCACGATCCACCTGCCATTGCTAATATCCTTGCTGACCACTTCGCTAGAGTCAGCTCAGATACCTCCCTACCGACTTCTTTTGTCAATCTTAAACGAACTGCTGAGTTACGTCCCCTACGCTTTGATGGAGGGGGAACCGATCATTACAATGTACATTTTACCCTTTCAGAATTGGAACACGCATTAACTAATTGCTCTGACTCCACCCCTGGACCAGACGGTATATCTTACACCCTCATTCGTCACTTACATCCGAAGGCCCTTCTCTTTCTCCTCCAATTATATAATCAATTTTGGACTGATGATTACTTCCCCCATGATTGGCAGCATGCCTATACCGTACCTGTTCCTAAGCCCGGCAAGGATGCTAGTCTCCCCACCAAATACAGGCCTATAGTTCTCACCTCCTTCCTGTGTAAACTGATGGAAAAGATGGTGAATCCTCGATTACTACACTATGCGACTGAACATGACCTGCTGTCCCCTTTTCAGAATGGTTCTCGCCCTGCGCATTCTACGCAACACTCTCTTGCTAGACTCAGGCATCAAATAAAGAGGGGATTTTCCCAGCGGCTACCAACTGTAGCGGTCTTTTTTTATATAGCTAAGGCTTATGATACCACTCGGAGATATAGAATTTTGAAACTCCTACATGCCTCGAGAATGCGTGGTCCTTTACCGCGCTTCCTGGCACAGTTCTTGGCGAATTGCACTTTCCAAGTCAAGCTCAATGGGACTCTATCACATGTCCGCTTTCTATTGGTATCCCCCAAGGGAGCGTCCTTAGCAGCACTCTCTTTATCATTGCCATCAACGGCGTTACCAGTTGCTTGCCGTCGGGGGTGTCCCATAGCCTTTTCGTTGATGATTTTGCAATCTATTACACCTCTTGCAGTCTCGTGCACATTCAACGCCGGTTAGGGGCGGCGCTCGCGAGTATTCATCGTTGGGCCCTATCTACTGGATTTAAATATTCCGCTGAAAAGACCAAGGCACTGGCCTTTTGCCATGATACGAGGGTGCTGCACGGCCAGTCAATCAACTTGCGGATGGGTGCGGTGGATATTCACTTCAGCCCTACTGTAAGGTTTCTTGGACTGATGTTTGATTAAATACCCATCTCAACTGGAAGGCACACATCTCTGCTTTGAAGGCTCGATGCCTGGGATGCTTTAATGTCATCAAAGCGGTTGCCAGAGTCCACTGGGGGGGTGACCGGACAACATTACTTAAGTTATATACTGATACAATTTTATCTGTTCTTGATTATGGTTGTACTATTTACGGGACTGCCTCCCCCGCTACCCTTGCCACCCTTAACCCGGTCCATCACTTAGGGGTACGCATTAGTTCAGGTGCGTTTCGGTCTTCACGCATATGCAACCTTCTTGCGGAGTCAGGCACATTGCCCCTTCCGATGCATCGACAATTGGGTAAAGATGCGAATGGCGATCCGTTGTACGGCTGACCCTTCCCTGCAAGATCTTCTTAGGGATGCCGTGGACACGTCATCGTCTAGGCATGTTACTTTTCCGGATGTCTCAAGTCAACTCCTATCTACTTATGGAATACCTTACCCTTCACCACCCCCACCCCTTGAATTTCTCCGTGGTGCCTATGGCGCCCTGATGTTTGTTTCCTACTCGCCGACCTCCATTCCTCAATGCCGCCCGACGCTCGGCGCTCTGCGGCCCTCAACCACCTGTTTGGCCATACTCTGCTACTTTTATTTATACGGATGGGTCCAAGGATGCCTCCTCTGTGGGCTATGCCGTTGTTTCTGAGTATGGAACTCGTCAGTGTACTCTCCATCCACACTCTTCCATCTTTACGGCAGAAATCCTTGCAATCAAGAGTGCCCTAAAATTGGCAAGCACGCTACCTGTTAATGTCCCTAGTATTGTCATATGCAGTGACTTTCAAAACGCACTACTGGCACTTAATAATTTTGCACCCAGGGAATATCTGACTTGTAGTATTATCCGGGAAATCCATGATCTCCTTCAGTCGGGACGTCGCATTACAATCTGCTGGATACCCGCTCATGTAGGGATCCCTGGGAATGAGAGAGCAGATTCTTTGGCAAAAAGGGCGTGTCAAGGCTCGCCAACACCTTGCCTTGAGCGCGCCACAGATATTTTCCCCATTCTCTGAGAACAGGTATGGGCGGCTTGGCAGAGGGAGTGGTCAGCTATTGACGCTAGTAATCATCTTCGCTCTCTTCAGACTATGGTTAATTGTTGGCCATCCTCCCTTGACTCATGTCGCAGGAATCAAGTTGTCTTAACGTGCTTACGCATTGGGCACACACGGTATACACATGGTCATCTTATGACTTTACCTCCGGACCCTCCACCATATTGCCGACGTTGCCAAACCCGCATCACGGTTCGTCACATTCTCTGTGAGTGCCCATTGTATGAGCGGGAACGCCGACTTCATTTACGTACCGATTCTATCCACACTATCTTAGCTATTTCCCCTTTCATTTACCTTCTCCCCTATCCGCCAGTACCTGACAGCGATTAATCTATTTCATGAAATCTGATTGACGTCTTTCATATACAGTACCACCTTTATTTACATGACACTTCTATCCAATATCTTCTAGCTATTTCGTCACCGTTTACCTTCTTCCCTATTCACCAATTCTTAATTAAGGGCGTTTTATTTATTAAGTGAAATCTGACTGTTGTCCTTCAGATACCGCATTCTACTCCCTTCCATCATATTTCCCTTCACCAGCCTTATGAGGGCTCTAGCCCAGTAGGCTGACAAATTACATCTTTCTCTCTCTCACTATTAAGTATCACAGCTCGTATACTCATCACATTATCCGGCGGAGGGGCTGAAGGTCTTAGCTCTCCAGTACCCCCCCCCCCCCCCCCCCCTCTTTTTCACACTTAAAATTATTCTTAATACTAGTACCACAACCCCCCCTCCAATGGGAACCACATTGTTGTGGTGAGGGGGCTTCGTATCTCTATGATCTGGGAGGCGATGCAGGTTGGGGGTTAGGCCCCCTCCCTCTCTCTTGAGGCGGGGATACCACCCCTCTTGTTTTGGCTTTCAGTGAGGGTTCTACTAAATGGTTCCCTGCCCCTTATTTAGGGCACTTCTTCCTCCTTCTTTCCCTTTCTTCTCTTCTTTCCTTCCACACTGCCCCCCCCCCTGCGGGGCTGTATCACAGAGCCGGGCCCCTTAGATCAGGTTCTAAGTCACTCCATATTTGCGGGTAATGGCGGGCGCCATGCTTTGGGGCTGACGGTGGGCAGGGTATTTACTCTTATGACCGGTCACCGCCCACCTTAAGGGAGGCAGCCCCTCCCTAGTTAGTACCGGTCCCTGCTGACCCCCTTCTGAAGTTGAGCCTCTTGAGATAGGTGGCCGTGGCTGCCGATACGGGGGTTTATCTCTTCTTACAGTTTCTTACAGTAGATCCTCTGCAAAAAGGCAAACTATGCCTGTGTATCCAGCTCAGTACCAGTACTTGCACTGCTGCGGTCGTTCACGGTGTTGGTGGCGGCGGTAGCAGACACAAAATTTTTACTATTCTGTATTTTTGTTTTATAATCAAACTTCAAATCTTGTCTTCCCCATGCTTTATCAAGATTACTTTCAAACTCCCTTATTGATTCGGAATCCACTACATACTGGGGCAGTGCGTTCCACTCATTTACCACTCTATCACAAAATGAGTTCTTTGCCTTCTCAAGCCTATTTCTTTCTTTGTAAATTTTCTTAGAGTGTCCTCTCATTCTTGTTCCCTCCCGCATCAAGAAGATACCTTCACACACACCTCATCGTACTTTCCTGACACTATCTTAAAAGTCTCTATCATATCCCCTCTCTTTCTCCTATATGCCAGTGTCGGAAGCCCCAGTGTCCTCAACCTCTGCTCATAGCCCGCATTCTTCAACGTTGGTACCAGCTTGCTAGCTCTCCTCTGCACTTTTTCCACTGCTTCTATATCCTTTACCATATATGGAGCCCACACCTGGTTCACATATTCCAGGTGCGGCCTAACCAGCGCTGTATAGAGATTCCTGAAGATTTCTTCGTCAAGTGACACAAATGTCCTCCTTATCAGCCCTACAATTCTATTGGCTTTGTTTATCTTTTCCGCTAAATGTTCTGAGAAATTTAACTTATTGTCTATCACTACTCCTATATCCTTTTCTGCATTCACTTCCTCCATTGCTTCATACATACTGTATCCTACCTTGTCTATCTTGCTGGTCCCAATCCGCATGTACTTGCATTTTTTTGGATGAAAAGGCATTAACCAATGCTCAGACCATCCCTTCATGCCCTCCACATCTCCTTGAAGCAAACCCATATCTTCCTTACTCCTCACTCTTCTATACAGCTTAGTGTCATCCGCATACAGGTATACCTCACTTCCATTAGTTATAACTTCAGGTAAGTCGTTGATAAATATAACGAACAGTAGTGGTCCCAACACAGATCCCTGAGGTACCCCACTTGTAATTTCCCTCCACCCCGAGCCTATTCCATTCACCAGTACCCTCTGTCTCCGATCTTTCAGGAAGGCTTCTATCCATTTCACACATTTCTCCCCTATATTATAGCTTCTAACTTTCTCTATTAACCTTTTATGTGGGACCTTATGGAAGGCCTTCATAAAATCGCAATATACCACGTCTATTACATCACCATCTTCTAGAATTTGCATCCAATCATCTACCACCTTAATTAGCTGTAGTACCGTCGACCTCCCCGGCAAGAATCCGAACTGTCTCCCACTGTAAAGTTGGTTTGACTTCATATAATCCATTATTCCTTCTCTAATTACCGTTTCCATTAGTTTACACACAACACTTGTCAAACTGACTGGCCTATAATTCCCTGGGTAATTTCTCTTTCCCTTCTTAAATATAGCTGTTATGTTCGCCTCTCTCCAGTCCATCGGGATTTGTCCTGTATTAAACGATACCTCAAATAACATTTTCAATGGCTCTACTAACATCTCACCTCCTTCCTTTATGATTCTTTGGTGTATCCCATCCGGTCCCAGTGACTTACTTCTGTTCATTTTTTCTATAGCCCTTCTTATTCTAGCATGGGAAAACTCTATTAGTTCTAGTGCCGGTGCCTGTTTGATGGGAATAGTAGGCACTGCATCATCCGACTCCACTGTTAGTACCCCACCAAAGTATTTCCCCAGCACCTCTGCTTTCTCCTTATCAGTCTCCGCTCTACTCCCATCATTCAACCCCCCTACCAGCTCTGGGATCCCTACTCTTCTTGTTAACTTTTCCTGAATGTACTTCCAGAATATTTTTGGATTATCCTTCACATTTCTAGCTATCTCTCTCTCCCTCTCCTTCACCCCACTCCTTGTTTCCCACCTTATTTTATTGTTTATTTGTCTGCGTTCCAGATCCACTTCTTTAGCTTCTATACTAGACCCCCTGTTCTTTTTTAACAATGTTAATCTTTCCCACAATCGTTTCTTTCTTCTAGTCAATATCCAAAGCTTTCTTTTCATTGGCAATTCTGGGTTCGTTCTTTTCCTCAATTTTGTTTTATCCTTATATTCCCTTACTGGTACACTTTTGGATACAGCATTCTCCAGTTTGACTCTAATTTTCCTCCACATTCCTTCAGCGTCTTCACCGTTCAAGTATTCCCCCCAGTCAATGTCCAAACACCGTCTCAGCAGCTCATAATCTGCTCTATCATACATGTATATTTTTCTATTGCTTCTATTATCCCTCTCTGATTTAATGTTACAACTAAAGCTTATACAGGCATGGTCACTACGACCTATAGGGCTATCCACATTAACATGTTCCACTATATCCTCTTCATTGCTAAAAATCAAATCAAGTACACTCCCCTGCGTCCCATCTCTATATCTTGTCATCTCTATAATATGTTGCGTTAAAAAACAATCTCTCACTTTCTCTATAAACTTATTTTCCAGGCTACCCTGTCCTGCTGGAGTAGTACAATTTGCCCAGTTGATCCTTGGCAAATTGATCCTTGTTGCTCAATCACTTGTTAACGATTCTGGACTTTTGGTGACGACTCCTGTGCCGGGCCTCGACTATCCCCTCGACTTCCGCTTCACCTGCTCCTGCCTTCTTGGAGGAGCCTACTACTGATGGTGATACCCCATCTCTCATTCCATCAATGGTGAAGCCTGCATCCACGCAGGCTTCTAATCTCACCAATGAAAATGTCAACCCCCAAATGAATGTAGCCTCTGATTCTGACCGCCCTATTACTTCTGTTTCGAACCTGCATTTGGGATCCTCGTCTGTTCCATCTACAGTACTGACACGTTTGGTGACGTCCCTCGGAGTTCTCTCACATCTTTGGACTCCATGACTAGTCACGCAACTCACCCTATTACAAGACCTGAGTCATCACTCTCATCGTCGCCTTCGTTGGCCTCCTCAACGGTTTCAGATGGACTGGTTAGTTCTTTGGATACTATTTTCGGTTTTGATTTAGACTTGCTAGAACTAGATCGCACTGATGGGTTTTTTGGAATACTTTTGACAATGAGGTATTCCCAAAGTTCCTCGTCATCGCAATTGAGTGCCTTGAGTGCCACGTCTTTTGTTTATAAGTTATAAGTCGCTTTAATTTCTGTTAAGGCAATTTTACAAGACTGGTCCCGGTGGACTAGTAGGCCACTTCGAAGATCCACACACACGCCGCATTTCTTGGACAACCATGTTCCTCTAGAGCGTTCTAAGCACTACACACATTTCACACACAAACGATGGTGGAAAACTGGGACCCCCTGGCAAGTTGGTGTTGAGCAAAGCGTAACTAAATGCATTTTGGCAAAACGACCCCCCCCCCCCCCTACCTGGGTCCCGTGCTGCGAAACGCTGTGTGGTGACCTGGAAGAAAATTTCCAAGAATCAATGCTCATAAGAATAAACCAAGACAATCACACACATTTATATCCTGAATCCGCCGGAAAACTAGAGGTCGCAACACCAGCTAATTCTAATTTTCCGCCGGATCCACCTTTATGTAAAGTCCGCTGATGCACTTTTCCATTAAGGTAGGAGGACTGCTATGTATGATATATTTTATCAATATGCCCATAAATAATAATATTCCTCAAGAATATGTTAATGTAACCATCCGATCCCCGTAGTGGGGAGTGATAGTCTTATAGTCTCACTAGGCATTGTCCGCTGGGATGATGCGACTTATTCTGCCGCGTGAGGGTATCTAGTCGAGTCCTCCCGGCATAGCCGGAAACCCCATTAGAGAGTCAGATCTTCCGCCGGAGAATCATAATGGTACGCTGACCAGATTGGGTTTCTTGGATCTATTCCCTGCTCGCCGAGGCAAGCCTCCGGCATCAATTACTGACAGTATTCTGCCGAAGGGAAACACCAAACCCTTTGAGTGTTACGCACTTGACAGACCAAGCGAAAAACACACACAATATCAATAGTATGCCAGGACGTCTCCTGACCCCTTCCATTCATGAAAATACACTACATGAAAAGAAGCGTATCTTAAGGCTACACATATTATTTAATTCAATAATTAACAATGCATTCTAGCCATAGTCATAAAACCCCTAAACTGAGGCTGGCCACGAGGCCTAGGGCAGCAGCACGACGACCCGCGAAGCTCGTAGCTCCAGCGACAACACCGCCAACAGCCACACCGACGCCCCAGGCCAGAGGGGAAAATCAGAAACAAAAGCACTCCAGAAAGTTCCACACCACGTGTGACAACTCTTGAACCAGAGCGTCTGCCAAATTATGAGGCTACTAGCTACTCCCGTCCAAGTTGACAGCCAAGTACTCGAGCCCAACATTCATTAAGCCTCCTAACTAGCTAAAAGGCAAAGCTAAATGCTGAAAAGGAAAAGTTAAACAAGAGGCGCCCTGATCCAAGGCGGACTGCATGGACGCTTAACACTACCCTATATTAAACACACTTCCTGAGACCGTGCCAATGGGGACGACCGTACTAACTAATCTAAACCTATTCTATAACGTCTCGTATAGATACAAATGAGCAAAATACTTGCTAAGAGGCGAACGAATGAAGAATGAAGAGAGACGGCCTTGCACGGACGCAGAAAGAGGAAGAGCGTCATGACGCTAGAAGATAAGCGTCTGGCTGCGCATTGGAAAATATCCACAAATTGGGAAGCCTGATTATAGCAGTTCTTAAATTGATTTTTTTTTTTTTATTATTTACGAAGTTTTTTCGTAGTGAGTACCCAATCATAAGGACGATTCCGTAAGAGAATAAGCGTACCCTTATGAAGTTGGCTCCTCTTCTCTTCCTGCGACGGGTGTTTCAAACAGCTAACACAAGGGCTTGAAAGGTTGCTATTATGTAATAGGCATATCGTCAATGATGAAGAGGCCACTAATAAATATAACGCTCTATCCCGAATCAAGAACCACCATCTGCCGCCAATGTTATGCCAGGTTTGTGCTGGGGTTAGCTGGACTATTTAGGTAGGTTCTTACTCGATTGGAGAAGTTGAAACTACATGAACACATGCACAAAGGTAATAGAGGATAAATATAATACAGAGTACAAGCATAGATTATCTTATTCAATGTAACTATAATGTGTATACAGTTACATTCAGACATGGATAGGTATATACACAATTTCATAGCACGATCGAGGATCCACGATAAGTTCCAGGGGGCTGACACTATACACTTCCGGTGATGACACTAGGCACTTCCGGTATCGTTGTACTTCCATGGCACTTCCGACGAGGTTCTTGGGCCGTGGTGGTGGTCCTGTCGTGTGGTGATGACAGCAGGATGGAAGGTGTTGTAGAAGTCTTGGGTTTGGGGTCTTAAATAAATATGTTACATTCTACCAGTGTTATACATAACATATCATCGGATTAACGTGCGGAGAAGTTATACCAGTGTTATGGTATAACACAACCATCCTGACCTTTATAAGAGTCATTAATTAAGAACCTTTCAGTACTCTTTGGTTTGGGGTCTTAAATGCATACGAGTCTGTTCTGACAGTGCTATACATATTGTATCATCGGACTAAAGTAAGAAGGTTGGGATGCCAGTGCTCTCCAACTTCACTTAAAGGTGAATTACATAAGCTGCATACCTCGTAAGATGTATATTTTGTATGCATCAAAACATATTAAGGATGCTCAGGTTTGTGTATAATAAAGTAAATTT
The DNA here is from genome assembly GCA_032716605.1 of Paralithodes platypus. Taxonomy (NCBI): domain Eukaryota; kingdom Metazoa; phylum Arthropoda; class Malacostraca; order Decapoda; family Lithodidae; genus Paralithodes; species Paralithodes platypus. The sequence continues at coordinate 39,109,766 of CM064516.1, read as the reverse complement.
ACGTCAATAAAGAAAACAAATATTAAACAGTTTAATATCTGGCGGCGTCTGATAGTTAACTGTCTTGCAAATTTCCTGCCTTCCAGTATTGTGATGACGTCATAAATCCGATGATGACGTCATAAATCCCGATATTTGCCAGGCAACAGAAATTTACCTTTAACTTGACCCTATTTATTTTATATGTTAGGGGAAAATTTAAGGATATTCCCGATAATGGTGTAATACTAGAGCATTTAACGTTCTGCTAGATAACTTATCTCACTCTTTTATCAACTTTGCGTAATTCACCTTTAACTGTCCTGACCGTTTTAAGAGTCTTCAAGGGACTTTGGATGGGTTTATATTTTGGCCTTATACAAATATGTGCCTTGTCGCCAGTGCCTAGGACAGCGTGTCGTAAGGACTCTATGCAAAGTGCCGTTATGCCAGTGCTACGGTATCTCGCGAGCCCTGACTTATAGAGAAGTCAACTGCCAGTGCATTTAACTTCTAACAAGCCATATTGGGGTTAGGGTTTACTACCACTAGAGCGCACGTCACTACAGCTTTCTCTAGCGACAGTAATTCCTGGTGATCAAGGCGAGGAATTGATGTTGAGGTGCCACCATGGTGATTCAATACGAATTCCGTAAAGCCAAGATGTAAAGATCTTCGTTAAGTTAACTTAACTCCAGTGCCTTAATCCGTTGAGTACCGTAGGATACAGTAATAAAAGTCCCCAGTGGTCCCAAGCACTGTGGCGAAAATGGCAGGAGAGACCACCTTTTCACCTCAAGAGATGAGGCAAGACTGGATCTCTCTTCTTTTTTTTTTTTTTTTTTTTTTTTTTACAAGGCTTAAAAACAATAAAAAAAGCCTTGTACAGGCAGTTACAAGACAAATACATTACTGACGGAGTTAACCGTCGCTGGGACTGTGGAGTGACATCTATTGACAGCTATAGTCGTCGCTGGGACTGGAGGGGTTAATTATCTTACCGAATATAGCCCAAATCTTCCAGCTCTCAAAAACCTTCCTGTGAAGTGGATTTAAGAGCTTTCCAACTGTACTGGTCCCTGTTCGGTCTGTCTTAGTCTTAGCGATGATGGCGTTTCTCCCGGTGCTCCTTCTCGTTGTTAGAAGGGCGGATGTGCTGGGAGGAGGGCCTGGGGCGGCTGGGGTAGCCCCTCGATCTGGGTTTCCTTGTCACGGTGGTGGTGCGGCTTGGAGCAAGAAGAGCGCGTGGTGGTATAAGACTTATGCAAAGTCTTGCTTGCCTTGCCTTCCTTCTGGTCCTTCTTGGTTCTGTCGCTGCCAGGATTGCTGATGGTGACGATGATGTTCTTTCCTGGTGTTGGGGGAAGTGTGGGTGTGATGGAGGCGACTCGGGTGCACTCTGGTGGTGTGGCGCTTGTGTCTTCTTTCTTTGGTGGTGTGGTGGCAAGGGTGGTAATGTTGGCTCTTGGTGGTGTTGTGTTTCCATCCTCTTTCTTCGTTATTTCAGAAATGAAGGACGATATCAAGTTATCACATAAGCAATAAATTCAATCAGAATGGCAAAACACATTAAGTCTTTATACATTAATATTTGACTCAAAGATGAAAGTGAACTTAATCAAGCATAACAGACAGTCTATTGCAAGTGACTGAAAAGCATTTAACTCTGCGACGAGATTTCACTATTTTGATACGAACCCGAATGATAAGGACCGAATATACTCAGGTCTGCGGCAAGTATTCTCAATTGACGTGTAGTTAGTATGTATCTATAGCGGGGAATCGTATATCTATATTTCCTATGCGGGGAGCTCAGCAACCTGAATTCAAGGAAGTATGTATATAGATTCCCGGTGTAAGATAGGGGTGTACTGTTTCCCAACAAACGGGATATCGAAAGCAAACAAGGAAGGGAAGAGGTAACGCCTACTTCAATAATTACGTTTCACTTAGGAGAATCTTGGCATACTTGGGTCTAGACCCTCACGACAAGTATTGTTACCACTAGGAAAACTTAGAACGGCACTTATAGGAGTTTTGAGTAGAGGAAAGCACTGGGAGAACGATTTTGAGCACTGGGTTGACGTTGCGTAGAGAGCGGCTGGTGTCCGGAGCGATATGGGCCTATCGTCACGCTCGAGGTACTTACGGCACTTAGGTCCTTTTCACACGTCTGGGCTAGGTTCTGGCCCAAACAAACGCAAACACCATTTGGCAATATCACTTCTCTTTCTGGGCTTACGGCTGGTCCTCGTACACGCACTCACGCTGAACCTGGGGGATATAGTTAAAGGTTTCCCTACTAGAGGAAGTACCATGATAATGCTAGAAAGAATGTCTGCATATATTGTCACCAGCAGCAATCAGTTTGGCTTTAAGAAAAATCACGGCACAGACCAATGCATATATGTGCTGAAAGAAGTGATTGATACATACAACAAACTAAATAGCTCAATTTTCTCTTGTTTTCTTGATGCAAGTAAGGCTTTTGATAGGGTGTGTCACAAAACCTTATTTGAAAAATTAGTTAACAGGGGAGTGCCTAGCTATATTGTTAGGATACTTATTTTCTGGTATGCTAATCAAAAAATGTGTGTAAGATGGGGCAACATCCTGTCAGGCTCTTTCGCCGTAACCAATGGTGTTAGGCAGGGGGGGATATTGTCTCCGTATCTTTTCAACGTCTACATGGATGATCTTAGTCTGGAGCTGAACAAGACTCGCACTGGGTGCTGTATTGGCAGCACCATTGTAAATCATCTCATGTATGCTGATGACCTAGCCTTAATCGCGCCCTCTGGAGCAGGACTGGATAAATTATTAAGAGTATGTGAAAAATTTGGAATTGAACATTCAGTCAAATTTAATCCTATAAAGAGCAATATCATAATATTTAAATCTAACCTTCTATTGAAATCAAAGCTACCTAAATTCCATTTGTATGAAGAAATTATAGAAGAAGTAAGTAAAGTAAAGTATCTAGGACACTATATTTCATGTGATCGCTCAGATGATGAGGATATGGGTCGTCAGCGAAGGCAACTTTACATGCAGGGAAATTCAATATTAAGAAAATTTCATATGTGCACATAGGATACAAAAATAACATTGTTCAACTCCTACTGCTCACCAATGTATACAGCACAACTATGGTGGAACTATAAGAAAATTACAGTGAATAGACTAAGTATCTCATATCACAATATCATGAAAATGTTTCTGGGGCTCTCAAAATATGAGAGTACAAGTACGCTATGTGCCTATATGAACTTACACTGTTACAAATCACTCATTAGAAAGCTAACATATAAATTAATTCAGCGCCTTAACACTTCTGAGAACAGGATCATTAAAATGCTACAAACTCCAAGCATAGTGTACACCTCCAGGATCCGGCACACTGGAGGAAGTTGCTCTATATTTAACCTTAAGTAATGATTTCAGGTCTGCTACTCTACAGAATTAGCATACCGGTACTGATCCTCATAGTGCAGTACAGTACCGATATTCCTATACTGTACTGTAGCAACATACTGTACCGGAAGCTAAATTATGTGAGGCATGGTACTGTACACAATTAGGACAGTGGTTTTGGTAACACAGTAGTTTGATGACCACTGTTTTTGGTTGAGGCAGTGCTGTGAACTACATGATAGCAAGCTGGGTATTATTTAATTTATTTTTATTTTATGTAGCCTATGTACAGTAGCTTATATATATTTATATATATTTATGTTACTGTAAGGTATATATGGACCCCAGTATGGTCCCCTCTGTACTGTGTGAGTCTGAAATAAAGTATTATTATTATTATTATTATTATTACCAACGTCTTTCCAGGAGTAGGAGGAAGGTTAGTTTTCTTATTGTGAACTCGAGAATTATCACACACTGACCTAACTTTATCAGAGGCAGTAGACAAAGAAGGGGAAGAATGAGATAATTCAACAAGTCTCGGGTGGTCCTTATGAACAGTATTATATTGAGGAACAACTCTTGCCTTAGGGGTTTGGGGCGGATTCGTTCTTTCAACACTAAGTTCGTTAAGAGATATTACAGGCATGGGAGGGTTGCAATAAGTCTTGAACTTAACAGTTACTTCCAATTTGTCAAAATTAATAAATTTCCCAACCGGCAAAAAATCCAGCTCAGTTCAGCTGTCCTCTACCTCCAACTCGAAGTTGGGTGACGTCGGATGCCTAAATTGAGTATTACGACAAGCTTCAGAATTTGTAACTATCCTTTCTCCCTTAGGATTACTGGGTAAGGATCCAAAACGTGCTTTTAAGCCAGCAGGCTGGATGCTTGCTTCTGGGTTGGTCAGCGTGGGTAGTGTTCTTCTTTCTGCATTGTCCTGGGTACAGGCTTCCAGGGCATCAAGGGCACGACAGGTTTCATGATTTTATTTGCAGTTGTGGGGCACGATGCACTGGTTGCAGCTTGCATTTCAGGTGGACTTAATATTTGCACATTTGGTGAAACTGGGTTGGTGGTTGACTGGTTGGGAGTTCGAAGTGGTGTGCATTTTCCCCAAGTCTGGCATGTTATCTTCACCTCGTTGATTTGGGAAATTAGGTGCTGGAGCTGCTGCTAGTTATTTTTCCCTGGTGCATGCCATGGAGCCATTGATGTGTGTGTGGTTTGGCTGTGCTGAGTGTTGCCTAGGCTTGCCAGGCAGAGGGAGAAGTGTTGAATTGTCTACGCTGGTCAATTCCACATGGACACCACTCTTTCGCCTTTTCGGGTATGATGTAGGATGCAGAACTGGTTTATTGTTGTTTCTGCTGATGCACGGCCCTGATAAGGTGATTTCGTTGAATTTGGGCTCCTCTTGAGCTGGTAGGGAGACCGGGAGGTTGGTGTGAAGGTTGTTGCGGGGTTCATTTCTGTTGGTGTAAAAATAGTCTTAGTACGTTTTCTTTAGAGCCATGTTGCTGCTTGTCGGCGGTGTTGAAATAGTCTTCCCTGTTTAACACGTTTTCTCTGGAGTAATGTGGCTGCTCTCTAGGTGGTTGATATTGCATCCTTTTATGGTAGCAATCCTGGTTGGAGGCTCGAAAGCTGTTGCTGATGGCTGGAATGGTTGGTGATGGTGCTTTGGTATTTCTTTCTCCCCTCGCATCTCGGAAAGCCCTAGTGAACTGATTGGTGAGAGTATGAAATACCTGTATACACATATGGGAAGGGAGAAGTAATTGGGTAAGCTCTAAGGGTTCCCTGTAGGCTACTGGTAGGGGCCCAAGGAATTGTAAGCAGGTCTCATTGGGGAAACCGTAGAGGGTAAATTCTAATGGAGAAATCCCAGCAGGTGACAACCAAGGGTGCAGTAAATGAGAGCCCCTAGGGGGATCTTCAAGGAAAGGCCTAGAGGTAATCTCCGTGGAGGGTGGCAGGGGTTTTGTGATGCTCCTAATATCATTTGCATGGGTGTCGGGGGTCGGGGGGGTGGGGGGTGGGGGGGGGGGGGTTTACATGGTTATTTGGTTAGTTGGTTGGTTGGCAGGGTGGGGGTGGGTGGGGGGTTGGGTTGTAGATGGAGACACCCAAAGGAGAGGTTTCTTGTGCGGGTGGAGAGGGAGGAGATCTCGGATGGGTTTGTAGGGCAGCAAGTTATGCAGGCATTGTATATGTGCAATGCTTCATTCACATCGAATGTCCATCGGAGCCAAGATTTACCCTGGAATCTGCCAACTCTCAATATACATCATATGTGTTTGACAAGAAAAGGCCTTCATCTGCACCAGGGTTCAAGCCATGACTCCAGGTCCTCACCTTCGTCATTTCATCACCATCTTTTATGAAAGGTATGTAAGAACAACCCTGTCCCCTGTTCTGTTACACTGATTGAATTTTTAATTTTATTTTTATTTTTTCTATTTCTTAGCACGGTATTTCATCTTTTATGTGGAAGTATTTATGCTTGCTTCTTTGATTGTTTGATGCCAGGATACCTAAAACCAAATTACAGTATGAACAATGTTAGACAAGACATGAGCCGCATTTTCCTTTACCATCATTATCTCCGATAGACTGGAAATGGTGTCGTATTTAGCTGCATTTTGTGTCACCCCAAAGTCTGATAACCCACTCTCATTAAAGTGTGGTGGCACAAAATGACAAGGGGCGATCCAGACTTTTAAATATATACATTATATGGACAACCTTTCCTGACTATTTTTAAGAATGAAAGTAAATATGCATTGCAGAATAATTATTACAAAGCAAATAAAGACAAAATAAAAGCGAAATAGCGTAATATACCAAATATCATGAGGTATGTCAGGGACTGGAATAATCGACAACAGAACATATCGGCAATAAATGTGAATATATACAATTTGAGATGCAGTCTAGGAACAGTGTTACCGCATCTCCAGCTTGTCACAGCCATGCGACAGAGCCAACTAAGCCTTCGGACAGCCTTCCCCCTGCCATCCAGACCCACGACAACCCTGCCCCTGCCCGTATCGCCAAGATAACGGTGGAACAAGTGGGACACGTCCGTCCCGAGTGGACCACACCAGTCACCCACGGCAAGTCATTTTCTTTAACCACCAGAGCCAAAGAAAATGACCATCGCAGGGGTAACCATTACAAACCCCCATCAGCCAGCCCAGTAACTCCTCAACCTAGCTACACAACCACAGGTGGTACCAGGTTGTTACCTAAATTACCTTTCATATCCCCTATCAAAGAACCTAAAGCTCTTTCAGAACCAAAACCTCTCTTCCCCAGATTGCCTTTCATATCCCCTATCAAGGAACCTAAAGCTCTTGCATCCATTCAATCTAAACCATTGTCCCGGGTTAAAGTCACTCATAAACCAAAACTTGCCTATCCTTCCAGCCAACAATAAGTCTTAACCCCCAGAATAAGTCATCATCCATTGTAAGAAACTCATCTGCTTCCTCTCCCACCAGGAAGCCATCACCCCATAATGTGTACAGATCTGCCCGGCAAGTGGGCAGATTAACGTCAATTTACGTAGCGAGAGGAAAACCCTCTCGCAAGACGTTATTTAGTGAGAACCCCTGAAGATAACTTCAACCACTACCCTGAGACAACTCTATACCCATAAACCGTAATAAGGCACTTAACCCGGCAAGCGCGATAGGCCTCACGGAAGGCTTCCTATAGGGAACGCGATAGGCCTCACGGAAGCAAGACCATAAAAAAAGCCTTCCAAAAAAAAAAGGGCCTATCAAAACAAAGGATTTTGTCTCTAAGTGAGATAATTCCCCTCTAGTACTCATCCATGTGTTTCTCACCCCTCCCCCTCCCCTCCTTCCCCACCTTACTCCCCCCTCCCCCCCCTTCTCAATTATCACCTATTTATCCACTTATTATCATCATTTATCGGTTATTTTTCTCTCCCCCGATAATGTAGCACAAGTGGTTGCATAAAAGATCGTTATGCAACACCCAGACACCGGCACACACCGCCCCGCTCGTCTCAGTTGACTCCCAGACAGCGAGAGGGGAGGGCTGCCTGTGGCTCTCTCTCGCCTGAGATTATGACCGGGTGGCCAATATCTTCGTTTTCACCACCCAAATGCTTTTCCCACTTTTGAAGGTTCATATATACATCATATATGTAAAATAAAAGCATACCGAAAACAAATAATGCTTTATATTGTAAATATAACGAATTCTGTCAGAATCCAGGGCTAGAAATGCACAAATAACTACCCTAGCACCTAGGTCTATATCGCGCTTGTCAGGTTAAAGGAGAGCTGGAGTGAAGAGGTGCCGTAGATCGAGGGAGAATCCAGTGGTCCAGGAGGGCGGCTGGGGCGTGGTACTTCCGGATGTTGGTCCGGGATTAGGCTGCATTCCTACGTCCTTACAGCTCCTTGCTCCTCTGTGCCTACCACGGGAGACACCCGGGTTCCTCTTGCACTCCGCGTGAGCAGGGCCTTACTAAGAGTATGCCGGAGTTCTGCTACAGGGTTTGGTGGGGGGTTATGGCGACTAGCATAATGGTCTGTATAGAGTTGCAAGCAGTCTATCCAGTGACACTATGGTTAGTCTAAGGTTTGGGACAATTAAATTACTCCCTTGCAATCTCCTCTGGAACCACAGGACTAATACAGTAAATAGAGGCCAGTGAAGGTGGGGCTCAAAGTGGGTTGCACAATCTAGTCCTCTTCCTGAAGGGGGGAACCCGACCTGGTCGTCTCTAAGTACTGCACTATCCTTATAATCCCTTGAAAGGAACAAGACAGGAATCCTTATTTACTTGGTCTAGGCACAGCATCGAAGGCCAGGAAGGTGGGGCCCAAAATGGGTTGCACAAGCTAGTCCTCTTCCTGAAGGGGGAAACCCGACCTGGTCGTCTCTGATCACTGCACACAGCTTCAAGTGTGAACACCAGCTATTCTGGCTGCTTTTCCTCTGGAACCACAAGACTAATACAGTAAATAGAGGCCAGTGAAGGTGGGGCCCAAAGTGGGTTGCACAATCTAGTCCTCTTCCTGAAGGGGGGAACCCGACCTGATCGTCTCTAAGTACTGCACTATCCTTATAATCCCTTGAAAGGAACAAGACAGGAATCCTTATTTACTTGGTCTAGGCACAGCATCGAAGGCCAGGAAGGTGGGGCCCAAAGTGGGTTGCACAAGCTAGTCCTCTTCCTGAAGGGGGGAACCCGACCTGGTCGTCTCCGATCACTGCACACAGCTTCAAGTGTGAACACCAGCTATTCTGGCTGCTTTTACCCAGATAAAAAGATACCAAAGGCAAGCTTAGTTCCTGATGTCAGTCAAGTCAAGTCAAATTGAGTAGTGACAGGGGGTTAGGGTGAAGTGGGGATAGGACAAGAATTAGTTGGATGAAGTGAGTTTTAGGAGGAGAAAAAGGTGTCCAGGCTTAACTGGAGCTGCCTGAGGGTTTTCAATGTTTGGGAGATCGGCGTTACTACGAAGACGGCTGGACCCGACCAGGGAGGCAGTGGGTCAAGAGCTGGGCGGCTGGAACTGTGGGCTATTGTACGGGTAGGGAATTTAAGGCCATATATTTATCCTCCCGGCCCGACTGGGAGCCCAAAGTGGGTTGCACAAGCTAGTCCTCTTCCTGAAGGGGGGAACCCGACCTGGTCGTCTCCGATCACTGTACACAGCTTCAAGTGTGAACACCAGCTATTCTGGCTGCTTTTAACCAGGTAAAAAGATACCAAAGGCAAGCTTAGTTACTGATGTCCAGACTGGCTGAGTACTTGTAAATATTCTTGCCCAGACTTAAGGCGCCCGGCTTGAGAGGATCAAAGGCGCTGGGGTGGTGTCCGCGCGTGGTGGTTAGGTCCTTGTAGTCCTGGGAGTGGTGCGCCTGGACTTTTGGCTGGCCCTTGTAGATGTAGCTGGAGGAAGATTCCTCAGGGCAGATCTGTACACATTATGGGGTGATGGCTTCCTGGTGGGAGAGGAAGCAGATGAGTTTCTTACAATGGATGATGACTTATTCTGGGGGTTAAGACTTATTGTTGGCTGGAAGGATAGGCAAGTTTTGGTTTATGAGTGACTTTAACCCGGGACAATGGTTTAGATTGAATGGATGCAAGAGCTTTAGGTTCCTTGATAGGGGATATGAAAGGCAATCTGGGGAAGAGAGGTTTTGGTTCTGAAAGAGCTTTAGGTTCTTTGATAGGGGATATGAAAGGTAATTTAGGTAACAACCTGGTACCACCTGTGGTTGTGTAGCTAGGTTGAGGAGTTACTGGGCTGGCTGATGGGGGTTTGTAATGGTTACCCCTGCGATGGTCATTTTCTTTGGCTCTGGTGGTTAAAGAAAATGACTTGCCGTGGGTGACTGGTGTGGTCCACTCGGGACGGACGTGTCCCACTCGTTCCACCGTTATCTTGGCGATACGGGCAGGGGCAGGGTTGTCGTGGGTCTGGATGGCAGGGGGAAGGCTGTCCGAAGGCTTAGTTGGCTCTGTCGCATGGCTGTGACAAGCTGGAGATGCGGTAACACTGTTCCTAGACCGCATCTCAAATTGTATATATTCACATTTATTGCCGATATGTTCTGTTGTCGATTATTCCAGTCCCTGACATACCTCATGATATTTGGTATATTACACTATTTCGCTTTTATTTTGTCTTTATTTGCTTTGTAATAATTATTCTGCAATGCATATTTACTTTCATTCTTAAAAATAGTCAGGAAAGGTTGTCCATATAATGTATATATTTAAAAGTCTGGATCGCCCCTTGTCATTTTGTGCCACCACACTTTAATGAGAGTGGGTTATCAGACTTTGGGGTGACACAAAATGAAGCTAAATACAACACCATTTCCAGTCTATCGGAGATAATGATAGTAAAGGAAAATGCGGCTCATGTCTTGTCTAACATTGTTCATACTGTAATTTGGTTTTAGGTATCCTGGCATCAAACAATCAAAGAAGCAAGCATAAATACTTCCACATAAAAGATGAAATACCGTGCTAAGAAATAGAAAAAATAAAAATAAAATTAAAAATTCAATCAGTGTAACAGAACAGGGGACAGGGTTGTTCTTACATACCTTTCATAAAAGATGGTGATGAAATGACGAAGGTGAGAACCTGGAGTCATGGCTTGAACCCTGGTGCAGATGAAGGCCTTTTCTTGTCAAACACATATGATGTATATTGAGAGTTGGCAGATTCCAGGGTAAATCTTGGCTCCGATGGACATTCGATGTGAATGAAGCATTGCACATATACGATGCCTGCATCACTTGCTGCCCTACAAACCCATCCGAGATCTCCTCCCTCTCCACCCGCACAAGAAACCTCTCCTTTGGGTGTCTCCATCTACAACCCCCCCCCCCCCACCCAACCCCACCCTGCCAACCAACCAACTAACCAAATAACCATGTAAACCCCCCCCCCCCCCCCCCACCCATGCAAATGATATTAGGAGCATCACAAAACCCCTGCCACCCTCCACGGAGATTACCTCTAGGCCTTTCCTTGAAGATCCCCCTAGGGGCTCTCATTTACTGCACCCTTGGTTGTCACCTGCTGGGATTTCTCCATTAGAATTTACCCTCTACGGTTTCCCCAATGAGACCCGCTTACAATTCCTTGGGCCCCTACCAGTAGCCTACAGGGAACCCTTAGAGCTTACCCAATTACTTCTCCCTTCCCATATGTGTATACAGGTATTTCATACTCTCACCAATCAGTTCACTAGGGCTTTCCGAGATGCGAGGGGAGAAAGAAATACCAAAGCACCATCACCATCCATTCCAGCCATCAGCAACAGCTTTCGAGCCTCCAACCAGGATTGCTACCATAAAAGGATGCAATATCAACCACCTAGAGAGCAGCCACATTACTCCAGAGAAAACGTGTTAAACAGGGAAGACTATTTCAACACCGCCGACAAGCAGCAACATGGCTCTAAAGAAAACGTACTAAGACTATTTTTACACCAACAGAAATGAACCCCGCAACAACCTTCACACCAACCTCCCGGTCTCCCTACCAGCTCAAGAGGAGCCCAAATTCAACGAAATCACCTTATCAGGGCCGTGCATCAGCAGAAACAACAATAAACCAGTTCTGCATCCTACATCATACCCGAAAAGGCGAAAGAGTGGTGTCCATGTGGAATTGACCAGCGTAGACAATTCAACACTTCTCCCTCTGCCTGGCAAGCCTAGGCAACACTCAGCACAGCCAAACCACACACACATCAATGGCTCCATGGCATGCACCAGGGAAAAATAACTAGCAGCAGCTCCAGCACCTAATTTCCCAAATCAACGAGGTGAAGATAACATGCCAGACTTGGGGAAAATGCACACCACTTCGAACTCCCAACCAGTCAACCACCAACCCAGTTTCACCAAATGTGCAAATATTAAGTCCACCTGAAATGCAAGCTGCAACCAGTGCATCGTGCCCCACAACTGCAAATAAAATCATGAAACCTGTCGTGCCCTTGATGCCCTGGAAGCCTGTACCCAGGACAATGCAGAAAGAAGAAACACTACCCACGCTGACCAACCCAGAAGCAAGCATCCAGCCTGCTGGCTTAAAAGCACGTTTTGGATCCTTACCCAGTAATCCTAAGGGAGAAAGGATAGTTACAAATTCTGAAGCTTGTCGTAATACTCAATTTAGGCATCCGACGTCACCCAACTTCGAGTTGGAGGTAGAGGACAGCTGAACTGAGCTGGATTTTTTGCCGGTTGGGAAATTTGTTAATTTTGACAAATTGGAAGTAACTGTTAAGTTCAAGACTTATTGCAACCCTCCCATGCCTGTAATATCTCTTAACGAACTTAGTGTTGAAAGAACGAATCCGCCCCAAACCCCTAAGGCAAGAGTTGTTCCTCAATATAATACTGTTCATAAGGACCACCCGAGACTTGTTGAATTATCTCATTCTTCCCCTTCTTTGTCTACTGCCTCTGATAAAGTTAGGTCAGTGTGTGATAATTCTCGAGTTCACAATAAGAAAACTAACCTTCCTCCTACTCCTGGAAAGACGTTGGTACTTCCTCTAGTAGGGAAACCTTTAACTATATCCCCCAGGTTCAGCGTGAGTGCGTGTACGAGGACCAGCCGTAAGCCCAGAAAGAGAAGTGATATTGCCAAACGGTGTTTGCGTTTGTTTGGGCCAGAACCTAGCCCAGACGTGTGAAAAGGACCTAAGTGCCGTAAGTACCTCGAGCGTGACGATAGGCCCATATCGCTCCGGACACCAGCCGCTCTCTACGCAACGTCAACCCAGTGCTCAAAATCGTTCTCCCAGTGCTTTCCTCTACTCAAAACTCCTATAAGTGCCGTTCTAAGTTTTCCTAGTGGTAACAATACTTGTCGTGAGGGTCTAGACCCAAGTATGCCAAGATTCTCCTAAGTGCAACGTAATTATTGAAGTAGGCGTTACCTCTTCCCTTCCTTGTTTGCTTTCGATATCCCGTTTGTTGGGAAACAGTACACCCCTATCTTACACCGGGAATCTATATACATACTTCCTTGAATTCAGGTTCCTGAGCTCCCCGCATAGGAAATATAGATATACGATTCCCCGCTATAGATACATACTAACTACACGTCAATTGAGAATACTTGCCGCAGACCTGAGTATATTCGGTCCTTATCATTCGGGTTCGTATCAAAATAGTGAAGTCTCGTCGCAGAGTTAAATGCTTTTCAGTCACTTGCAATAGACTGTCTGTTATGCTTGATTAAGTTCACTTTCATCTTTGAGTCAAATATTAATGTATAAAGACTTAATGTGTTTTGCCATTCTGATTGAATTTATTGCTTATGTGATAACTTGATATCGTCCTTCATTTCTGAAATAACGAAGAAAGAGGATGGAAACACAACACCACCAAGAGCCAACATTACCACCCTTGCCACCACACCACCAAAGAAAGAAGACACAAGCGCCACACCACCAGAGTGCACCCGAGTCGCCTCCATCACACCCACACTTCCCCCAACACCAGGAAAGAACATCATCGTCACCATCAGCAATCCTGGCAGCGACAGAACCAAGAAGGACCAGAAGGAAGGCAAGGCAAGCAAGACTTTGCATAAGTCTTATACCACCACACGCTCTTCTTGCTCCAAGCCGCACCACCACCGTGACAAGGAAACCCAGATCGAGGGGCTACCCCAGCCGCCCCAGGCCCTCCTCCCAGCACATCCGCCCTTCTAACAACGAGAAGGAGCACCGGGAGAAACGCCATCATCACTAAGACTAAGACAGACCGAACAGGGACCAGTACAGTTGGAAAGCTCTTAAATCCACTTCACTGGAAGGTTTTTGAGAGCTGGAAGATTTGGGCTATATTCGGTAAGATAATTAACCCCTCCAGTCCCAGCGACGACTATAGCTGTCAATAGATGTCACTCCACAGTCCCAGCGACGGTTAACTCCGTCAGTAATGTATTTGTCTTGTAACTGCCTGTACAAGGCTTTTTTTATTGTTTTTAAGCCTTGTAAAAAAAAAAAAAAAAAAAAAAAAAGAAGAGAGATCCAGTCTTGCCTCATCTCTTGAGGTGAAAAGGTGGTCTCTCCTGCCATTTTCGCCACAGTGCTTGGGACCACTGGGGACTTTTATTACTGTATCCTACGGTACTCAACGGATTAAGGCACTGGAGTTAAGTTAACTTAACGAAGATCTTTACATCTTGGCTTTACGGAATTCGTATTGAATCACCATGGTGGCACCTCAACATCAATTCCTCGCCTTGATCACCAGGAATTACTGTCGCTAGAAAAAGCTGTAGTGACGTGCGCTCTAGTGATAGTAAACCCTAACCCCAATATGGCTTGTTAGAAGTTAAATGCACTGGCAGTTGACTTCTCTATAAGTCAGGGCTCGCGAGATACCGTAGCACTGGCATAACGGCACTTTGCATAGAGTCCTTACGACACGCTGTCCTAGGCACTGGCGACAAGGCACATATTTGTATAAGGCCAAAATATAAACCCATCCAAAGTCCCTTGAAGACTCTTAAAACGGTCAGGACAGTTAAAGGTGAATTACGCAAAGTTGATAAAAGAGTGAGATAAGTTATCTAGCAGAACGTTAAATGCTCTAGTATTACACCATTATCGGGAATATCCTTAAATTTTCCCCTAACATATAAAATAAATAGGGTCAAGTTAAAGGTAAATTTCTGTTGCCTGGCAAATATCGGGATTTATGACGTCATCATCGGATTTATGACGTCATCACAATACTGGAAGGCGGGAAATTTGCAAGACAGTTAACTATCAGACGCCGCCAGATATTAAACTGTTTAATATTTGTTTTCTTTATTGACGTAAATTTACTTTATTATACACAAACCTGAGCATCCTTAATATGTTTTGATGCATACAAAATATACATCTTACGAGGTATGCAGCTTATGTAATTCACCTTTAAGTGAAGTTGGAGAGCACTGGCATCCCAACCTTCTTACTTTAGTCCGATGATACAATATGTATAGCACTGTCAGAACAGACTCGTATGCATTTAAGACCCCAAACCAAAATGTACTGAAAGGTTCTTAATTAATGACTCTTATAAAGGTCAGGATGGTTGTGTTATACCATAACACTGGTATAACTTCTCCGCACGTTAATCCGATGATATGTTATGTATAACACTGGTAGAACGTAACATATTTATTTAAGACCCCAAACCCAAGACTTCTACAACACCTTCCATCCTGCTGTCATCACCACACGACAGGACCACCACCACGGCCCAAGAACCTCGTCGGAAGTGCCATGGAAGTACAACGATACCGGAAGTGCCTAGTGTCATCACCGGAAGTGTATAGTGTCAGCCCCCTGGAACTTATCGTGGATCCTCGATCGTGCTATGAAATTGTGTATATACCTATCCATGTCTGAATGTAACTGTATACACATTATAGTTACATTGAATAAGATAATCTATGCTTGTACTCTGTATTATATTTATCCTCTTTTACCTTTGTGCATGTGTTCATGTAGTTTCAACTTCTCCAATCGAGTAAGAACCTACCTAAATAGTCCAGCTAACCCCAGCACAAACCTGGCGGCAGATGGTGGTTCTTGATTCGGGATAGAGCGTTATATTTATTAGTGGCCTCTTCATCATTGACGATATGCCTATTACATAATAGCAACCTTTCAAGCCCTTGTGTTAGCTGTTTGAAACACCCGTCGCAGGAAGAGAAGAGGAGCCAACTTCATAAGGGTACGCTTATTCTCTTACGGAATCGTCCTTATGATTGGGTACTCACTACGAAAAAACTTCGTAAATAATAAAAAAAAAAAAAATCAATTTAAGAACTGCTATAATCAGGCTTCCCAATTTGTGGATATTTTCCAATGCGCAGCCAGACGCTTATCTTCTAGCATCATGACGCTCTTCCTCTTTCTGCGTCCGTGCAAGGCTGTCTCTCTTCATTCTTCATTCGTTCGCCTCTTAGCAAGTATTTTGCTCATTTGTATCTATACGAGGCGTTATAGAATAGGTTTAGATTAGTTAGTATGGTCGTCCCCATTGGCACGGTCTCAGGAAGTGTGTTTAATATAGGGTAGTGTTAAGCGTCCATGCAGTCCGCCTTGGATCAGGGCGCCTCTTGTTTAACGTTTCCTTTTCAGCATTTAGCTTTGCCTTTTAGCTAGTTAGGAGGCTTAATGAATGTTGGGCTCGAGTACTTGGCTGTCAATTTGGACGGGAGTAGCTAGTAGCCTCATAATTTGGCAGACGCTCTGGTTCAAGAGTTGTCACACGTGGTGTGGAACTTTCTGGAGTGCTTTTGTTTCTGATTTTCCCCTCTGGCCTGGGGCGTCGGTGTGGCTGTTGGCGGTGTTGTCGCTGGAGCTACGAGCTTCGCGGGTCGTCGTGCTGCTGCCCTAGGCCTCGTGGCCAGCCTCAGTTTAGGGGTTTTATGACTATGGCTAGAATGCATTGTTAATTATTGAATTAAATAATATGTGTAGCCTTAAGATACGCTTCTTTTCATGTAGTGTATGTTCATGAATGGAAGGGGTCAGGAGACGTCCTGGCATACTATTGATATTGTGTGTGTTTTTCGCTTGGTCTGTCAAGTGCGTAACACTCAAAGGGTTTGGTGTTTCCCTTCGGCAGAATACTGTCAGTAATTGATGCCGGAGGCTTGCCTCGGCGAGCAGGGAATAGATCCAAGAAACCCAATCTGGTCAGCGTACCATTATGATTCTCCGGCGGAAGATCTGACTCTCCAATGGGGTTTCCGGCTATGCCGGGAGGACTCGACTAGATACCCTCACGCGGCAGAATAAGTCGCATCATCCCGGCGGACAATGCCTAGTGAGACTATAAGACTATCACTCCCCACTACGGGGATCGGATGGTTACATTAACATATTCTTGAGGAATATTATTATTTATGGGCATATTGATAAAATATATCATACATAGCAGTCCTCCTACCTTAATGGAAAAGTGCATCAGCGGACTTTACATAAAGGTGGATCCGGCGGAAAATTAGAATTAGCTGGTGTTGCGACCTCTAGTTTTCCGGCGGATTCAGGATATAAATGTGTGTGATTGTCTTGGTTTATTCTTATGAGCATTGATTCTTGGAAATTTTCTTCCAGGTCACCACACAGCGTTTCGCAGCACGGGACCCAGGTAGGGGGGGGGGGGGGGTCGTTTTGCCAAAATGCATTTAGTTACGCTTTGCTCAACACCAACTTGCCAGGGGGTCCCAGTTTTCCACCATCGTTTGTGTGTGAAATGTGTGTAGTGCTTAGAACGCTCTAGAGGAACATGGTTGTCCAAGAAATGCGGCGTGTGTGTGGATCTTCGAAGTGGCCTACTAGTCCACCGGGACCAGTCTTGTAAAATTGCCTTAACAGAAATTAAAGCGACTTATAACTTATAAACAAAAGACGTGGCACTCAAGGCACTCAATTGCGATGACGAGGAACTTTGGGAATACCTCATTGTCAAAAGTATTCCAAAAAACCCATCAGTGCGATCTAGTTCTAGCAAGTCTAAATCAAAACCGAAAATAGTATCCAAAGAACTAACCAGTCCATCTGAAACCGTTGAGGAGGCCAACGAAGGCGACGATGAGAGTGATGACTCAGGTCTTGTAATAGGGTGAGTTGCGTGACTAGTCATGGAGTCCAAAGATGTGAGAGAACTCCGAGGGACGTCACCAAACGTGTCAGTACTGTAGATGGAACAGACGAGGATCCCAAATGCAGGTTCGAAACAGAAGTAATAGGGCGGTCAGAATCAGAGGCTACATTCATTTGGGGGTTGACATTTTCATTGGTGAGATTAGAAGCCTGCGTGGATGCAGGCTTCACCATTGATGGAATGAGAGATGGGGTATCACCATCAGTAGTAGGCTCCTCCAAGAAGGCAGGAGCAGGTGAAGCGGAAGTCGAGGGGATAGTCGAGGCCGGCACAGGAGTCGTCACCAAAAGTCCAGAATCGTTAACAAGTGATTGAGCAACAAGGATCAATTTGCCAAGGATCAACTGGGCAAATTGTACTACTCCAGCAGGACAGGGTAGCCTGGAAAATAAGTTTATAGAGAAAGTGAGAGATTGTTTTTTAACGCAACATATTATAGAGATGACAAGATATAGAGATGGGACGCAGGGGAGTGTACTTGATTTGATTTTTAGCAATGAAGAGGATATAGTGGAACATGTTAATGTGGATAGCCCTATAGGTCGTAGTGACCATGCCTGTATAAGCTTTAGTTGTAACATTAAATCAGAGAGGGATAATAGAAGCAATAGAAAAATATACATGTATGATAGAGCAGATTATGAGCTGCTGAGACGGTGTTTGGACATTGACTGGGGGGAATACTTGAACGGTGAAGACGCTGAAGGAATGTGGAGGAAAATTAGAGTCAAACTGGAGAATGCTGTATCCAAAAGTGTACCAGTAAGGGAATATAAGGATAAAACAAAATTGAGGAAAAGAACGAACCCAGAATTGCCAATGAAAAGAAAGCTTTGGATATTGACTAGAAGAAAGAAACGATTGTGGGAAAGATTAACATTGTTAAAAAAGAACAGGGGGTCTAGTATAGAAGCTAAAGAAGTGGATCTGGAACGCAGACAAATAAACAATAAAATAAGGTGGGAAACAAGGAGTGGGGTGAAGGAGAGGGAGAGAGAGATAGCTAGAAATGTGAAGGATAATCCAAAAATATTCTGGAAGTACATTCAGGAAAAGTTAACAAGAAGAGTAGGGATCCCAGAGCTGGTAGGGGGGTTGAATGATGGGAGTAGAGCGGAGACTGATAAGGAGAAAGCAGAGGTGCTGGGGAAATACTTTGGTGGGGTACTAACAGTGGAGTCGGATGATGCAGTGCCTACTATTCCCATCAAACAGGCACCGGCACTAGAACTAATAGAGTTTTCCCATGCTAGAATAAGAAGGGCTATAGAAAAAATGAACAGAAGTAAGTCACTGGGACCGGATGGGATACACCAAAGAATCATAAAGGAAGGAGGTGAGATGTTAGTAGAGCCATTGAAAATGTTATTTGAGGTATCGTTTAATACAGGACAAATCCCGATGGACTGGAGAGAGGCGAACATAACAGCTATATTTAAGAAGGGAAAGAGAAATTACCCAGGGAATTATAGGCCAGTCAGTTTGACAAGTGTTGTGTGTAAACTAATGGAAACGGTAATTAGAGAAGGAATAATGGATTATATGAAGTCAAACCAACTTTACAGTGGGAGACAGTTCGGATTCTTGCCGGGGAGGTCGACGGTACTACAGCTAATTAAGGTGGTAGATGATTGGATGCAAATTCTAGAAGATGGTGATGTAATAGACGTGGTATATTGCGATTTTATGAAGGCCTTCCATAAGGTCCCACATAAAAGGTTAATAGAGAAAGTTAGAAGCTATAATATAGGGGAGAAATGTGTGAAATGGATAGAAGCCTTCCTGAAAGATCGGAGACAGAGGGTACTGGTGAATGGAATAGGCTCGGGGTGGAGGGAAATTACAAGTGGGGTACCTCAGGGATCTGTGTTGGGACCACTTCTGTTCGTTATATTTATCAACGACTTACCTGAAGTTATAACTAATGGAAGTGAGGTATACCTGTATGCGGATGACACTAAGCTGTATAGAAGAGTGAGGAGTAAGGAAGATATGGGTTTGCTTCAAGGAGATGTGGAGGGCATGAAGGGATGGTCTGAGCATTGGTTAATGCCTTTTCATCCAAAAAAATGCAAGTACATGCGGATTGGGACCAGCAAGATAGACAAGGTAGGATACAGTATGTATGAAGCAATGGAGGAAGTGAATGCAGAAAAGGATATAGGAGTAGTGATAGACAATAAGTTAAATTTCTCAGAACATTTAGCGGAAAAGATAAACAAAGCCAATAGATTTGTAGGGCTGATAAGGAGGACATTTGTGTCACTTGACGAAGAAATCTTCAGGAATCTCTATACAGCGCTGGTTAGGCCGCACCTGGAATATGTGAACCAGGTGTGGGCTCCATATATGGTAAAGGATATAGAAGCAGTGGAAAAAGTGCAGAGGAGAGCTAGCAAGCTGGTACCAACGTTGAAGAATGCGGGCTATGAGCAGAGGTTGAGGACACTGGGGCTTCCGACACTGGCATATAGGAGAAAGAGAGGGGATATGATAGAGACTTTTAAGATAGTGTCATAGTTTGCCTTTTTGCAGAGGATCTACTGTAAGAAACTGTAAGAAGAGATAAACCCCCGTATCAGCAGCCACGGCCACCTATCTCAAGAGGCTCAACTTCAGAAGGGGGTCAGCAGGGACCGGTACTAACTAGGGAGGGGCTGCCTCCGTTAAGGTGGGCGGTGACCGGTCATAAGAGTAAATACCCTGCCCACCGTCAGCCCCAAAGCATGGCGCCCGCCATTACCCGCAAATATGGAGTGACTTAGAACCTGATCTAAGGGGCCCGGCTCTGTGATACAACCCCGCAGGGGGGGGGGGGGGGGCAGTGTGGAAGGAAAGAGAAGAAAGGGAAAGAAGGAGGAAGAAGCGACCTAAATAAGGGGCAGGGAACCATTTAGTAGAACCCTCACTGAAAGCCAAAACAAGAGGGGTGGTATCCCCGCCTCAAGAGAGAGGGAGGGGGCCTAACCCCCAACCTGCATCGCCTCCCAGATCATAGAGATACGAAGCCCCCTCACCACAACAATGTGGTTCCCATTGGAGGGGGGGTTGTGGTACTAGTATTAAGAATAATTTTAAGTGTGAAAAAGAGGGGGGGGGGGGGGGTACTGGAGAGCTAAGACCTTCAGCCCCTCCGCCGGATAATGTGATGAGTATACGAGCTGTGATACTTAATAGTGAGAGAGAGAAAGATGTAATTTGTCAGCTTACTGGGCTAGAGCCCTCATAAGGCTGGTGAAGGGAAATATGATGGAAGGGAGTAGAATGCGGTATCTGAAGGACAACAGTCAGATTTCACTTAATAAATAAAACGCCCTTAATTAAGAATTGGTGAATAGGGAAGAAGGGAAACGGTGACGAAATAGCTAGAAGATATTGGATAGAAGTGTCATGTAAATAAAGGTGGTACTGTATATGAAAGACGTCAATCAGATTTCATGAAATAGATTAATCGCTGTCAGGTACTGGCGGATAGGGGAGAAGGTAAATGAAAGGGGAAATAGCTAAGATAGTGTGGATAGAATCGGTACGTAAATGAAGTCGGCGTTCCCGCTCATACAATGGGCACTCACAGAGAATGTGACGAACCGTGATGCGGGTTTGGCAACGTCGGCAATATGGTGGAGGGTCCGGAGGTAAAGTCATAAGATGACCATGTGTATACCGTGTGTGCCCAATGCGTAAGCGCGTTAAGACAACTTGATTCCTGCGACATGAGTCAAGGGAGGATGGCCAACGATTAACCATAGTCTGAAGAGAGCGAAGATGATTACTAGCGTCAATAGCTGACCACTCCCTCTGCCAAGCCGCCCATACCTGTTCTCAGAGAATGGGGAAAATATCTGTGGCGCGCTCAAGGCAAGGTGTTGGCGAGCCTTGACACGCCCTTTTTGCCAAAGAATCTGCTCTCTCATTCCCAGGGATCCCTACATGAGCGGGTATCCAGCAGGTTGTAATGCGACGTCCCGACTGAAGGAGATCATGGATTTCCCGGATAATACTACAAGTCAGATATTCCCTGGGTGCAAAATTATTAAGTGCCAGTAGTGCGTTTTGAAAGTCACTGCATATGACAATACTAGGGACATTAACAGGTAGCGTGGTTGCCAATTTTAGGGCACTCTTGATTGCAAGGATTTCTGCCGTAAAGATGGAAGAGTGTGGATGGAGAGTACACTGACGAGTTCCATACTCAGAAACAACGGCATAGCCCACAGAGGAGGCATCCTTGGACCCATCCGTATAAATAAAAGTAGCAGAGTATGGCCAAACAGGTGGTTGAGGGCCGCAGAGCGCCGAGCGTAGGGCGGCATTGAGGAAGGGAGGTCGGCGAGTAGGAAACAAACATCAGGGCGCCATAGGCACCACGGAGAAATTCAAGGGGTGGGGGTGGTGAAGGGTTAGGTATTCCATAAGTAGATAGGAGTTGACTTGAGACATCCGGAAAAGTAACATGCCTAGACGATGACGTGTCCACGGCATCCCTAAGAAGATCTTGCAGGGAAGGGTCAGCCGTACAACGGATCGCCATTCGCATCTTTACCAACTGTCGATGCATCGGAAGGGGCAATGTGCCTGACTCCGCAAGAAGGTTGCATATGCGTGAAGACCGAAACGCACCTGAACTAATGCGTACCCCTAAGTGATGGACCGGGTTAAGGGTGGCAAGGGTAGCGGGGGGGGCAGTCCCGTAAATAGTACAACCATAATCAAGAACAGATAAAATTGTATCAGTATATAACTTAAGTAATGTTGTCCGGTCACCCCCCCCAGTGGACTCTGGCAACCGCTTTGATGACATTAAAGCGTCCCAGGCATCGAGCCTTCAAAGCAGAGATGTGTGCCTTCCAGTTGAGATGGGTATTTAATCAAACATCAGTCCAAGAAACCTTACAGTAGGGCTGAAGTGAATATCCACCGCACCCATCCGCAAGTTGATTGACTGGCCGTGCAGCACCCTCGTATCATGGCAAAAGGCCAGTGCCTTGGTCTTTTCAGCGGAATATTTAAATCCAGTAGATAGGGCCCAACGATGAATACTCGCGAGCGCCGCCCCTAACCGGCGTTGAATGTGCACGAGACTGCAAGAGGTGTAATAGATTGCAAAATCATCAACGAAAAGGCTATGGGACACCCCCGACGGCAAGCAACTGGTAACGCCGTTGATGGCAATGATAAAGAGAGTGCTGCTAAGGACGCTCCCTTGGGGGATACCAATAGAAAGCGGACATGTGATAGAGTCCCATTGAGCTTGACTTGGAAAGTGCAATTCGCCAAGAACTGTGCCAGGAAGCGCGGTAAAGGACCACGCATTCACGAGGCATGTAGGAGTTTCAAAATTCTATATCTCCGAGTGGTATCATAAGCCTTAGCTATATAAAAAAAGACCGCTACAGTTGGTAGCCGCTGGGAAAATCCCCTCTTTATTTGATGCCTGAGTCTAGCAAGAGAGTGTTGCGTAGAATGCGCAGGGCGAGAACCATTCTGAAAAGGGGACAGCAGGTCATGTTCAGTCGCATAGTGTAGTAATCGAGGATTCACCATCTTTTCCATCAGTTTACACAGGAAGGAGGTGAGAACTATAGGCCTGTATTTGGTGGGGAGACTAGCATCCTTGCCGGGCTTAGGAACAGGTACGGTATAGGCATGCTGCCAATCATGGGGGAAGTAATCATCAGTCCAAAATTGATTATATAATTGGAGGAGAAAGAGAAGGGCCTTCGGATGTAAGTGACGAATGAGGGTGTAAGATATACCGTCTGGTCCAGGGGTGGAGTCAGAGCAATTAGTTAATGCGTGTTCCAATTCTGAAAGGGTAAAATGTACATTGTAATGATCGGTTCCCCCTCCATCAAAGCGTAGGGGACGTAACTCAGCAGTTCGTTTAAGATTGACAAAAGAAGTCGGTAGGGAGGTATCTGAGCTGACTCTAGCGAAGTGGTCAGCAAGGATATTAGCAATGGCAGGTGGATCGTGAACGAGGTCTCCAGTAGCAGGATCTTGCAAGGGGGAAACGGGAGAATGGGAGCGCACACCAGTAATGCCTCGGAATTTAGACCAGAGAGTACTGATAGATGTTCGAGACGTGAAACCAGAAATATATATTCTCCAAGAAAGTTGCTTGCTCTGAGTTATCGCATGTTTGGTATAGGCACTTACTTTATTATAAAATGTCTTAAAAAAAGACTGAAATACCGCAAGAGTGATAATATGAAGATAACGTGATAAAGGGGAAGAAGTAGTGAAAGTACCCTGCAACGTACGTATACGAGCAGAGGTTGCGTGGAGACGACGCTCTAGCTGGTGCTTAAACTTTACTAATAAAGCAATCTGAGGTGACCACCAAGGCACCTGGCGTGGACGAATAACAGGCTTGATGAGTGGAATATTCCATCAGCAATAGAATGTAAAAGGGATAGAAAATATTGATAGTTGTCTGCAGGAGTGGTGTGGGCGGAGAGAACGTCTATCGAGGCAGTGGAAGCTTGAAACGAAATCCAATTGGCTTTACACAAGTTATAGTGTGGTATTTGAGTACTATGTGCTGGGCCAAGTAGTCGCAACAAGACTGGATGGTGATCACTGGAGAACCGATCCTCCGACAGTGTCCATTCAAAACAAGGGGCTGCAGCTGCAGAGGCAAGAGATAAATCAATAGCAGATGAATTATTATGGGAGGATGAATAATATGTAGGAGTGCCAAGATTTAGACAACAGAGAGGGGATTGTTCAAGAATGCTTTCAATACAGCGGCTGGGACTATCAGTAGAGGAACATCCCCAGAGAGGCAAATGTGCATTGAAATCACCAAGAATTAGATAGGGATGTGCCATTTGATCCAGGAGTAACTGCAGATCTGCTATGGGGTAATTGCAAGAGGGTTGATTATAAGCTGAACAAACAATTAAGTTAGGGAGACGAGGCACGGAAATTTTAACTGCAATAGACTGAAAAGGTGCTGGAGACAATGGGAGAGTAACATAAGCACGTACAAGGATGGCAGTCCGATAATGATTAGCAACAGCCGGAGATACAGCTGCCACCTGATAACCTTTAAGGGGCGTGATTTTTGTACCAATATGTTGTAAACACAGACACAATGGAGAATGCAGTTTTAATAAACGCTACAGTTCACCCATGCAAATGCGAGATTGATAGCCGTTAAGATTCCAGTGGATTATATAATCAGGCATTATCAGGAGTTATCACAGTCAGATTGCCATGGTTCTGAGCCCTCCGTATGGAGGTAACCGATGGCAGGGTCGATGGTAGAGCTTCGGAAGAGCGGGGCGGGTGACGGTCTCGAACCGGGGAAGAAGGGGGGGGGGGGAGTAGAAGGAGGTGGAGGGGGGGAAGCAGAAGGAGGTGGAGGGGGATCATGCGGGGAAGGAGTTGCCGACGAGTCGGGGATAGGAGCGGCCGATGGAAGTTGTGACTAAATGTCAGAAAATTGTGACTGTAATATAGTGAGTAGCGTATCAGGCTGAAGACGAATGCTGCGAAGATGGACGACACACAAGCACTCGGATCCATGGGATGTAGCGTCAGTTGGGGCGACGCGGGTGGCAAGAAAAGTGTTGATTCGGGTGGTAATGGATCTGTGGTCAGAGGACGTCAAAGAGGGTGTGATATATGCCTTAAAACAAGTGGAGCAACCACACTTGCTATCGTGCACAATCCCTACAGTGGAGGAGCCAACATCGGTGCCATCGTGGGAGACAGTGGCAGGCTGTGAGCCCAGAGCCGATACTGTAGATGTAGTCTTGTTGGATTTTCGTATAGTTAGTGGAGGTGAACTCGGATCACGAACCCGTTTGAGATGGATCGGAGAAGCCGGAGGTTAGTGAACGTTGCACTGAGATCCTTTGAGTTCATAAGTTACAAGGCAGAATTCATTATGTCAAACTTCTCCTTAAAGTGAGCCATTAAGTCTCGTGGTTCAAACTCAATCATGTGGGTCACACACACGCAATCAGGGGCATGTTCCAACGGAGGATTCCGACGAAGAAAACCTGGTAAATTAGCAGTAAGCTGGGCAAGAGGGGAATTCTTATGACCGAGAAGGAAAGTCTTACCACAAGTATGACAGCCACATTGATCATCACTATGGGGGAGTGCCCAGTTCAGAACTATCAAACAATGCAACTGTTTCCTCAATCGAAGCAAGGTGGTCTGCTAAAGCAGCAGAAGTCGCAGCTGAGCATGTGAACGAAGACGCTTTCCTCTTCGTAATCTTGGAGCGAGAATGCAGTTGGATTTGGGATGTCGAGGGACGAGCAGCGGATGTGGACTGCCTGACAAGAGTTGGCTGAATGACCAAACGCTTGAGCTTAGTAATCAGAGAGGAGGTAGGCCGTACGGGTCGCAGAGCAGCGGGGTGGGAGGGTCTCGACCGGCGAGATGGGGCAGAATTAGAAGGGGTGGATACTTCACGAAATGGTCTGCTAAGGTCGGAGAGACCTCCATATCGTCTGTCAGACTCCCAAATCTATTGGAAACTGGGATTGAAGGTGCAGGCATAGAAGGTTTATCAGTAGGTGGTACATGAGACGTCGGTTGGGGAACAGAGGGAGGAGGCGCTCCTGGTAGGTGTTGATGAGGCTGGGAGAGCGGCCGCGCTACCGCAGCGTACCTACATTTCGGGCCAAGGTATTGTTCTCTGAGAGTTCTCGAAGCTGTTCGGTATGACAGGCCCTTAGTATCCTGGAGATGGATGACATTCTCCTGGAAATCATAATGGGAATAAGATCTATCAGTCGCTGCATGAGCTTCACCACAATTGGCGCAAAAGGCATCCCGTGTGCAGACACGCGGATGATGATCAGAGTCAGAGCAACAGTGTCGGCAAATGGAAGTGGGAGATCGATAATATTTCTCAGGATGGCCAAATTTCCAGCAGGTCCTGCATTGGCACGGGCGCCTTTTATAGGGTGTTACTTGCAATATACGGCCTGCAACATTCAGAGTAGATGGCAGTTCATGTCGTTCAAAAGAGACTTTTACAATACGCAACGGCGGTCGAGTATCCTGGTCGTGACGTGGAGGAATGGCGTACGCATCAACAGCAATGACAGTGGGATCAATCCTCTGTAGCATGGAGAACATCCTTGGTGCAAAGTCATCAAATTTATCCTCTAGGACTTTGATATCTGAAGGGAGAGAGATAGTGCCTACGCATTGGTTGAGTCTGATTTCTTCGTGACCAGCAAAACCCTCTTGTGGGTCACCCAGAAGGGACTTCATGGCCATTGGTTGACTCTCATTGGAAACTTCCACCAATCTCGTTGAGTGAACCAATGCAGTGAACACATGCACATCACCAACCTCAGTTTAGAGATAAGTATACAAATTAATATCATCCAGTGGATCATTTGCAACCGAGAAAAATCGTGGCCAACATGGAGGGGCAAACATTTCCTGTAGAGTGGCAGTCGATGGTGTAGTAAAAAATTTCCTTCTCTGCCGGCGTGGCTGGGAAGGGCCTGCGTAGGGCTCGAGCGTCTTAATGGATGAAGGTATATGATTTGTGTCGGATTTGGAAGAAGCCGACTGAGGAGAATTTACTGTATGTTGCGGTGTTGGCAATGACGCAGAAGCATCAAGACCACTGGACGGTACAGGTCGAACAATTAGAGGAGGAGGTTGAGTCGTGTGGCGATCTACATCAGTCAGCGAAGGTGTTATAATAGAGCTTCTCAACTCTCGACCTGACACTTTGTCAGGGAGCACGTTGGGGTGGGTTGTGTCCGAATCAGTGATCAGTGTCTCGCCGGGGACGTTACCAGAGTTCAGGTCCATGTCCTCACAGGGGATAGGCGCAGGAGGAGTACCGACTACACCAGGAGAAGACGAGGGGGCAGGAGGGGGGTCAGCCAACAACTGGTGGTCATCAATCGTCGTCATCATGGTGGGATTTGAAGGAGGCCCACTTTAAGCAACAAGGAAGTTAGGGCAGGGCCAGACCCACACTACCTACAAATCTATGCTGCCAGGTATAAAGTGAGGAGGCCCATATAGATAGTTGTCGTTACTCACGATATCACCGTGCACATGCAACCTACGCCCAAATTGCATATGTAGGACTCGGTGAACAACCGCGATAGCACCCCCGACTATAACAAAATAGTTAGGCCCAGATGCAAAGCTGAGTAGGGATTATGCTAACTCCCCGTCAAAAGGGCGATAAGGATCCACCTATCCACCACATTGCCATCAAATCAACCTAACACTCCGGGAATCGCGTTTCGCGCGCACATGAATGGACCGGCGGTTCTTCCTTGGCGACCATAGGACGGCGGTTCCTCCTGGGCGATCTCATGATCTCCCGCACTGTCACTACAATCTCCCGTAATATGACCTCTGATGACATGCCGTCTACTTTATGCAGAGCGTGTGGAATCCTATCCGACTCTGAGACGCTCAATCGTTAGCGAGTATTTATCCTCGAGGGGAGAAACAGAACTTCCCCCCCCCCCATGATAGAGGAAGAGGGAAAAATGAAAAGAAATATAGCAGGAGAAGTGAAAGGGCTTGCTCACTTGGTTGGATGTGGCAGGAGGGGTGGGCAGGAACACCAGCACACCCCATGTCACCTCCATCAGCCCCCGCACGTACCCGAAGGTGGGTCAACGTGTCAGACATAGCGGGGGGATACTTAACGCTTACGCTGCGGGCATATTTGGGCTATTTAGGGCATATTCAGGCACTCCTGAATGATTAATCAAGCATCTGCATTAAATGAACTGTATTTTGTCGAAAACTAGGCGAAAATAGCTTCAAAATGAGACCAGAACGGGCTTCGTAGGTGGCGGGGTTCACCCGCAGCGGTGCCATAGACATACGGGAAAACCGCTAATTATTAGCTCTCGCTTGCTCGGCAACACTGTTGTGAGACACCCGCGCGAGACACAGTCTCCCTCAGTGAGCGGCTCGCTGCTCTGAGGGTCGGAGGTGGGTCCCTCACGCTCCCGTCCACTGACACTCGATTTCTACGGCTTTGACAGGCTTTTAAAACCTGGAAATTGCTGTAAATTGCCAGGACATTCAGAAACGTCACCCGCAGCCAATGGGATAATAGTGTTGAACTGGTTATACAAATTACATTTTAATTTTAAGTGATATATATCAATAATAGTTGCAACTATGAGATATATACAATAAGTTGTACAACAATATACAGTAGTTATACGTACAAGTTAATTATAAGGGAAAAATGTTTGTGATCAAATCATTTTTATCTCCTACAGAACTCTGACGTCAAGTGAGAATCAGAGGATTATCTTGATTTTTGTCAAAGAATCAGAAATTCTTGATCAACATTATAATGAATCTTAAATATGATATTCATTACCTACATGTACAGTACCTGCAGGTCCTGATGTGGCGGCGTCTACGCCGAGGGACTACCTCCCGGAGCTGCCAACCGTGGGTGGCTGCCGACCCTCCACGGCCGGAGACAAGATCAAAGACCAGTGGAGGACAGCCGGCTGCCGGCCGCAGGGAGCAGTTCTCCGGGAGCCAAACCGTCACACCTATCCCCTGCCCCCTCCCTGGGGGCACGGGTCCTTGGAGCGGCTTCAGTCACGCCGAGCAATTTCCACACCTCTCACACCACACACACACATTACACAGTTTTTCCTACACCGATAAATGACTCTCCGGCTGTCATTTCTCGAAGACTTCTTCTAGCCGGAGACATTGAGAGCAACCCAGGACCCCACTACACATACATATGTCCAACTTGCTCAATACCCATCACTTTGAGTCGCCACACTAAGGGTTCAGTTTCCTGCAATTCATGCGGGAACTGGACCCATTTTACCTGCACAACACTTGCCTCCAAGAAACACTACACGAACACCTGGACCTGTTCCTCATGCCCCTCTCTCTCCCAGTCAAATCCCTCCCCTAAAACCCGCCCACTTCTCCTCCCCAACCCACCTGGCCTTCCCATGCCATCCGCTCCCCCCCCCCCCCCCCTAGAGCCCGTCCACCTCTCCTCCCCAACCCGCCTAACCTTCCCATACCATCCACATCCTCAACTCAACACACCACACCCCAACCTGATCCATCTCACCCTCATCTCCTGCACCCCAGTCCCCATCCCCACCACCACCTCACCCATCCCAACCCTACCCACCCTCACCCCCACCCCATCCTCGTGCAGCAGCACCCAACATACATCGTGCAAATAACATTGACATTCTCCAATTAAACATAGATGGCATCAACACAAAGAAACACGAACTCTCACACTTCATCAAACAACACAACATACATATCCATACTCATATCTCTCACCGATCCATCCACTCACTCACAGACAACACGCAGCTGCATGCACGACCTCCCGAAATCCATCCTTCTGAATCCTCCCTTCCTCGCGAGGACAGAGTCCACCTGGCCAGGCTGAGATGCGGACACCATCCAGCTCACCTGAGCTATCAGAAGAGACTGGATGACTCTGTTGTCGACGCCTGCCCGGGATGTAACACAGCACCCCATACCATTAAACACATCATAGAAGACTGCATTTCACACAACCACTTACGCCAACAACACAATCTACACTCAATGAGAGCTCTGTGGGAAAGCCCGATCATGGCCATGGCCTTTCTCAGGGACTCGGGGCTGTTCGGCCAGGCAGCTTAGGGAACAACAACAACAACAACAACAACATACACATTGCCATCTTACGAGAAACAAAACTCTGCACAACACAAAAAACACCTACATTTCATGATTTCACCACCATCAGACAAGACCGGGCCGTCAGCGGCGGCGGTGGACTCATCACCCTGGTACGCAAAGAAATATCATACATAGTCACCAGTGTGCATACCAAATCCCTCCTCCCCCCAAATGATAACACAACAGAAATACAATCAATTAAAATACGCACTGGCAACAACTCCAACATAACCATCATAAACACATACATCCCTCCCCAAACATCCCCTACAGTACCAAATGAATACAGACCACAATTACAACAGATCACAAACAACCCAGACATCATCCTGGGTGGTGATTTCAACGCAAAGACGTCGGCCTGGTTTGTCGACAACCCCGACACAGACAGAGGGCTGGTACTTCATCACCAAACAGATAACCTCATCATCCTTAATGACATCCATCAACATACCCATATTCCCCAACAAGCCCTCTACAACCCATCATCTCCAGACATCACCTTTTGCTCCCCAGAACTCGCCCCCACATCCTGGAGGGTGGTTAGAACCTTAGGCTCTGACCACCTTCCGATCATTATCACCACCAAAACCAGACTCACCCCAGCTAGCCACAAACACACATACACCAATTATAAAAGAGCTAACTGGGAAGCATTCACAAATGAAACAGAACAACACTTCACAACTCTAAACAGCGTACCCATCACTAACATCAACAATGCTGTACACACACTCAATAAAACTATCCAAAACACTGGCAAGAAATACATTCCAAGAGGTAACAGAAAAGGACACAACCCCAACTTCACACCAGACATTCAAAACCTCATCAGACAATGCGACATGCTGAAACACTCCCCAGCACCACACACACAAGACATCACACAACAAATCCAAGCACTTAACACCCAGACTAACAACAAAATACAAGAACAACAAAAACTAAATTGGAATAACTTCCTACAAACACTTGATCACAAAACAAACCCCAAAAATCTCTACAAAACACTAAACAGCATCACACTTTCCAACAGCAACACAACACAATCACATGCTGCAATCACAACAACAGACTCTACTCCTTCATGTAAACAACAAGCAAACACTCTCATCAATCACTTCTCACATGTCAGCCACCTAAAACCCCACAAAGACGACCGACGAGTCATCCGACGTAAGAGACAATTCCCCACAGACCCTGACTATACACCCTTCACCAATCACCAGACAAAGCACATCATCAACAATCTCAAGCACTCACCTGCCTGTGGCCTAGACAACATAAGCAAGATACACCTCAGACCACAAGGCATACAAGCACTCACTAACATATCAAACTACAGTTATTCACACAACACAATACCAGACATCTGGAAGCATGGTATTATCATCACATTCCCCAAACCCAACAAAGACCCCACGCTACCCTCCTCACACCGCCCCATCACACTCCTTTGCACCCCCTCCAAAGTCATGGAACGCCTTGTACTACAACTAATTACACCCGACCTACCCCTAGCTCCAACACAACATGGCTTCAGGCCACTGCACTCCACAAACACTCTTCTCACAGACCTTACACAAAGAGCTTTTGACAGCATCAACTCAGCTAGACCACCACACAGATCACTACTAGCCACACTCGACATTAGTAAAGCCTTCGATGCCATCCCCCGCCACAACCTAACAAACAAAATCTACAACACAAATATGCACAACAACACAAAAAGGTGGCTGGCCAACTTCCTAGCAGGCAGATGTGCACACGTATCTTTTGCCGGTCAGTCATCTAGAATCAGAAACTTTCCAAACAGAGTCCCACAAGGATCCGTCCTATCGCCCGCACTCTTCAATCTGTACATGCACGATATAAATTTACCCAATACACCCCAAATAAACTTAGACTCCTATGCAGACGACATAACACTCACATGCACACACCATGACCCAAAGACAGCAACAGATCTCCTTCAACCCTATCTCAACACACTACATGGCTGGTGCACTACAAACAGACTTAATCTAGCCCCAGCCAAATCCACCGCAACCCTGCTCACAAGCTGGACAGAACACGAATACATCCCTCGACTCACCATAAACAACACACCCCTAACACATACATACACACCCAAAATCCTAGGAGTAACATATGATATTCATATGACATTCAAACAGCACACCACAAACACGAAAAAGAAACTGACACCCAGACTTAACGCCCTCAGGTCACTTGCTCACACAAAATTTATTAGTGGCCCCTCCATCATTGACGAACATGCCTATTACATAAGGCACCCTCTTCAAACACTCATCCGCCGTAGTTTGAATCTACCGCACAGAGCATTTAAAAAACTGAGGAGCCTTCATCATGAGCGCACGCGACCTCACTCATGGCTTCAGTCATAATGAATTGGGTTCTCACTACGAAAAAACTTCGAAAAAAGAAAAAGAAAAAGAAAATAAGAATAACTATTCAATTAGCTTTCCATCATATCGTGGATGTACTTGTGTGGATCTTTTGACCAGACGATACTGCAGGCGTCATTCTTCCTTCTCTGCTCTGCGCTCAGCCTGCCCGGACGTGTCTCCCCACGCTCCGCGGGTTCCGCATTTGTTGCGTCCCTAGTGAGTTTTTTCTCATTTGTTTACTCCGGGATGTATCGAGTAAGGTTAGGATATGCGTAGCAGGAGTGTCCTGGGCTAGTTGCCCGCAGTGCAGTGTATTTTGGATCGTGTGTTTGGGGCATCTATTTCGGATGTACCCTCGTGGTCCTGTTGTGGACAGGTGAACTTTTTCACAGTTAGCTAGCTTTGTGATGCAGGCGGCTTTCATTACACGTTATTGCTTCCTTTTTATCTTTCTGATGAGGTAGCGTATTTTTGCTATCGTTCCCAGCGTATTTTTCTTCACTTAGTGAAGTTTTTTCTGGGTCCCGAGTCAGTTCTTCCCTTTGCCGGAAGTGTTTGCTACAGTGGTGTGTTGGCGGTGGTTCCTGTTGTGATATAATTCAGTGCTTTTTGTTTATATTCCGACTTGTTACTGTTATCCGTCTGCCTAGGCCTAGCCAGCCTCTCGTAGCTTTACCACATATACAAGTGTTATTGATTTATTTTCTAAATATGTACTACTGTGTCATGTGTGTCCTGGTTTAGTTGTGTATTGGCTAATTCCACGGACTATTTATGTGTCCTGGGTTAGTTGTGTATTGGCTAATTCCACGGACTATGTTGGGCCCGGCGTTAGTTGTGTTTTAGCTACGCCTCGGTCCGGTGTTGCGTTCAGATGGTATCTGGACGGGGTGGGTTATTTCCGGCGGGTTTTTCTCGGTTTCACCTTGATAACCCCGGCTGGTTGCCAAGTTTTGGCCACGCGTGGTTTAAAACAGGCTTGTTTTCCCGGCGAGTGGGTGTCTGTGGCTCCCCAGGACTGCGTCTCTGGGGTGCCTGTTTCAGGCTCCTTCTGATTCCCGGCGGGTTGGCTGTACCCATCTAGCAGTGTTCATACGGACACGTGTTGTTTGTAGTTTTTTCGGTTTTGCAAAGCCAATATAAAACTATGCTGTAGTTGTATTTCCTCCCCAGCGATCTGTTACAAAGAAGTGGGGATAGGAACAATTGGGGTTAACTTTTAAACTTTAAATCACCCGGTGGGTGCAACCTGGAAGGGTGGGATGACCGAATTTGCAAAATTCAGTTTAGTTGACCAGACAATTGAGGGATGCATTGTGTATCGCCTCCTTCAAAATACGGCGCTTTAGGGCACAATTGGGGTTAACATTTTTAAAACTATTATTCACACCCGGCGGGTGCTCCTTGGACGGATGGGAATAACGAATTTACAATTCAGTTAGTTAACCAGACAATTGAGGGATACGTTTTGTATCGCCGCCTTCAACATACGGCGATCTAAAAAGATACTTCGGCAGAAGTTAGATCTCGTATATTTGTCAGGCTTCCCAGTTTTTGATCTACGAGATAATTCGGGGGCCGGCGTCTTTTTTAGTTTTTTTTTTTCCAAAATGTAATCTTGAAACAAACACCACCGGAAAGACTTAATCACTTATAAACGCCATGCTGGTCTTTATATATTATGTCAGAGGGTATTCATAAATCTTTTGGACAAATTAAGATATTCTGAAATCTTTTACTTAGAAAACCCCACCGCGTAGCGAGCTGTGGTCGTTGAGTATTACGTCTCGTTACCCGGCGGGTTATTTAACACTTGTGTGCGAACATGATAGGGTTAACCTTATGAGCATTAATTCCTGGAAATTTTATTTTTTCCAGAGCTGGGTCCCGGCGGGTCTATGCAGAACCTGGAGTAAGTTTCCCACCAGTCTCTGTCATGGCTACCTTTGCCCCGGTTTATGCTTTATGCATTACGCCCTCCTGTTCAAGTATCCCTATTTTTGCGCACACCCTTTGTATAAAATGTGTTAAAATGTCTCGTTTGGTGGGGGTTACCTTTCCGGCGTTTTTCTCGTTGCTCCGAGAACACCGTTTTTGTTTACCGAGTTTTAGTCAGGATGGCTAAAATAGGTAAGTTACCCCGACGAGTTTGGTCGCTTGAGGGCTCATCAGAAACTGCGTGTTCTGTGG
Source organism: Paralithodes platypus (assembly GCA_032716605.1). Taxonomy (NCBI): domain Eukaryota; kingdom Metazoa; phylum Arthropoda; class Malacostraca; order Decapoda; family Lithodidae; genus Paralithodes; species Paralithodes platypus. Next base: position 39,074,874 of record CM064516.1, on the reverse strand, counting down.
TCGAGCCTGGGATCAGGCTTCCTGTGTTATTCCCGGCGAGGGGGGCTCCACACAGTTATTTTGTTTGGTCTTTCCCTCCCGGCGACCTTTTTACAAAGAGGTCTGGGGCAGGTATAATTGGTTTGACATTGCATATAAAACCCGGCGGTTGTACCTTCGGGTGGTTATATTAACGGATTTGCGATTCGCGATAATTTGCCAAACAATTGATTGATACAATAGGGTATCACGGCCTTCAAGACGGCGATCTATGAGGGCTTCTGGGAGAAGCCGGATTAGAGATTAAGATAGGCTTAGACTTTTTATGGGATAAAAAGATGCCTGAATCTTACTAGTGTTTCAAGTGTAAAGGGATACTTGAAAGACTTCATCTTTAATAAAGATATGCTTCATCTTTATGAGGATTCAGAAGTTATGCTTAATTCTTTTGAACAGGTAAAAGATATGCTGAAATCTTTAACCCCTTCAGACTCATATGATGCAGAGGTTGCCAGATTACCAATAAGAAATAGAGTTCTCTCACTCTTATAATTACCTCTCCAAAATTAGTTTTCTGCCCACAGCTAACTCAAAGACAACTGCAGAGGTTGAAGTAACTAAACTAAAGGTTTCTAAATACTCCTGATGGTAACAAAGGTTTTAAAGTATCCCTAATAGGCTCAAAATCGCGTCATATGTCGGAGAGGGTTAATAAACAATTGAAACAATGTTGTTTGTTTGTTTAGTCTTTCCCTCCCGGCGACCTTTTTACAAAAAAGGTCTGGGGCAGGTACAATTGGTTTGACATTGCATATAAAACCCGGCGGTTGTACCTTCGGGTGGTTATATTAACTGATTTGCAATTCGCGATAATTTGCCAAACAATTGATTGATACAATAGGGTATCATGGCCTTCAAGACGGCGATCTATGAGGGCTTCTGGGAGAAGCCGGATTAGAGATTAGGATAGGCTTAGACTTTTTATGGGATAAAAAGATGCCGGAATCTTACTAGTGTTTCAAGTGTAAAGGGATACTTGAAAGACTTCATCTTTAATAAAGATATGCTTCATCTTTATGAGGATTCAGAAGATATGCTTAAATCTTCTGGACAGGTAAATATATCCTGAAATCTTTAATATGAAACTAAAGGAAAACGAAAAGTAGTGGTGGAGTGCTACGGTTCGTTGACCGGCGGTTTTGTGGCACATATTTTGTACCATTTTTTGGGTGTAACCCTATGAGCATTAATCCCCGGAAATTTCTCTTTCCAGGGCGGAGTACCGGTGTTGCACCAGGTGACCAGGTAGTTCCCGGGGGCGGGGTAGTTTTCCCCCAGTCTCTGTCATGTCGGCACTTGAACCTCTCATTGCTGTATGTTCAACGCCGTTAAGATCAGGTATCCCTATATTATTTTTATTTGTTAATGAAATAATTTAATCACTGAATAATAATAACCATATATATTTTCTATGATTATATTATGATAATATTGTGTTTATTTATAGTAATTTATTTTAATACAATTAAATATAAATTAAATTAATTAGTATACTTTATGATTTTGCTCACCAGCTCTGCTTTCAATGTGTTAATGAGCTATGGGAGCTTTTAATTATCATAAACCTTTACAGGGCTCTCTTTCAGAGAGTATACCGAGCTCGCAAGCGAGGGACAGCCACAGCCAAGGTGTATGGCGATACTCACAGTCCTGGCAGGACAGAACACATCCCTTTATGACTCAACTAGTGCTGACGTCCACCGGGATGCCGATGTACCATCTTCTATCCCAGTTTTAACATGGCAACATGTGGAGGTCCCGGCTTCGGCGGGATCTTCCCATGATAAGCCAGACTTAACGGATGAAGAACAACGATCTCTGGTCTCAGAGATGGAGGTTGAAGAGTCCAGTCACCTTCTAGGCGACTCTCAGGGTACTGTCGAATCTCCACGGAGTTCGTCATCGGCTAGGTATGTACCGGCGGAAGAGATTGATGGACTACTATTGAATGCACTTAATAGGTTCTTTGGCCCTACGCCGGAAACTCCTTCTGATACGGGAGATCCCGCGATGTCGACGAATGTGCGACCTCTGGCTACATCCTTTGCTTTAGCTAAAATACCTAACCATCCGCTTGTGTCAGACCCAATTTCCAATGTGCCAGGCACAGCAGCTCTCACTACTTCCACTGTGCGAGTCATATCAGACATATCTCCCCCTCCTTTAGACAAGGCGCCAGTCAAAAAACAGGAGCTATGCCTCTTTTATACGGGCCTGATGAGTCAGGGGTAGCAATGTTACGGAAATGTTTTGGATGTTCATATTAAGGACATTCCAAGTTATTATAACCATGACTTATTCTTCCCACCAAATCCCTCCAGAACGCCATTCTTGGTTCTCTCTTCCGGTTTTTGGTGCCGGCGGAGTCCCCTCTGCTTGGATGCCACCCCCCAAATAATCAATTTGGGCGAATTATAAGCTCCCTTTAGCACGCCTTCCCCAGCTTACCTAGACCGCGAGTTTAGGTTAAGAGGAAAAGCGTTTAAACTGTTTTCGCAATATATGGTTCCCAGCAAGTAACAAAGTCTCTGTTACGCTCTTCTCAGGCAATAGAAGCCGCGGAAGTCAGGAAAGCCATTGAACTTTCCCGGCGCTTGCTTCTCCAGACTTCCATCCAAGTCTTTAGGAGATATTCGGACGGCCTTATTAGAGGCAGTTCGAGCAAGGCAGGATCTGAGGATGTTCTTAGTGAAGAAACTTCTTGACCGTATTGCAAGCCAAGTAGTTCTGTCTCCAGTTCTAATTCCTTCTTTGATTTCACCAGCAGTTTGGAAGACTGTTTTCAATTTGGCACAAGCATTCAAGCAAGGTCCCCGCAAGCCCTGATGCCCTTGTTAGAACAAGGGATCAGGGTCTGGTGGTATCTGGGCGACTAACTGGTGGTGGCAGAAACAGAAAAGTTACGCATCAGTCATGTCTACGTTACGTTAAACCATCTCATATCTCTAGGATTCAAGGTCAACTTAGTAAAAGTCAAACCCTTGTTCCCCCACGAGTATTTCAGGGGATAGGGCTGGTCGAGGACACAGCTTCTCTCACTCTGAGTCAGAGTGTGGACACTCGAAACAGATTTCGCAAAAACTGTTTATGTTTCTCCACAGTCTGACTACGACACAGAGACTTTGGGAATCTCTAGTCGGTTCTCTCAACGGGGTTTAGCTAACTGTGAAGTTGGGCCGGTTGTAAGTCTAACGTTTAATCTTGGAGGGCAACAAATTTTTCCCACTATTACCGGCGGGGATAGTATGGCCTATCCCAACGTTATTACACAACTTACTAGCGGTTTGGGCGACGAGAGAAATGTTGCACGCAGTCATGTCATGAACCTCTCCTCCGCCGTCGGTATGGGTGGACATGGATGCGTCAGGCACGATAGGTTGGGGCTTTTAGTCAAACCTCGGGCATCAAGGTCAAAGGTTTTGGTCCCATTTAGAAATCTTCCACATCAATGTCAAAGACTTACTAGTCCGCTTATCTGTCCTTCAGGCTCACGGCTCTGCTTTACGGGGCAAGTCGGTGGCCTTCAGAATGGACAATCTGAATGTGGTTCACTGTATTCAGAAACAAGGGTCAATAAGATCTCGGAAGTGGCTAAACGTGTCAGAAAAGATTTTTATACTAGCCAACAGGCTGAACATTCATCTTCACGCATCTTATCTCCCAGGCGTAGCAAACGTCTGGGCAGACGCTCTGTCTCAGAGACAAAGCACATCAGTAGAATGGGCGCTCTTGCGTGTGCGGAGCATTACCATCCACAAGTGGATTTGTTTGCGTCTGAGAAGACTTGCAAACTCCCACTGTACCTCACCCGCTGGACGATAACGCCGGCGGGCGGACCTGACGCTCTGATGACGGACGAGAACAGGTTGAGTTCCATTTATCTATTTTCCGCCGCCAGACGCGTCTCTAATGTGCCACATAGTCAACAAACTACAGGATTAGCGAGGCGTAGTCTCGCTAATCGCGCCCCTGTGGCCGGTGCAGTGTGGTACCAGCATTTGTACACGTGGTGCCCGCACCCAGTGTCACTCCCGGTCGGGTTGTTCCACTTAGAACACAATTGGCAACCTAGAAACCTTGCGGACTTGTTCATTATGGGCATTCAGAAGGCCAAGTGGCTAGCACCATATGGTAGCGACGTGACCAAGATATTCACGAATCAATATACCCAGTCTACAAAGCGACAGTTTCAATCGCATTGGCAAGCTTTTATGTCTTGGATTCTTAGAACAAACCAAACTGTGCCCTCGGTGGCGTTGGTTGTTAATTATTTAATGTATCTGTTCATGCAGAAACATTTATCTGAAATTGATTTATGAGGGCAGGTTTTAAACTCCACCCACCTCCCCGTCAGCTCAGGCCTACATGGTCTCTGGACAAAGCATCGTAGTTATTCTCGTTCCCGTATGTACCAAAGACTGCAGATTTTACAAAAGGGCAGTATTCCTTATGGCTTTGGCTACCGGGAACAGAGTATCTGAGCTGGCGGCGATAAGCAACACACCTAATTGCCTCAGGTTTGATAGGCTTCATGAGTGTATTCACATTGCACCTTCCCCAGGATTCATAGCCAAGAATGAGCACAGTGAACACGTGTTTTCAGAGTTCACGGTGCCGGCGTTAAAAAGGGGAAAGGTGCACCATCTTTTTTTGCCCAGTGCAAGCTCTAACCAAATATTTAAGAGTGGCACCTCTAAATCACCAGGGTGCTTTATGGGTCGCAAGTCCGGGTGAACGCTTGATGGAGCGTACACTGGCTTCTCTCTTGGTCGAGGACTTTAAAGAGAAGAATCCCGGCGTTGTGGGTAAGACCCACGATTTACGCAAGGGGACAGCCTCTTTACGTTTCCTTAATAATCTTTCGGTGGAAGTTATTAAGTCCACACAGTTGTGGGCCTCTAATCAGGAGTTTTTGACTCGATACCTTTCAGTAGCTCTGGACAAACCTTCCTTGCCATGTATAGCTTTACGGCAGAGGGTCTAGGTGGCCCTTTTAGTCACGTTTTGTTTAATTTCAAGAAAAAGGGGGGGGAGGGTGCAGTCAGTGTGACATAGGACACCCTAGACCCCTCCGGAGTATGTGTTCGGAACATACGAGCTGTGATACTGTTTGTAGGCATTGTATTATAAAATTTCTCTGTAGTATTCATTGCAGGAAATTGTGCTAAAGGCCAATAGTAGTGTTACAACAATTCTTGTTGTAAGTAGCTTTGGCTGTGAAGCAATAGATTTTTGAGAAATCTCGGTAGTTGCAACTACGACTTTTACTTTTGAAGTAATTACTTCTCCATAAGTACACGAGTTCAGTACTTCTACGAATGTACAAGAATTCATTTATGTTTGGTTATATTTTTAGGAATATATCCACTAGTTAATGGGGTTTATATGTGCACATGTAAACTTATAAGTTTTTAGTTTTCACCACTTACTTTAAGTGGGGTGCCTTCTTAACTAGCAGATCTGTGTACAGAGTCTCAGAGTTAACCCTTTTTCAAGCAGGCTTCTTTGAAGCACGCTCCTGCTTGTACCCCTTTTTGAAGATTTAGGCTGTATAAAGTTTATGCACCCGAATATCTCTTTTTTACAAAAGTAAGAATACTATGTGGTTGTTTGATTATCTGCTTTTCTAGAGTTATGATATGATTACGAATGTCCCCCTCCAGTCTTAGAAATCAGGCATGTTCGTCAATGATGGAGGGGCCACTAATAAATTATAGGTTTGACTCCTGTAAGGAGATACAGAAAACCTAATATTTAGTAGTGGCCCCGTAATCATTGACGACTGGGGCCCTCCCGACCATCCCCTTCCCATTCGTTGATGTATTAAGGATTTTGGTTTACTTGATATGTCAGTGAAGGAAGAATGACGCCTGCAGTAGCGTCTGGTCAAAAGATCCACACAAGTACATCCACGATATGATGGAAAGCTTATTGAATAGTTATTCTTATTTTCTTTTTGTTTTTATTTTTTACGAAGTTTTTTCGTAGTGAGAACCCAATTTATTATGACTGAAGCCATGAGTGAGGTCGCGTGCGCTCATGATGAAGGCTCCTCGTTTTTTAAATGCTCTGCGCGGTAGATTCAAACTACGGCGGATGAGTGTTTGAAGAGGGTGCCTTATGTAATAGGCATGTTCGTCAATGATTACGGGGCCACTACTAAATATTAGGTTTTCTTTATCTCCTTACAGGAGTCAAACCTATAATTTGGACACAACAAAGAAACCACCACCACAGTTTATAAACAATACACAAGATCAGTGATGGAATACGCAAGCCCAGCCTGGGCTTCTAACCTAGCTGAAACACATCACAAGACCTTACAGACTATTCAAAACAAAGCCCTAAAATTAATTACAGGCTGCACAGCTACTACACCCACAGATCACCTACATCAAGAAACCAAAATCCTCAAAGTCAAAGACCATCTGGACATGAGAGGCACCCAATTTATGGCAGCAGCCTCTACGAACCAAAACCACCCACTACACTACATGGCAACACACCCACAGACACCAAGAAATATCAAAACAACACCCAGCACACGGTATCACACACAAATACTGTCCTCTCTCCCTCCCTGCCCACCCCAAACCAACTTCCAGAAGCACATCCATACTCATATCTCTCGCCGATCCATCCACTCACTCATAGACAACACGCAGCTGCAAGCACGACCTCCCGAAATCCATCCTTCCGAATCCTCTCTACCTCGCGAGGACAGAGTCCACCTGGCCAGGCTGAGATGCGGACACCATCCAGCTCTTCTGAGCTATCAGAAGAGACTGGATGACTCCGTCGTCGACACCTGCCCGGGATTAACACAGCACCCCATACCATCAAACACATCATAGAAGACTGCATTTCACACAACCACTTATGCCAACAACACAAGCTACACTCAATGAGAGCTCTGTGGGAAAGCCCGATCGCGGCTATGGCCTTCCTCAGGGACTCGGGGCTGTTCGGCCAGGCAGCTTATGGAAAAACAACAACAACAACAACAGTACCTGCAAGGTTATGTACAAGCAGACTATCTTTGAAGTGCGCGGTCTGCTTCTCTTTCCATTTTTATACCAAAAATATTGTATGTATACTGTACAATAAATTTAAGAATGCTATTTTGGGTGTTATTTTCAGCCTTTTGTTGATTTGTTAGTGGTTGGATATTGTCACAAATGTCCCCCTCCAGTCTTGAGATATCAGGCATATCGTCAATGATGGAGGGGCCACTAATAAATTATAAGTTTGAGTCCCATAGGGAAGAAAGAAAACCTAATATTTAGTAGTGGCCCCGAAATCATTCACGATGCAGGCCCTCCCTTCCATCCCCTTCCCATTCGTTGATGTCTTAAGTTTAATCTTGATATGTCATTGAAGAGTGTAATGGCGCTGGACAGAGCAGCGTCTCGGATCCACGGGAAGACATCCACAAGTTTGGGAAGCTTGATTATAGCATTTATTAAGTTAATTTATATTTTTTATTTTTTACGAAGTTTTTTCGTAGTGAGTACCCAATCATAAGGACGATTCCATAAGAGAATTAGCGTACATTTATGATGTGGCCTCTTTATCTCCCTGTGGCGGGTGTTTCAAAAGAGCTGACGCAAGGGCTTGAAAGAGCGCTATATGTAATAGGCATATCGTCAATGATGGAGGGGCCACTACTGTACTAAATATTAGGTTTTCTTTCTTCCCTCCGGGACTCAAACTTATACTTTAATCATTTGTAAAGTACAGTATTCAGTTAAATAAATAAATCATTTATCAGGTAACTAACAATAGGAAGACAGACAAAAAATACTGCAATTTTGTTTTAATAAAATTTCAGCTTTGTTTAACAAGGTCAGATGTGAGAACAGTTGCACCTCCGTCCTAACTCATAGATACTGCACCAGAATAAAATAAGAATAAAGCATAACTAAATTAGTAACAGAGAGAAGGAAAGAGAAAAACAGAGAAAAAACAATGGAAAATAATAATAAAATTAGTAGAAAATAAATATGGTACAAAATACAAAACATAATGAAAAATAAAAATTCAAAATTGCCCAAAACAAAAAAAATCTGAAAATTTGGTAACAATATGATGCACAGACATAGTAGTTTCACATTGTTCCCTTAAAATAATGGTAAATCAGATGCTAAGGGATTCAATTTACCATGAGCTGAAAACCAAGAGACTATATACATGTAGTTAGTGGCATGTTAGCCTTATCCCACCCACACCTCTTCCTTAACACTATCTGGTGCAATGTTTTGGGGATTATTATAATTTGGTTTAATTATTATAGAGGGCTTCAATAGCTTTTTCCATTTTCAAGCAATGTGTTTATAGTTTGCTCCCTAGACTTGGAAAGACTCCCCAGACCCCATTCAAGCTGAACAAAAATCCCACAAACCTCCTTCAAGTTAACTATGAAATTTTTTTGCTAGAAAATGTCCCGGCCATAAGCTGGTTTTCTCCTAAATTGCAGGTTCACTATTGCTCGCCCAGAAAATATAAACACCTGATTGGGGTGAAGTGTCATTTAATCGCCAAACGAGGTTAATCATCTTCAAATCTCCAAACTAATGGAGTGAAATAGAGATGGTTAAAAAAGACCCACCTTACACCAGAAACAGTAGTGTTAAAAGACATATGAGGCATTCACACTCAATAGTACTAACACTCCAACCATTAGATTACTGTGGTCTAATGTTATTATAACAATGTCCTTTCATATAGTTCATTAAGTTCAATCAATTACTTCATTATAGGTTTGACTCCTGCAAGGATATAAAGAAAACCTAATATTTAGTAGTGGCCCCGTAATCATTGACGATTATGCCTATTACATAAGGCTACATCTTCAAACGCCCATAAGCGCAGTTTGAAACTACCCCCGCAGAGCTCAGAGGAACCTTCATCATAAGCACACGCTAAATCACTCATGGTTCGTCTTTATGATTGGGTTCTCACTATGAAAACACTTCGTAACAAATAAAAAATAAAAATAAAATAAGAATAACTATTCATAAGCTTTCCATATTCCGTGGATGTACTTTTGTGGATTCTTGGACCAGACGCTGGCTAGCGCATCTATCCACCTTCACTGACATATCAAGTATACCAAAATCCTTAATACATCAACGAATGGGAAGGGGATGGTCGGGAGGGCCCCAGTCGTCAATGATTACGGGGCCACTACTAAATATTAGGTTTTCTTTATCTCCTTGCAAAAGTCAAACCTATAATTTATTAGTGGCCCCTCCATCATTGACGATTATGCCTGATATCTAAGACTGGAGGGGGACATTCGTAATCATATCATAACCATTGCAAATAGAATAGGCAGATAATCAAACAACCACATAGTATTCTTACTTTGTAAAAACTATATATTTATGTATAAACTTTATACAACATATAAAAAGGGATACAAGCAGGGGCGTGCTTAAAGAAGCCTGCTTGAGGAAAAAAGGTAACTATGAGAATCTGTTCACAGATCTGAAAGTTAAAGGCACCCCACTTAAAGTAAGTGGTGAAAAATAAAACTTTATGTATACATGTGCACATATTATAGGTTTGACTCCTGTAAGGAGATAAAGAAAACCTAATATTTAGTAGTGGCCCCGTAATCATTGACGATTATGCCTATTACATAAGGCACCCTCTTCAAACACTCATCCGCCGTAGTTTGAATCTACCGCGCAGAGCATAAAAAATTTGAGGAGCCTTCATCATGAGCGCACGCAACCTCACTCATGGCTCAGTCATTATGAATTGGGTTCTCACTACGAAAAAACTTCGTAAAAAATAAAAACAAAAATAAAATAAGAATAACTATTCAATAAGCTTTCCATAATATCGTGGATGTACTTGTGTGGATCTTTGACCAGACGCTGACTCAGGCATCATTCTTCCTTCACTGACATATCAAGTAAACCAAAATCCTTAATACATCAACGAATGGGAAGGGGATGGTCGGGAGGGCCCCAGTCGTCAATGATTACGGGGCCACTACTAAATATTAGGTTTTCTTTATCTCCTTACAGGAGTCAAACCTATAATTTATTAGTGGCCCCTCCATCATTGACGATTATGCCTGATATCTAAGACTGGAGGGGGACATTCGTAATCATATCATAACTCTAGTAAAAGCAGATAATCAAACAACCACATAGTATTCTTACTTCGAAAAAGATATATATATTTATTGGCGCAGCACATATATACAAAAAAGGGGTACTAGCAGGAGCGTGCTTCAAAGAAGCCTGCTTGATAAAAAGGGTTAACTCTTGAGATTCTGCGAACTGATCTGTAAGTTAAAAAGGCACCCCACTCAACATAAGTGGTGAAAAATAACAAACTTATAAATTTACATGTGCACATATAACCCCATAATACTAGTGGATATATCTTGCAAAATATATCCAAAGCTTAAAATTAAATTGCTTTCATAGCTAAAACTACGTATAACAACACTGTTGTTTGTACTACTATTGTACTAGCACAATTTCCTGCACTGAATAGTACAGAGAAATTTTCATATCACAATACCCATAACTAGTATCACAGCTCTCATACTCCGGCAGGGTCTAGGGTGTCCTATGTTACACTGACTGCACCCCCCCCCCCCTTTCCTTGAAATTAAACAAAAAGTGACTTAGGGGCCACCTAGACCCTCTGCCTTAAAGCTATACATGGCAAGGAAGGTTTGTCTAGAGCTACTGACAGGTATCGAGTCAAAAACGTATGATTAGAGGCCCACAAATGTGTGGACGTAATATCTTCCACAGAAACATTCTTAAGGAAACGCAAAGAGGCTGCCCATTTGCGTAAATCGTGGGCCCTACCCACAACGCCGGGATTACTCTCTTTAATGACCTCGACCAAGAGAGAAGCCAATCTACGTTTCAGCAAGCGCTTACCCGTACTGGCTACCCATAAAGCACCCTGGGGATTTAGAGGAGCTACTCTCAAATATTTGGTTAGAGCCTGCACTGGACATAAATTATGGTGCACCTTTCCCCTTTTCAAGGCCGGCACCGTGAACTCTGAAAACACGTGTTCACTGTGCTCATTCTTGGCTATGAACCCTGGGGAAGGTGCAATGTGAATACACTCATTAAGCCTACCAAACCTGAGGCAATTAGGTGTGTTGCTCATCGCCGCCAGCTCAGACACTCTGTTCCCGGTGGCCAAAGCCATAAGGAATACTGCCTTTTTTAAGAGTAATGTAAAATCTGCAGTATTTTGGTACAGACGGGAATGAAGTAACGACAATGCTTTGTCCAGAGACCAAGTAGGCATGAGCTGACGGGGAGGTGGACGGAGTTTAAAACATGCCCTCATAAAACCTGTTTCCTCCGCGACTGGTATGGTGAGACCGGTAAGGTCCCAAAATGGCATCCTAATCGCTGTTAAGTGATTTTTTAACGTTACCACAGATAAACGTTTTTGCTCGAACAGATAATTTAAATAATTAAAAACCAAAGCCACCGAGGGCACAGTTTGTTCTGTCCTAAGGATCCAAGAAGTAAAGGCTTGCCAATGTGATTGATACTGTCGTTTTGTAGACTGAGTATATTGATTCATGAATTTATTGGTCATGTCTCTACCATACGGTGCTAGCCACTTGGCCTCCTGAATGTCCATAATGCAAAAGTCAGCGAGGTCGCTAGGTTGCCAATCGTGTCTAAGTGGAACAACCCGACCGGGAGCGACACCGGGTGCGGGCACCACGTTTTCAATTGCTGGTACCACAACTGCGCCGGCCACAGGGGCGCGATTAGCGAGACTAAGCCCCGATAATCTCGTAGTTTGTTTACTACTTGGCACATTAGAGACGCGTCTGGCGGCGGAAACAGATAAATGGAACTCCACCTGTTCCAGTCTGTCACCAGGGCATCTGGCCCACCTGCCGGCGTTATCGTCCGGCTGGTGAGGTACATTGGGAGTTTGTGAGTCTCCTCTGACGCAAACAGATCCACTTGTGGATGTTAAGGCTCCGCAATCATTTGGTCGAAAATGGTTTGCTTGAGCGCCCATTCTACTGTTGTGCTCTGTCTCCGAGACAGAGCGTCTGCCCAGACGTTTGCTACGCCTGGGAGATAAGATGCGTGAAGATGAATGTCCAGCCTGTTGGCTAGAATAAAAATCTCTTCTGACACGTTTAGCAACCTCCGAGATCTCGTTGACTCTTGTTTCTGAATACAGTGAACCGCATTCAGATTGTCCATTCTGAAGGCCACCGACTTGCCCCGTAAAGCAGAGCCATGAGCCTGAAGGAAATATAAGGGGAGTAGTAATTCTTTTACATTGATGTGGGAGATCTCTAAATGGGACCACAGCCCTTGACCCTGGTGCCCTTGGTTTGACTGAAATCCCCAACCTATCGTTCCTGACGCATCCGTGTCTACCCATACCGTCGGCGGAGGAGAGGTCCATGACATTACTGAGTGCAACATTTCCCTCTTCGCCCAGACCGCTAGTAAGGTGTGGATTAATTTTGGGATGGGCCATAATTTTTCCGCCGGCAATAGCGGAAAATATTTGTTGCCCTCCAATATTAAACGCTTTACTTTCAACCGGCCCAACATTACAGTTAGTTGAATCCAGTTGAGAGAGCCGACCAGAGACTCCCAGATTCTCCGTGTCGTAGTCAGACTGTGAAGGAACAGGAACAGTTTCCTGCGAAATCTGTTTCGATTGTCCACACTCTGACTCAGAGTGAGAGCAGCTGTGTCCCAAACCAGCCCTATCCACTGAACTACTCGTGAGGGAACAAGGTTTGACTTTACCAGAATTACCTTGAACCCTAGAGTTTTGACATGATTTAATGTTATGTTGACATGATTTATGCATACTTGCTCCGTCTCTGCCACCACTAGCCAGTCGTCTAGGTACCACAAAATCCTGATCCCTTGTTTTAACAATGGCATCAGGGCTTGCCGGACTAATTTCGTGAATAAGCGAGGTGCCAGGTTCAATCCAAATGGCATCCTCTGAAAAACATAATTTTGATGCCTGATCCGTAAGGCCAGAAATCGTTGAAATCTTTTGTTTACTGAGACGTGCCAATAAGCGTCTGTCAGGTCTAAGGAACACATCCATCCTCCTGGCGGAAGTGTTAGCCTGATTTGATGCACTGTCAACATCCTGAATGACTCGTTGTGAATGTGAAGGTTCAGATAAGACAGGTCTACGACGGGTCTCATCTGAACACTGTCCCTTTTGGGTACCAAAAATAGCTTGGATGTGAAGACTGGGTAATTTGGAGGGACCGGGATGATGACATTCTTGGCTATCATTTCCTTGATCAGTGACTCCACCTCTAATGAAACTAGATTCGCCGTTGTCGGCTGACGTAAACGAGGTCGCCGGAGCCACTGCCAAGTGATGCCTTTGCGTGCTACCATCCTTGCCCAAGTATTTAACGGCCATGCTTGGTGACACGTTCGGAACGACCCAGTTAGCAGACAAGGGTTCGCCGGCTGTACTACCCTCGGATCCACCCGCCTTGAGACCGGCCCCGGGAGTGAGAGAGACTTTAGTTTTTTTATGGTGGTGGAGGTGGTGGTGGTGGACGCTTAGCCGGCTGGCCGGCGTTGGCAGAAGACGGGCCCTGAGCTGGTTTGTTATAGCCTCGTCCTTTCTGACCTGTAAACTTACCCTGTCTAAACCTGTACTGACCTTGGGGGGAAGAGGACTTAGGTAGGTGAAAGGGCTTAGATCCCCCCGGCTGCACTTTTGCGACTGGCTTGGGTTTGGGAAAGTTAAAGGCAGGTTTCTTAGAAGGGGTGGGACTATGTTTAAAGGCCTGAGCCATATTAAAAACAGTTCTCCACACATCTGGGGACATTAAAGAGGGAGTTAGCACTGGTGACATGACCACCTGATTCGCAATTCGATCAGGAAGTTTCCTTACCAGGGACATCCTGAGATCTTGTCTCGCCCGTACCGCCTCAAGCAGGGCTGTGCGGATATCACCCAACGACTGAATCGACGTTTGAAGGAGCAATCGCCGAGATAGTTAAATCGATCTTCTGGCATCCGCGTCTGCGATTGCCTGAGTAGACCGTAGCATTGATTTTGCCACCTGGTGCGTCACAATGTATTGGGAGAAAAGTCTATACGCTTTCCCCCGTAGCCTAAATTCCCGGTCTAGGTGAGTTGGGGAAGGTGTAGTGAAAGGGTCCTTGAGTTCACATAGATTGATTTTGGGGGCAGCTAAGAAAGCAAACAAAGCAGATGGGACTCCGCCAGCAGAACACACTGGCATAGAGAACCAAGAATGACTATCCTGAGGAATTTGGTGGGAAGATTTCGAGGTGAAGGTGGTCGCAAAGTTCTGAGCCTCCGTCTCCCATTCCACCCAAGGTCCCGGGCCCAACTGCCCCACCTTCAACACTGGATTAGCGGCTGTGTCTGTGACAGTTTGCAAATCTAATTCTGGAGTGAGAGCTGACAATGTTTTTATGTCATTAAAACCATCATGCTTGGACCAGTCAGAAAACAGTTTTGAAGCTGAGGCAGGGGGCAGGGCAGGTGTAGCAGTATATACAAAATAGTCCTGGTGATAATAGTTAGGAATGGCCTTAACATTAACATCTAGTACATTACCCAAAATATCCAAGGCTCGTAACTTTTTAGATTTATTGCCTTGGATTACCCACTCTCGTGGCACTGGAAGTTCCCCTGACAAGGTGGGCTGTGCGACCTCTAGTTTAGTGGGGATCAATTGTACCCATGACTCGTCGGGACCGTATAATAGGGGCATCGCTACCTTTCTTAACGGTGCTTTATCTAAAGGGGGCGGATTCACATCCGTTACCATCCTTACACTAGAAGTAGTCAGTGCCGCCGAAGCAGGCCTAGCGACCACAGATGGTGATATAGAGGGAGGGTGAGGAATCTTAGCTAAGGCAATGGAAGTCATCAGAGGCCGAACATTGGAACTTGTCATGGAAGCTCCCAGGTCTACTGTAGGAGTCTCCGGCTGTTGGCCAAAACATTTTGTTAGAGCATTAACCAATAACCCATCTATTTCTTCTGCCGTGACAAATTTAGTTGATGACGAACTCAGCGGTGAATCATTCCGATCCTGTGCGTCGTCTAAAACTGAACCCGACTCCTGCACCTCCATGTCCGAGATTATAGATACCTCGTCTTTGTCATCTGGCTCCCCGTGAGAGGATTCCGCCGAAGCCGGAATCCCGTCGTGTTGCCAAGTCAAGTCTGGAATGGATGATGGGATCGCCGCATCCCGGTGGACCTCAGCCACTGTTTGTGTATCTTGAGCCAGACGTGGGCTTTCAGTCCCTGGTCGAGAATACCGCCATACCCCCAGGCCGTGGCCTGCACTCCCTTGGGAGTCTGTTGACTCTGCTAGAGGACGATCACTGTCCACCGAACTCTCCAATTCTAAGGTTAGAATACTAATTGGTAAACTGTCTTTTGTTGCTGACACTACACTAGCCTCATTAGACTGAATACTAGCTATGTCGGGAGTAGAGGCATGACGAGAGGCACTAGACTCCGGTGAACGCCGGGAGGCCTTTCGTTCA
The DNA here is from genome assembly GCA_032716605.1 of Paralithodes platypus. Classification (NCBI taxonomy): domain Eukaryota; kingdom Metazoa; phylum Arthropoda; class Malacostraca; order Decapoda; family Lithodidae; genus Paralithodes; species Paralithodes platypus. Next base: position 39,059,284 of record CM064516.1, on the reverse strand, counting down.
TGTGAATCTTTTCTGGAGGATTTGTGGCTACGGTGCGACCTAGAACTGCCTTTGGACTTTGTAGATTTCTCACTATAATCACTTGTGGACCCCTCTGTCTTGCTCTTCTTACTCGCCGGCGAAGAAGAGAGACTAGGCGGCTGCTGTCTAAGAGGTGATCTGGACCTGGATCGCGCCCGTGATGAGGAGGCTGCCACCGGGGGCGTAGGTTCTCGCGGTCTCTTAGATGTGCCTGGGGCTGGAGAAAGAGTAATACCCTGTCCAGTCTCTGCCGACTTTCGTACAGTTACTCTAGAGGGACGTTTAATAGGGGGGTGCTCAATTAGTAACTTATCCCAAAGGGCTACGTTATCGCATTGAAGTGACTTATGAGCCACTGTGGTAGTATAAGAGGTCATCTGCTGCCTAACCTCCCGTAAAGCGACCGCTGCGGTCTTATCATTGTCTAGCAAAACTTTATGGCTTAACTGAGAGCAAAAGGTACAGTTCCGCATAACCCACAGACCCCTTGAGCGGTCGAGACATTTAACACATTTAATGCAAAGGGTGTGTGCAAAGATAGGGATACCTGAACAGGAGGGCGTAATGCACAAAGCAAAGACAGGGGCAAAGGTAGCCATGACAGAGACTGGTGGGAAACTTACTCCAGGTTCTCTATAGACCCGCCGGGACCCAGCTCTGGAAAAAAAAAAAAATTTCCAGGAATTAATGCTCATAAGGTTAACCCAACATGTTCGCACACAAGTGTTAAATAACCCGCCGGGTAACGAAATGCAATACTCAACGACTACAGCTCGCTACGCGGTGGGGTTCCTAAGTAAAGATTTCAGAATATCTTAACCTGTCCAAAAGATTTATGAATACCCTCTGACATGGTATAAAGACCAGCATGGCGTTTATAACTGATTTAGTCTTCCCGGTGGTGGTTGTTTCAAGATTTCATTTGGAAAAACACCCCTAAAAAAGAAGCTGGCCCCCGTATTATCTCGCAGATCAAAAACTGGGAAGCCTGACAAAATACGAGATCTGACTTCTCCCGAAGTGTTTTTTAGATCGCCGTATGTTGAAGGCGGCGATACAAAACGTATCCCTCAATTGTCTGGTCAACTATACTGAATTGCAAATTCGTTATTCCCACCCTTCCAAGGAGCACCCGCCGGGTGTGAATTTAAAAAACGTTAACCCCAATTGTGCCCTAAATCGCAGTATGTTGAAGGCGGCGATACAAAAAGCATCCCTCAATTGTCTGGTCAACTAAACTGAATTTTGCAAATTCGTCCATCCCACCCTTCCAAGGTGCACCCGCCGGGTGTGATTATAAGTTTATAACGTTAACCCCAATTGTTCCTATCCTCACTTCTCTGTAAAAGATCGCCGGGGAGGAAAACCAAACAACAACAGCCTAGCTTTTACTGGCTTTGCAAAACCGGGAAAAAACTACACACAACACGTGTCCGCATGAACACTGTTTAGGTGGGTACAGTCATCCCGCCGGGATTCATAGGGAGCCTGACACAGGCTCCACCACAGAGACGCAGTCCTGGAGAGCCTCAAACACCCACTCGCCGGGGAAACAAGCCTGTTTTGAAAACCACGCGTGGCTAAAACTCGGCCACCAGCCGGGTTTTTCACGGTGTAACCGAGAAAAAACCCGCCGGAAAAGGTAACCCACCCCGTCCAGATACCATCTGAACGCATCACAAGACCGAGGAGTTAGCCAAAACACAACTAACCCCGGGCCCACAAAATAGTCCGTGGAATTAGCCAATACACAACTAACCCAGGACACATAAATAGTCCGTGGAATTAGCCAATACACAACTAAACCAGGACACACATGATACAGTAGTACATATTTATAACATAAATCAATAACACTTGTACATGTGGCAAAGCTACGAGAGGCTGGCTAGGCCTAGGCAGACGGACATAAAAGTAAACATGTCGTAATATAAACAAAAAGCACTGAATTATATCACAACAGGAACCACCGTCAACACACCACTGTAGCACACACTTCCGGCAAAGAGAACTGACTCGGGACCCAGAAAAAACTTCACTAAGTGAAGAAAAATACGCTGGGAACGTCAGCAAAACAAAAGCTACCTCATCAGAAAGATAAAAGGAAGCAATAATAACGCGTAATGAAAGCCGCCTGCATCACAAAGCTAGCTAACTGTGAAAAAGTTCACATGTCCACAACAGGACCACGAGGGTACACCCGAAATAGATGCCCCCAAAACACGACCCAAAATACACTGCACTGCGGGCAACCCGCCCAGGACACTCCTGCTACGCATATCCTAACCTTACTCGATACATCCCGGAGTAAACAAATGAGAAAAAACTCACTAGGGACGCAGCAAATGCGGAACCAGCGGAGCGTGGGGAGGCACGTCCGGGTCGGTTGAGCGCAGAGCAGAGAAGGAAGAATGACGCCTGAGTCAGCGTCTGGTCAAAGATCCACACAAGTACATCCACGATATTATGGAAAGCTTATTGAATAGTTATTCTTATTTTCTTTTTGTTTTTATTTTTTACGAAGTTTTTTCGTAGTGAGAACCCAATTCATAATGACTGAGCCATGAGTGAGGTTGCGTGCGCTCATGATGAAGGCTCCTCAAATTTGTTATGCTCTGCGCGGTAGATTCAAACTACGGCGGATGAGTGTTTGAAGAGGGTGCCTTATGTAATAGGCATAATCGTCAATGATGGAGGGGCCACTAATAAATAAACCCCATTATTCTAATGTGTATATTCCTTAAATTAGACACAAACATAGAATAAATTCTTGTACTATCGCAGATGTACTTACTAAAATGCTACTCGTAGTTGCAACTACCGAGAACTCTTAAAATTAAATTGCTTCAACAGTGTATCCCACTGAAAGAAACCATTGTTGTACTACTGTACCTCAACAACATTTCCCGTAGGCATTACTACAGAGAAATTTTAATCACAACACTTATACATTGTATCACAGCTCGTATACTCTGTACATATCCTCCGGCGGGGTCTAGGGTGTCTTATGTTTCACTGACTGCACCCCCCTCCCCCCCCCCTCTTTCTTAACCTAAACAATTAGTGACTTAGAGACCCATCCAGACCCTTTGCCGTAACGCTATACATGGCATTGATGGTTTGTCTAGTGCTACCCTACAGGTATCGAGTCAAAAAAGTATGATTTGAAGCCCATAGTTGAGTAGTAGCTATGTCTTCAACAGAAAAATTCTTTAGAAAACGTAAAGATACTGCCCATTTGCATAAATCGTGGGCCCTACCCACTACGCCGGGATTACTCTCTTTAATGACTTCTACTAGCAGAGAAGCCATTTTACGTTTCATTAATCTTTTACCTGTACTCGATACCCATAAAGCACCTTGCTGGTTAACCCGGCAAGCGCGATAGGCCTCACGGAAGGCTTACCATAGCGAACGCGATAGGCCTCACGGAAGCAGGACCATAAAAAAATCGTTCCAAAACATCCCAGGGGCTATCAAAACAAAGGAATTTGTCTCTAGGTGAGATAATTCCCCTCTAGTACTCATCCACGTGTTTCTCACCCCCCCCCCTCCCCTCCTTCCCCCCCTCCCCCCCCCTCCTCAATTATCACCTATTTTTCCTCTTATTTTCATCATTTATCGGTTATTTTTCTCTCCCGCGATAATGTAGCACAAGTGGGTTGCATAAAAGATCGTTATGTAACACCCAGACACCGGCACACACCGCCACGCTCGCCTCAGTTACCTCACAGACAGCGAGAGGGGAGGGCTGCCTGTGGCTCTCTCTCGCCTGAGATTATGACCGGGTGGCCAATATCTTCGTTTTTCACCACCCAAATACTTTTCCAACTTATTTTAGCACTCTTGAAGGTTCATATATACATCATATATGTAAAATAAAAGCATACCGAAAACAAATAATGCTCTATATTGTAAATATAACAAATTCTGTCAGAATCCAAGGCTAGAAATGCACAAATAACTACCCTAGCCCCTAGGTCTATTTCGCGTTTAACAGGTTAAGAGGTGCCACTCTCATATATTTGGTTAAAGCTTGTACAGGACACAAATTATGGTGCACTTTACCCCGTTTCAACGCCGCCACCGTGAACTCTGAGAAAACATGTTCACTGAGCTCATTCTTGGCGATGAACCCTGGGGAAGGAGCAATATGAATGCAATCATTTAGTCTACCGCATCTTATGCAAGTAGGGGTGTTGCTCATCGCCGCCAGCTCAGACACCCTGTTACCAAAGCCATAAGGAACACAGCCTCTTTTGAATAGCAATTCAAAATCCGCCGTATTCTGATACAGACGGGAATGAAGCAAAGATAACGCTTTGTCAAGAGACCAGGTAGGCATGAGCTGACGGGGAGGTGGGCGGAGTTTGAAGCATGCTCTCATGAAACCTGTTTCTTCCGCTTGTGGTATGGTTAGACCTGTAAGGTCAAAGAATGGCACCCTGATAGCTGTTAAGTGATTATCTAGAGTCACTACAGATAGACGTTGCTGTTCAAACAAATAGTTTAAAGAATTAAAAACTAATGCCACCGAAGGTACTGTCTGATAATTCACTTCCATGTATATTCTTACACCTCCATAGTGGGAATTACTAAAACATATCTTCCTATAGTATCCATTATATTCACTTAGAAGTTGACAAATTCAAATGATGCAGTTCCCTCCAAAATGGCTCTCTGCTAACTGACAGTTACAAAAACAATAACAAATGAGTATCTGAACAGAACATTTAAATTCAAATCTATCCATACATAGATATAAGGTAAACTAGTATATACAGTATGTATATGTAACACAAATAAATAATAATAATACAAATTAATAATTGTTAACATTTGTATAGCATATTGGTACAGTACTGTATACAGTGGGATCTCCAATCTCGATCATAATTGGTTCCCACAAATACCGATCGAGATTCGAAATATCGAGATGCGAAGTTAACTTCTTATGGGGAAAAATACAATCGGTTCCAGCCACTTGCCGACTAACCTACATCAAATCTGTCAATTTTCACATTTGCCCCCCCACAATCACATGCAATATATATAATATGTTAAAATAGATAAAATGAATAATGAAAGAGTTTTATTTTTACCTTATATTTATTGATAAAGAGGTTTGTGTGGTTGATTGTTGGTTCCGAGGCGAACGCAGTTAGGTTACTGCGTCTCCGCACCCGGCGCACAGGCACTGTCATCAATTCTTGCAATTGCTTCCCTCACCCTGTCACCACTAGTACCGGCACCGTCGACTGCTCTGTTGAATCCTTCAAATTGATCCTCTGGCAGTTCAGTGTCCAAGTCATCAAGGTCTACAGGTCCCTCTTCTTCGGTGATAGTTTCGATGACATTGGCGACTTGTTGCTTCATCTTGAAAAACTGTGTGATCGTGGACTGCTTTTGTTCGTTCACCTTCGTGGTGTAGACCGTCATTAGTTGCTTGTTGAGCTCATCAAATGCCTCATTAATGATTGAAGAACTCTCCAGGTTACCCTCAACAATATCCTTGGCCTTCGTTATGAACCCAAGTGCCTCTGATAATTGCTGGACACTGAGGGAGCGAGGCTGTGGCTGGGTGGCTGGCATTTCTGGTTCGTCCTCCATCACGTCTTCTCTTATCAAATTTACCACTGCCTCACTTGCATCCACTTTTTCCCCCACCAACTCTTGCATCACATCAGCCTCTCTCACATCACGAAAGCCAGGTGCAGGGACAGTGTTAATTGAGGCAAGGGTGTCAGCCAGCAAGTCTGCCTGCCGTTGAATCTGTGCAGGATTTGGCGGGTTGGGTTGGTTGTCATTGGGTACCGGTACTAACAGATTTTTCCAGGCATGACTGATGGTTGCATCTGTTATTTTATTCCATGCTTTGACAATGAAATCCACTGCTTGGCGAATGTTGAACCTCTTCCAAAATGCCTTCACCGTGACAATTTCCACTGCTTCATTTTGGGTGTCGGCGGTGTCCTGGGTGTCGGCGGTGTCCTGGGTGGCAGAGGTGTCCTGGGTGGCAGCGGTGTCATGGGTAGGGGTGGTGGGAGATTCGCTTTCACTTTCACTGTCACTGGCAGCATTTTCAATCTCCATCAGCTCCTCATTAGTGTCGGTTTCATGCCGCATTTTGTCATGGAAGTGCTTGTAGTAGAGTAGCTTGATGTTGGCAATTAGTTCTTGGTCCAATGGCTGTAATTTGGAGGTGGTGTTAGGTGGCAGAAATACGACCTGGACATGGGGGTTGCGGCCTACCAGGAATTTAGCATGGCCAGGTGCATTATCTAGGAATAAAATCACCTTGAAGTCCAGGTTAAGATCTGCACATTTCTTCTCAGCGTCAGGAACAAAACATTTGTCAAACCAATGGATAGAGAGTGCTGAGGTCATGTAGGCTGATTTTGTTGTCTCCCAATAAACATCTAATTTTGTCATGTCCATGTGTCTGTAGGGCCTAGGCTTCTTGTATTTGTGTATCACGAGAGGTTTCATTTTGTGGCTGCCTGATGCATTGCAGGTGAAGAGTAAGCTGAAGCGTTCTCTGGCCATTTTTACACCAGGTGCCTGCTTTTCCGCCTTGGAAATGAAGGTAGCTTTGGGAGAACGTTTCCAATAGATACCTGTTTCGTCGCCGTTGTAAACTTGATGCAAGCTGTACCCTCCTTCTTCGATTATCTGCTTCGCTATTGCAGGATAATTAGCGGCTGCCTCATTGTCAGCAGAAGATAACTCTCCTTGATAGTGTGCATATTTAATACCACACCGCTTCTTGAATTTTTGCAGCCAGCCTACAGAGGCATTAAATGGAGGGGGTTTCTTTATTTTCTTTTTCTTGCAAACAGACTCGTAGAAAATCCTAGCCTGTTCTCGTACCTGGGGTCCATTCACACTTGCATTTTCTCTTGATCTTCGCTGAACCCATTTATCTAGGTAGTATTCCATTTCAGCCACTAAACGATTAGATTCATTGTAAATGGAGGTGATGCGGCGTTGGCCAAGTTCATTTCCTGCAAACAATTTCTTGGCCAGTGCCACAGACTTCTTTATTTCCGCCTGCTTTCCCCTCATAGTAGATATAGTACTCTGAGGTATACCAGTTAATCTTTGTATTTCACTCACTTTGTGGCCTTTTTCTAGAAGTTGCATCACTTTATCCTTGTCTTCTGTTGTGTATTTGTTAAGTTTTTTTCCTTTTCTATACTCTCGTTTTGCACTTTGCACTGTCTTTTTTTCTACAACTGGTTTAGGTACGCAATTCCCACCTTCCACTCCCTCTCCATTGTCCCTTTCGGTGGCCTTGGTAGCCATTATGAATGCGATAAAAAAAAGGTCCAGGTAGACGACTTCACAATACAAGTTTTCAAGCGTATGGCGGACGTGTGACTGGTACACCAAGTGGCCGCTAGGTGTCAGGACGCTCGAAACAGTGGCGCATCGCCCAGCGCAACTGTTTTCGGTGGTATTCGGTGATCGAGATCGGCGTGTTGTCATCGAGATTCGTGAAAAGTTGGATTTGGAATGTACCATCGAGATGCGAAATATCGAGATGAGATTGATCGAGATTGGCGATTCCACTGATACAAACATAATACTGTACAGTAGTACAGTACAGTAATTAAGAAAGCAAATATCTTTACATATATTCCTCTTAATTTTTGTTTTCTTCTTTTCTTTTGTACAGTCTTAATCTAATGGTCCTCTTATATCTATACATCCTTGACCTAATATACTTATTAGGTTTCTGCTACATGCACCTCTTTTTGTCATACAGTCGGCCAACTGACTACTTGACTCGACCCAGTGAATACAGTTTATTTCATTTCTTTCAAGCATCTGTTTTATATTAGCAATGTCTATGCGCAGACGTTTTTCTGACACACTTTTAGTAGAATGTACATTATCACACAATGATCTGTTGTCAACATGACATTTTACATTTATGTCACCTCTCTGCATAATTTCTGACAGAATATGCTTAAGATACATACATACATCAATAGCATCTACTAACGCTAAAGTTTCAGCAGCTAATGTACTTTTAACTACTCTTCTTATTTTCTTTGAGCCCCAAGCTAGTGGACAACTTTTACCATTACCATCAGCAAGAAAGATTACAAAACCTTCAGCACTTGAATAACCATCGGGTAGATTTGCATGAGATGCATCACAATAAACATGAAGAGAAAGTCTTGAAGTACTCTGTAAGCATGGAAACTGAAGAACACAATCATAATTTTTTAACTTTTTCAAACATTTGTTGGCCTTCAAAATATCCGCTACAATAGGGTGCTTCAAGGAATTGCTCAGTTCTAATACTTCATAGCAGGCATCTGGTCTTGTTTGTGTACATAGCCAGTTAATTTGTCCTATGATACTCCTGAAATACTTTACTTCATCATGTTTTAAAACATCTTCCTTACAAAGAGACCTAGCATATGAGATAGGAATGGCTTTTACAGTCTAAATATTCATTCTGGCTTAAAGTTATCTCAGAATTATTTTGGTTAATTTCTAATCCTATGTATTTGAACATAGTATCATCTTGGGTACTGATTTCAAATTTCTCTCTAACTTTACTTATTACATTTTCCTCAAACTCTTGTGTACCACCCCAGAGAAAATCATCCACATGCATCAAAAATATTCCAGCCAACTGGTTCTGTGAATAACAATAGAACATCGATGGATCTACTTGTAACTGTACACAATTCAGGCTTAATAGTAGTCTTCTAACAGTGAAATACCACACTCGAGAAGCATCATTCAAACCATACACACACTTTCTAAGTTTCCAAAGTTTGCCTTCTATGTTCTCCGCTTCCTTAGGAGGTTTAAGATAAACTTCTCTATCAAATTCTGCTCCTTGCAGGAAGGCAGCTTTTACATCAATTGAGTGACATTTCCATGAGTTCATAGCCATCAAAGCAATGAAAACTCTGAGGGTTTCTTTTCCAGCTGTAGGTGAGTCTGTTTGAACATCACTATTCTTCTCTTCAAAGCCTCTAGCAACCAACCTAGCCTTAACTTTAATGTTTCCATCTTCTAACTGCTTCTCACTACACACCCATCTTACAGAAATACATGGTTGACCTTTGTCGGGTACTTCATCATACACATTAAATTGTTTCCAGTTATCTAATTCTTTAATTTTAGCATCCCTTACTCTCTTTTCTTCATGTCTACTTTCTACAACATATATATCATTACATTTAGCATTTTCATTTGTAAAACTTTCTTGCATCTCTTTCCAGTCTTGTACATCATTCTTCCAATCAATGGCTTTTGATTCATCATGTTCCTGAATGTTAAGCCAATCCTTATATTTTCCAGTCACTTTCCCACCCCGACTTACAATCACACCCTCTCTCCATACTGTATTACCAACTGGGAGATACTGAACTCTCATGCCAACTTTTGGGAGTGTCTGTGTCTTTGTCTCAGTCTGTTTGTCTTGATTATTAATATCTGAATTATTCTCATCCTCACTGTCAGAATCACACATATGATTATTTGAGATGTCACAATTGGTACTGGTATGGGTCTTGTTATGAGCATTATTGTCATTTTTGTCTGTGACTTGGATATGAGTTTCAAATTTGTAATTACATTTTGTTAACCTTGAATTATGTACTCGTATTAAGCTGTTACCATGTTTCACCAACACTACTTTACCGTCTCTACCAATTACTTTACCTGGACCTTTCCATTTATTGCTGTCCTCTCTCTTATAATACACATAATCACCATCACATACAAACTCTTTGTTCTCACGTACATTATGCCTTAATGCCCTTCTTATTCTTTCTTCAGACTCTGACTTAATAAATGCTTGTCTACTAGAATGCAAAGAATTGATATGTCTAGCGAATGTGTCACATATGGTTGTACAGTAAACTTCCGTTAATCCGAAGGGCAGCGGACCGGCCCTCGTTCGGATTAGTGGATTTTTCGGATTATCGGACTTTACCCCTATGAACCTGTGTATAACGAAAACATTGAGACATTAGGCCACCCAAATGACACAATGGTGCACACACACATATCATATGTTCATGAAATCACTTCAAAAGTTTACCATTGTCATTGTAGCCTATTACCTACTTCAAAACATTCAGATTAATGGTCAAAGGAATCTGCTGATATAAACGTCTTCTTCTTCTTCCGTCTACTAGCGAGTTTGTCTTGCTCTTGAAGATCAGATGTGGTTCGGGAAGTAATGCCTTAACAACGGCACTTCCCTGAGAGGTTCTTGTAATTTTCCTTTTGTGACGTGCTCTGTTATATTATATTGTATTGAAAGCACCCTTGTCTTGTTGTCTTGAAAGCACCCTTGGGACGCTCCGATCACTGAACTATAAATAGTAGCGTATCGGAACGTCCAAAGGTGCGTTTTCAAGCTCAAGACTAATACGTCCAAAGGTGCGTTTTCAAGCTCAAGACTGAATGCGCTTCCAGAAAATGCAGTGCAAGCCAGTAGCGCATCGGAGCGTCCCAAGGATGCGTTCAAGAGCAAAACAAACTCTCTAGCAGACGATGTGGAAGAAGAAGAAGAAGGTGTTTACGTTTATATCAGTAGCTTCCTTTGACCATTAATCTGAATGTTTTGAAGTAGGTAATAGGCTACAATGACAATGGTAAACTTTTAAAGTGAATTCATGAACATATGATATGTGTGTGCTCCATTATGTGTCATTTGAGTGGCCTAATGCCTCAAAAAGGGGACTTTGGGACTTCTTGAAATTCGGACCATCGGGTGAATTCGGATTTGGCCTCAAATTGAAAAATTCGGACTATTGGGAGATTCGAATTATCGGTCGTCGGATTAACGGACTTTTACTGTACCTTCTAATGCAGGCAACTCATCATTCAGGACAGAAGGCAGTTTAGGGTTACGGCCAAAGACTAACTGATAGGGGCTATATCCTTCTACCATTTGTAAGGAATTCTTGGCATGTACAGCCCATGAAAGAGCTATTGACAATGGATAATTAGGGTGGTCCTCCAAAATTTTCTTAACCATATCATCTATGACAGCATGATTCCTTTCACATAGGCCATTGCTGAATGGACTTTCTGCAGCTGTATGTAACACTGTTATGTTCAGATTTTCCGCCATGTCTTTAAATGTCTCATTTGCAAATTCTCCACCATTATCAGCTAGAAATCTCTTTGGACATCCTAAACCTGTACCTATCCATTTCTCCAAAATTTTATCAACAATGACCTGCTTTTCTTTCTTGTGAATTATTGTAGATATGCTAAATTTAGTTGCCATATCAATAAGATGTAAGAACCATATGTTCTTTGCCTTATCCCATTCTTTTAGATCTAATGCAACTACTTCATTAAAATCTCTAGCAAGTGGAAGACTCACAACTGGTCTACTGGGCGTTTTCTTATATTTACGACATACATCACAATTTTCTGATATCTGATCTACCAAGTTATTATAATCAGAGTCATTAATTCCAGCATCTTTGAGCAACAACTTCAGACGCTTGGCTGATGGATGAGCAAATTGTCTATGCAATTTAAGTGCAACCTTCAATTTATCTTCCCCACCATCCATTGTCAACAGTACTTTCACAGCATTATCATCTCTAAAAGGCAGCAATGGCAAGTAATAATGACCTGTGGTTGTACAACTCAGCTTAATCCTCTTACCAAAAACAACAAGTGTATCATTTGCTAAATTTAGTTGCATTTTGGCTTTCTTCATAGATGATTTTCCTAAAAGTAGGGGAATGTCATTAGGAACAACATCAGCATTAATCAAACACTGTTCATGAGCTATAGTACAAGGAATTTTAACTCTTTTAAGAGACTGTACTTTGACACCATCCCCAAATTTAAACCATGTGGAACTTTTCATCTCCTTGACTAATGCAGATTTATCATGATCAATGGACTGAATGTAACAATTATACCAATCAACTCCACATATTGTTGTTGTACAACCACTGTCTAACACAGCACAGTTGAAAGATTCAGACATCAATGTTTTCATTTTGTTGCCATCAGATGTATTACTGTACATATATCACTGTTCAACATAATTTGATGGCATTCCTTTAGTTGTCATATTTCATTTGTTACCTTGTTTTCTTCTACTTCACCTACTGCTGGTATCCTTTGTTCTTTGTCGGGACACTTGTATGCATAATGGTACTTTGAGCCACACATCCGACAACGTGTAGGTTTTCCGTAGGCATCTGTTGGGTTTTCTTTCCTTAGAGTGTTGTATGCTATCCTCTTGTCATCTGACTGATGCCTCCTCGTATACTGCTGTGATGGCACATTTCTTCCTTGTTTGTAATTCTTGTTTCCTTGATTGTAATATGGCATCTTCTTGTGATGATTTGTATAGAATACCGGGTCAGGAATACCAGCTTCACTGTCTTCTGAACCTCTTGAACTACCAGGATCTTGTATACTGCTACCAGAATCTGCTGCCGTCAACATTACTGGTTCACTCTTCACTTGAATGGCTGATTTGCTGAAACTGCTGTTATTTAGTACTGTACTAGATTACTAAAGAATTTGAGCAGAGACTTGACCATCTGTTCAAATATTTTATCTTTGACTGAATAATCCACTCCAGTGAGCACTAGTTGTTTATCTTTGTGAGACAGATTTGAACTTTCCAATATTTGAAAGGCAAGTACTGGGTCTGGAAGTTTGATATCATATTTTACTAGTTTCTTCTGCAATCTTTCAAAATTTCTAACATATTCTTCCATTGTATCTGCAGGTCCTTTTGTGAGCTTGTAAAATTGTGACCATGATTCATATGCTGCAGTTAGGTCATCCTTTTTATAGACACCATCCAGGAACTTCACTAGTTTGTCTAGGCCATCATCACAATCCAACAGATCCAGATCTAATTTATTAAATACCTTATCTCTGGTCAAACTTCCCTCTGGAAGTGATAAGGCCACAGCTATTCCTTGTTGCTTCTTGTCAACTCTAGTAATCTTCCTCCAAAATTTGATTTCATTCACCCATCTGTCATAGGGCTTACTGTCACTGAAGATGGGGGGAACCTTGTAGCCTGCACTGCTCTCATTTCCAGACATCTTGAAGTCTTCAGAGGGAACTATGCTCTGCTACCATGATAATTCACTTCCATGTATATTCTTACACCTCCATAGTGGGAATTACTAAAACATATCTTCCTGTAGTATCCAATATATTCACTTAGAAGTTGACAAATTCAAATGATGCAGTTCCCTCCAAAATGGCTCTCTGCTAACTGACAGTTACAAAAACAATAACAAATGAGCATCTGAACAGAACATTTACATTCAAATCTATCCATACATAGATATAAGGTAAACTAGTATATACAGTATGTATATGTAACACAAATAAATAATAATAATACAAATTAATAATTGTTAACATTTGTATAGCATATTGGTACTGTATAGATACAAACATAATACAGTAGTACAGTACAGTAATTAAGAAAGCAAATATCTTAACGCTGTCTGTTCTGTTCTAACTATCCAAGAAGTAAAGGACTGCCAATGAGATTGATGTTGCCTCTTGGTAGATTGTGTGTACTGATTCATAAATTTATCTGTCACGTTTCTACCATACGGCATTCGCCACTTGGCCTCCTGAATGTCCACAATGCAAAAGTCAGCGAGGACTTAAGGTTGCCAATTGTGTCTAAGTGGAAATACCCGACCGGGAGCGACACCGGGTTCGGGCACCACGTTATCAATTGTTGGTACCACAACTGCGCCGGCCACAGGGGCGCGATTAACGAGACTACGCCTCGATAATCCTGTAGTTTGTTGACTACGTGGCACATTAGAGAAGCGTCTGGTGGCGGAAACAGATAAATGGAATTCCACATGTTCCAATCCGTCACCAATGCATCGGGCCCCCCCGCCGGCGTTAATGTCCGGCGTGTGAGGTACCGAGGGAGTTTGTGATTCTCCTCTGACGCAAACAGATCCACTTGTGGACGGTAAGGCTCTGCAATCATTTGATCGAAAATGTTCTGCTTGAGTGCCCACTCTACTGTTGTGCTCTGTCTTCGAGACAGAGCGTCTGCCCAGACGTTTGCTACGCCTGGGAGATATGATGCATGAAGATGAATGTGCAGCTTGTCGGCTAGAACAAAAATATTTTCTGACACGTCTAGCAACTTCCGAGACCTCGTTGACCCTTGTTTCTGAATGCAGTGAACTGCATTGAGATTTTCCATCTTGAAGGCCACCGACTTTTCCCGTAAAGTAGAGCCGTGAACTTGAAGGAAATACAAGGGGACTAGTAACTCTTTTACATTTATGTGGGAGGTTTCTGAATGGGACCAAAGCCCTTGACCCTGATGCCCGAGGTTTGACTGAAAGCCCCAACCTATCATCCCTGACGCATCCGTGTCCACCCATACCGTCGGCGGAGGAGAGGTCCATGACATGACTGAGTGCAACATTTCCCTCTTCGCCCAAACCGCTAGTAAGCTGTGTAATAATGTTGGGATAGGCCATAATATTCCCGCCAGTAATAGTGGGAAATATTTGTTGCCCTCCAAGATTAAACATTTGACTTTCAACCGGCCCAACTTCACAGTTAGTTGAACCCAGTTGAGAGAACTGACTAGAGATTCCCAAAGTCTCCGTGTCGTAGTCAGACTGTGGAGAAACATAAAAAAAAAATTGCGAAATCTGTTTCGATTGTCCACACTCTGACTCAGAGTGAGAGATGCTGTGTCCCCGACCAGCCCTATCCACTGAAACACTCGTGAGGGAACAAGGTTTGACTTTACTAAGTTGACCTTGAATCCTAGAGATTTGACATGGCATGAATAGGCTAGATGGGCCAAGTAATAGGGAAGTGTATGAGTCCTTTGGAATGGAAGAGCAGGCTTTGGGCATTGATTGTGGTGTGGTTGAGTGGATAAAGAGAAGTACTTTGAGGTGGTATGGTCATGTTCAGAGAATGGATGAAGACAGAATGCCAAGAAAGATATATGGGAGTCAGGTGAGTGGAACCGCTAGTAGTGGAAGACCACCTATGGTATGGGAAAAGAAAGTGGAAAAATATATTGAAGAAAAACTTCCACGTAGTGGAAGGGGCATTGTGGCACGGGCAAAGGAGGCATGTCTTGACAAAGTAGCTTGGAGACGTTTCTGTCATGGCCATCCTCTAGTGGGGGTTTCCCAGGGGGAAGCAAGGCGTCGGAGATGATGATGATGATGATTGACATGGTTTAACGTAATGTTGACATGAGTGTTGCATAACTTTTCTGTCTCTGCCACCACCAGCCAGTTCGTCCGGATACCACAAGATCCTGATCCCTTGTTCTAACATGGGCATCAGGGCTTGCAGGGACTTTGTTTGAATGCTTGTGCCATATTGAAAACAGTCTTCCAAACTGCTGGTGAAATCAAAGGAGTTAGAACTGGAGACAGAACTACTTGGCTTGCAATACGGTCAGGAAGTTTCTTCACTAAGAACATCCTCAGATCCTGCCTTGCTCGAACTGCCTCTTAATAAGGCCTGCCGAATATCTCCTAAAGACTGAATGGAAGTTTGGAGAAGCAAGCGCCGGGAAAGTTCAACGGCTTTCCTGACTTCCGCAGCTTCGATCGCCTGAGACGAGCGTACCATATACTTTGTTACTTGCTGGGTAACAATATATTGCGAAAACAGTCTAAACGCTTTTCCTCTTAACCTAAACTCGCGGTCTAGGTGAGCTGGAGAAGGCGTGCTAAAAGGATCTTTTAATTCGCACAAATTGATTTTAGGGGCAGCCAAGAAATCAAACAAAGCAGAGGGGACTCCTCCAGCACCAAAACCGGAAGAGAGAACCAAGAATGGTTTTCTTGAGGGATGTGGTGAGAAGATTTTGAAGTGAAAGTAGTGGCAACATTTTGAGCCTCTGTTTCCCATTCCACCCAAGGTCCCGTACCCAACTGCCCCACCTGCAAGACTGGATTAGAGGCTGAGTCTGTGATCGGAAACATATCCAACTCCGGCGTCAAAGCAGAAAGTGCCTTGATGTCGTTAAAGCCATCATTCTTATTCCAGTCAGAAAATAGCTTTGAAGCTAAGGCAGGGGGTAGGGCTGGTGTTGATGCATACACCAAAAAGTCATGGTTATAATAACTTGGAATGGCCTTAATAGGAACATCCAAAACCTTTCCTTGACTATCCAAAGCTCTGAGTTTTCTAGACTTATTGCCTTGGATTACCCACGCATGTGGTACAGGGAGCTCCCCCGACATTATAGGTTTGACTCCTGCAAGGAGATAAAGAAAACCTAATATTTAGCAGTGGCCCCGTAATCATTGACTATTGCCTTGGATTACCCACTCATGTGGTACAGGGAGCTCCCCTGACTTGTAGCTTGTGCTGCCTCAGGCCTAGTTGGGAATAATGCTACCCATGACTCATCAGGCCCGTATCAAACAGGCACCGGCACTAGAACTAATAGAGTTTTCCCATGTTAGAATAAGAAGGGCTATAGAAAAAATTAACAGATGTAAGTCACCGGGACCGGATGGGATACACCAAAGAATCATAAAGGAAGGAGGGGAGATGTTAGTAGAGCCATTGAAAATGTTATTTGAGGTATCGTTTAATACAGGACAAATCCCGATGGACTGGAGAGAGGCGAACATAACAGCTATATTTAAGAAGGGAAAGAGAAATGACCCAGGGAATTATAGACCAGTCAGTTTGACAAGTGTCGTGTGTAAACTAATGGAAACGGTAATTAGAGAAGGAATAATGGATCATATGAAGTCAAACCAACTTTTCAGTGGGAGACAGTTCGGATTCTTGCCGGGGAGGTCGACGGTACTACAGCTAATTAAGGTGGTAGATGATTGGATGCAAATTCTAGAAGATGGTGATGTAATAGACGTGGTATATTGCGATTTTATGAAGGCCTTTGATAAGGTCCCACATAAAAGGTTAATAGAGAAAGTTAGAAGCTATAATATAGGGGAGAAATGTGTGAAATGGATAGAAGCCTTCCTGAAAGATCGGAGACAGAGGGTACTGGTGAATGGAATAGGCTCGGGGTGGAGGGAAATTACAAGTGGGGTACCTCAGGGATCTGTGTTGGGACCACTGCTGTTCGTTATATTTATCAACGACTTGCCTGAAGTTATAACTAATGGAAGTGAGGTATACCTGTATGCGGATGACACTAAGCTGTATAGAAGAGTGAGGAGTAAGGAAGATATGGGTTTGCTTCAAGGAGATATGGAGGGCATGAAGGGATGGTCTGAGCATTGGTTAATGCCTTTTCATCCAAAAAAATGCAAGTACATGCGGATTGGGACCAGCAAGATAGACAAGGTAGGATACAGTATGTATGAAGCGATGGAGGAAGTGAATGCAGAAAAGGATATAGGAGTAGTGATAGACAATAAGTTAAATTTCTCAGAACATTTAGCAGAAAAGATAAACAAAGCCAATAGAATTGTAGGGCTGATAAGGAGGACATTTGTGTCACTTGACGAAGAAATCTTCAGGAATCTCTATACAGCGCTGGTTAGGCCGCACCTGGAATATGCGAACCAGGTGTGGGCTCCATATATGGTAAAGGATATAGAAGCAGTGGAGAAAGTGCAGAGGAGAGCTAGCAAGCTGGTACCAACGTTGAAGAGCGCGGGCTATGAGCAGAGGTTGAGGACACTGGGGCTTCCGACACTGGCATATAGGAGAAAGAGAGGGGATATGATAGAGACTTTTAAGATAGTATCAGGAAAGTACGATGAGGATGTGTGTGAAGGTATCTTCTTGATGCGGGAGGGAACAAGAACGAGAGGACACTCTAAGAAAATTTACAAAGAAAGAAATAGGCTTGAGAAGGCAAAGAACTCATTTTGTGATAGAGTGGTAAATGAGTGGAACGCACTGCCCCAGTATGTAGTCGATTCCGAATCAATAAGGGAGTTTGAAAGTAATCTTGATAAAGCATGGGGAAGACAAGATTTGAAGTTTGATTATAAAACAAAAATACAGAATAGTAAAAATGTTGCGTCTGCTACCGCCGCCGCCAACACCGTGAACGACCGCAGCAGTGCAAGTACTGGTACTGAGCTGGATACACAGGAATAGTTTGCCTTTTTCCAGAGGATCTACTGTAAGAAACTGTAAGAAACTGTAAGAATAAAAGGGGCATAGCTCCTTTTTTCGACTGGTGCCTTGTCTAAAAAGGGGGGGGGGGGAGTTATGTCTGAGATGACTCGCACATTGGAAGTAGTGAGAGCTGCTGTGCCTGGCACATTGGAAATTGGATCTGACACAAGAGGAGGGTTAGGTATTTTAGCTAAAGCAATGGATGTAGCCAGAGGTCGCACATTCGTCGACGTCGCGGGAGCTCCCATACCAAATGTAGGAGTTTCCGGCGTAGGGCCAAAGAACTTATTAAGTGCATTTAATAGTAATCCATCAATCTATTCTGTAGTTACATACCTAGCAGATGACGAACTCCGTGGAGATTCGACAGTACCCTGAGTCGTCTAGAAGGTGACTCGACTCTTCAACTTCCATCTCTGAGACCAGAGAATGCCGTTCTTCATCCCTTAAGTCTGGCCTATCATGGGAAGATCCCGCCGAAGCCGGGACCTCCACATGCCGCCATGTTAAATCTGGGATAGAAGATGGTACATCGGCATCCCGGTGAACGTCAGCCACTACTTGAGTCACAAAAGGATGTGCTCCGTCCTGCCAGGGCTGTGAGTATCGCCATACACCTTGGCTGTGGCTGTCACTCGCTTGCGAGCTTGGTATACTCTCCAATTGGGAGCCCTCACCCGAGCACCCTAGAGGTTTATAGTTTCTGTAAGATACTACTAAATCTGAGGCTGACACACGTGACCTGGTAGAAAAGCATGAATATCAGGTGATGAAATGTCCGCCGGGGCATCCTCCACCACATTCTCTGACTCCACCCCCGACCTGTCAGATTGGACGTTAGACTTGGTGGGGGTAGAGGCAGAAAGCGGGGTACCAGGCTCCGGCGATAGCCGTGAGTCCTTTCGCACCGGAGCATCCCTTTTGGAAGATTTATGACTCCTACTTGACTTATGCTTAGTACTAGTAAGGTCTTTAGGTCCCCCACTCTCTTCCTTTTCTTCTTCTTTGAAGGTGAAGCAGAGTGGCCCGAAGCTGTCACCTGCTTCCTCAGGGGTGACCTTGATGTGGACTTCGTCGCCGTTGCCGATGGTGACGGTGAGCGAGGCCTCTTAGATTTGCCGGGGGAGGGTGTGGCAACCTGTCCCCGCCCAGACTCTGAGGTCTTACGTACACATATCTTACACTGAGGGGGGGGGGGGGGGGCATGTTTGATAATTAGAAGCTCCCAAAGCTCAAGGTTATCACATTGCAATGCTTTATGTGCTACATTCGTTGAATAAGTAGCGAGAAGTTGGTTCACTTCTTGCAAAGCCACCGCCGCAGTGTTATCCTTTTGAATTAAAACTTTAACACTTAAGAGGTTACAAATAATGCAATTCTTTGTCACCCATATCCCCCGTGACCGATCTATGCATTTAACACATTTAATGCAAAGCTTGTGAGCAAAAATAGGGAGACCTGAGCATAACGGCGTTGAACATAAAGCAACGAGAGGTTCAAGTGCCGACATGACAGAGACTGGGGGAAATCTACCCCACCCCCGGGATCTACCTGATCACCTGGCGCAACGCCGGTACTCCGCCCTGGAAAGAGAAAATTTCCAGGAATTAATGCTCATAAGGTTACCCCAAAAAGGTACAAAAACATGTGTCACAAAACCGCTGCTAAAGATTTCAGCATATCTTTACCTGTCCAAAAGATTTAAGCATATCTTCTGAATCGTCATAAAGATGAAGCATATCTTTATTAAAGATGAAGTCTTTCAAGTATCCCTTTACACTTGAAACACTAGTAAGATTCAGGCATCTTTTTATCCCATAAAAAGTCTAAGCCTATCTTAATCTCTAATCCGACTTCTCCCAGAAGCCCTCATAGATCGCCGTCTTGAAGGCCGTGATACCCTATTGTATCAATCAATCGTTTGGCAAACCATAGCGAATTGCAAATCCGTTAATATAACCACCCGAAGGTACAACCGCCGGGTTTTATATTCAATGTCAAACCAATTGTACCTGCCCCAGACCTCTTTGTAAAAAGGTTGCCGGGAGGGCAAGACCAAACAAACAAACAGCATTGTTTCAATGGCGTTGAAAAACCGAGAAAACCATATCCAACAGGTGTCAGCATGATCCCCTGGATAAATGTGTGGAGCCCACCTCGCCGGGAATAACACAGGAAGCCTGCTCACAGGCTCGTAAGGTTACCCCAAAAAGGTACACAAACATGTGTCACAAAACAGCTGGTCAACGAACCGTAGCCCTCAACCACTACTTTTCGTTTTCCTTTAGTTTCATATTAAAGATTTCAGCATATCTTTACCTGTCCAAAAGATTTAAACATATCTTCTGAATCGTCAGAAAGATGAAGCATATCTTTATAAAAGATGAAGTCTTTCAAGTATCCCTTTACACTTGAAACACTAGTAAGATTCAGGCATCTTTTTATCCCATAAAAAGTCTAAGCCTATCTAAATCTCTAATCCGACTAGTTTCATATTAAAGATTTCAGCATATCTTTACCTGTCCAAAAGATTTAAGCATATCTTCTGAATCCTCATAAAGATGAAGCATATCTTTATTAACCCTTAAAAAGCGGCTCACCACATAAGTCGAGTTGAAAAAACTGGCAAAAAACGGGTGAAAAAAGGGTGGAAATCGAGTGAAAATGGGTGGGATAGTAATGATCCATACGTCCGACATCTGTGGCCTCCCGGCCCACACTAACTCCAGTTCCCCCACCGCGCGGGAGGATGACAGTGTAACCAATAGTTCGCTAAAAGTGAGCAAGGTAGCAAAATCAGCTAAACTTCCATCTTCGAGGTAACACTGTCAGTGCTCCACGAGTGCTACGTAGCTGTATGTGGCGTCATTGTGTAGCGATTTCCACCTAGTTTTTGGCGCAATACAGTTCCTTTCATACTGATGGTTGATATAGCAGTCAGAATGGCCTGAAAAGGCCCAAAACGGCCATAGAGGACCCGCTAGACTAGGGTTAAAGATGAAGTCTTTCAAGTATCCCTTAACACTTAAAACACTAGTAAGATTCAGGCATCTTTTTATCCCATAAAAAGTCTAAGCCTATCTTAATCTCTAATCCGGCTTCTCCCAGAAGCCCTCATAGATCGCCGTCTTGAAGGCCATGATTGTATCAATCAATTGTTTGGCAAATTATAGCGAATTGCAAATCCGTTAATATAACCACCCGAAGGTACAACCGCCGGGTTTTATATGCACTGTCAAACCAATTGTACCTGCCCCAGACATCTTTGTAAAAAGGTCGCCGGGAGGGAAAGACCAAACAAACAAACAGCATTGTTTCAATGGCTTTGAAAAGCCGAGAAAACCAAATCCAACAGGTGTCAGCATGATCACCTAGATAAATGTGTGGAGCCCACCTCGCCGGGAATAAAACAGGAAGCCTGATCACAGGCTCGACCACAGAAAACGCAGTTTCTTATGAGCCCTCAAGCTAACAAACTCGCCGGGGTAACTTACCTATTTTAGCCATCCTGACTAAAACTCGGTAAACAAAACGGCTTTCTCGGAGCAATCGAGAAAAACCGCCGGAAAGTCAACCCACACCAAACAGAACGCAGTCTGATAAACATAATCAGACCCACAGTCCGAAGCTCCTGGATCAGCCAATCACAACTAATCCAGGACACACATGGCACATGAATAAATTTTTATTATAATAAACAATGAAAACACTTGCATATGTGAAAAAACTACGAGAGGCTGGCTAGGCCTGGTGGAAACGGAAAAAACACTTAATGACGTCGAAACACCATCGAAAAGCACTCCATCCCACCAAAACTGGAACAGCCGCCACATCAAAATTGTAGAAAACACCCGGGTAAGGGTAACACTGACTCGGGACCCAGAAAGAACTCCACTAAGTGAAGAAAAATACACCAGGAACGTCAGTACAAATAACATAGGCTACTCCATCAGAAAGATAGCTAGAAGCCCGACATCGCGTAGTTAAAGCCTCCTAACAAGCTAGGACTAAAGATGGCTAAACACGAAAAACAGTTTCAGAGCGTCCTCAACTCGGCCACGAGGGTCCGTCCGAAATAGACGCCCCAACAAAAACGACCCAAAATACACTTGTTCTGCGAGAAAACCACCCATGACACCCCTGCTCAGCTAATCCTAACCTTACTCAAGACATCCCAGAGTATACAAATGAGAAAAAACTAACTAGGGACGCAAGAATGCGGAATCAAAGCGGAGCACTGTGGGGGACACGTCCGGGTGGGGTGAACGCAGAGCAAGGAAGGTGGATAGATGCGCTAGCCAGCGTCTGGTCCAAGAATCCACAAAAGTACATTCCACGGAATATGGAAAGCTTATGAATAGTTATTCTTATTTTATTTTTATTTTTTATTTGTTACAAAGTTTTTTCGTAGTGAGAACCCAATCATAAAGACGAACCATGAGTGATTTAGCGTGTGCTTATGATGAAGGTTCCTCTGAGCTCTGCGGCGGTAGTTTCAAACTGCACTTATGGGCGTTTGAAGAGGTAGCCTTATGTAATAGGCATAATCATATATACTGATATATATATTGGGTGTTAGGTTAGGTTAACCCCTCCAATCCCGCACCGTATATATACGTCAGTAGATAAGTAACTCCCCAGGCCCAGCGACGTATATATCCGTCAGTAATGTACTTTCCTTGTAACTGCCTGTACAACCCTGTACCAGTTACCACAATCTTTTGAGCACTGCTCCCGTGTTGGCAACACTTCTCAGCTTATATGAGACCCACTGAAGTGTGACAGAGCCAGTCTTGCCTCATCTTTGGGGTGGATAGGTGGTCTCTCCTGCCACATTGCTTGAGACTGCTGGGGACTTTTATTACTGTATCCTATGGTAAAGTACGGGTTAAGTAATATATAACACTACTGTAACTCTTAAAATATAATTTGCAAACACAGAGATAGCAAATGATAAATTTTAACACTTGAAGGAGACTAATATGACTGGGAATTGATAGAATATGAGACAATAGTAAACAAGTTTTAACCCTTGGTGAGTTAGCACTTTGAATCTAAACACTGCATATAAGCTAGTATTCTCCTCTCTGACTTTTGTTAGCCCTTTCACTGTGCAATGACATCTTTATCTTTCCTACATGGAATACATCAGAACAGTTCAGCTAACTTTATTGTCTCAAAAGTTGTAATGTAAATATGAAGTAGCTACTGTACAAATGTACAAGTATCTATGTTGATTATCTCTATGATTCACTAGTTATGGAACTCATAGGCAGGAGGACTATTAGGACTTTTCTCTTTATACAAATACCAAAATCATATTTCTTCATACAAACAAAGACCAAAGACATGGTGTTAGGTACTGTCTTCCAATGATATCACTAAGTATTTCACACCGATTATGTGGGGCTAGGGTGGGTGCCCTGATGTTTCCTGGACTTCAGTGGACAGATTGCTAGACCCCTTCTATCACAGCACTGACGTCTGCCAATAATGCACACTGGCTAGCCCGAGCCTCGAACCCTCCACCTCTCAGTTTGCAGGCGAGTGCTCTAACAACTGTTACTACGGCCTAATGATATAAAACATTCTCGTATTCAAAGTATCAACTGTTTGAGTAAAATCTAATATTTGTGCAAAATGTGATCTATGATTACTATAACAGTAGCAACAAGGAAGCCAGGTCTAGCTAAATGCAATTTATTTGAGCATTTGAATGGCCACTTAAAGTGTACTAAGGGTTAATAAAGTCATAGAATATACAGCTTTTAGTGTTACACTTTAATTATAATAATATTAAAATAATAATAATAAAGCCAATAATAATCATAATAAAAAAGTAATAAAATATGGTAATTGTGTATAATGTACAAACTTAGCGAGTACTGCACAACCTTCCAGTGCGGGAGTTTCCTGACAACAGCATGGAGATAATTAGTCACAACCATCCTCACCATTATAATCAATTCAATTATCAATAAACAATATTTTTCAATGGACCCCCATTATCAATACACTATTATTATTACAGAAAGCGTTGCAGTTTTTAATGCTGTACACTCCCTTGATTGACAGTGCTAGGGTGCGCCCTTGTT
Organism: Paralithodes platypus; assembly: GCA_032716605.1. Taxonomy (NCBI): domain Eukaryota; kingdom Metazoa; phylum Arthropoda; class Malacostraca; order Decapoda; family Lithodidae; genus Paralithodes; species Paralithodes platypus. The sequence continues at coordinate 39,035,063 of CM064516.1, read as the reverse complement.
ACAGGGGCTTAAATGAAAAACAAATATTATATAAAGCAAAATATGGATTCAACATTCTTCATGGCTGTTCTAATGATAATATTTATAATACTGAAGCCATGGATATTCTTTTTGCTGTAATACTATACTGTACAATACAATTTAAAATAAAAACAGTGATTTCAAATGATTATCTAATCAACCATTCTATAATAATTAATAATAATAATAATAATAATACTTACCATATTTCCAGTTTCCGAGAGTAGCGGGGATGTAAGGCAATACTACCTTGACATAAGGTGTCATTTCTTACTTCTTGTTTCTTATCAACCCACAATACGCTTTCACAAAGGTCCACTATTACCAAATGTCTAATCATCTGCTAAGTTAACTCTTAACCCCTTGAGTACCAGCGACGCACGTTATGCGTCGCCTGTGTATGTAACGCTAAACCCCAGAGACGCAATGGTTGCGTCCGCCTTAATTACTCTTGTCCTATGGCACCTAGAGGGTTCAGGTTTGTATGGGAACTACTTTAGGATCCCACGGAACAATACCGATGGTTGGCAACCCTCCAAGTCCGGCCGTGTGCGTGTGGGCGCGTACGGGAGTGATTCTCCAGTAATTTGCCTACCTATTACCCAATGTTAATTGTGACTTTCCGCCGCCCCTCAGGACCCCTAAATGACCTAGGTGATAATTTTGTGTTTGTTTTTCATTCATTACTAACCCATCCCATGTGATTACAGGAAAACAAAAAAAATTACAAGTGACTGGGCCTGGAGTGTACATTTATATTAAATCGCTTTGGGTCCACCGGGTTAAATTTTGATTAATACAGTTATGATGATGAGAATTATGGTTAACACTAAACTAGTTCACAGTTGATGGTGGTGATGCTAATCTCTTCACTACACTTACTTTATAAAAACAAATCAGGATATCACATGATGACTTTATTCAATTTATAAGTATCAGAGGTAATTAAAGGGTTAATTTTGATAGCTTGTATATCTTTGATCCCAACAGAATCTTCCCAAACTGAATATTAGCATCAAGTGATAGCTGAAAAAAGTTGAAGAAAGGTATAACAGTAGTTCCACCAGCCATATCGATGCCTCCGCCAGTTCCTCCCGCCATAGCTGCCTCCCAAAAATCTTAATTAACTAAAAGAGAAAGTAACTTTCCATTAATAACAGTAACTAGTAATAAACCAACATGAATGATCAATCTAAATACCATATACTTCACCATCCAACACATCTTGGATTTGTTGTCAGCAAACTCCAAACTGAAAAGTATATCTAATAAGAAAACATTTGCAAGACTTAAAATACTAAGTAAAACTTAACTAATATAATACATTTTAAGTACTTTATGATTTGTGAGCTTAAATTACGTACTTCAGCAAGCAACTCGTGTCACCTACAAAAAACAAATTAATTGATACCGGTACTGAGATGTACACAAGATAATTACTTGCATCCAGTAGACACATACAATTATTGAAATCATATGATTCAGAAAGAGAAACACAAAAAGATAAATATAATATACAAGTCCTTATGTGGTGCAAACAAACTTTTAGTAGTAAAATTATATCAAAATTATATTTTTAAACAATTCTAATTCAAAGATATTTAACTAATTAACATATAATATTTAACTACAGTACTGTATAGTCATAACCAATAGTTCGCCAAAAACTTTCATAATTAGTTTGATTTCTAGAGATATAAATGGAAAATCCTTGACATGGCAGTGTAATAGCAAAGGTCATTCCCACCAAAACTATAATAAAAACAAAAACCCAAGAACATGGCAGATAAAACACAAAACATAAGATACAACACTCGAGATAAAATAATAATAACACACTAAATAAATTACAAAATTAAATCAAACCAAGGAGGAGTTTCTAAACCCTTAACTCTACATTTCTAGCAAGTGAAAAAAACAGTAATAGTCAAAGGCTATTAGAAACACATGAGTACTAACAAGGAAAAGTGATAGTAACTTAAAACTTCCCAGTTTATGAATAAGATTTTTGGTGAACTATTGATTTTGACTATACAGTACTTATTAATGTCATTGACAGCAGGTGGCATGATGTAAATGGCTTTAGGCTGATTTCTTATACAGTGCACTAAGGTAGCTCCACATACTGTATATTGGAGACTTGGCAATTTTATGCACAGTAAAAATGGCATCACACAGACATTGTTTTAGGCATTTTTACAAGCCAATAACTGATTTTTAGCTAGTTATTTTTTGTTAAAAATACTGAAATCGGCCAAAGAATTTGAAGTAGCCACTCAAGTATCAATGTGGTACCTGGAGTTGAGTTCATGTGGTCTGATTAAACTAATGGAAAAAATAAATAAAGAAAACGAGGAGTTGAAAACGGTTGCGTATAAAACCCGTAATCGAAGGAAAAACTTGACAAAATGTGATGAAAATTGATAGCCAGAATCAGCAACAGGCTAGAAAAAATGCTGAAAACCTACACGTGTGATGCTACCTACAGAAACTTATCCTGAAGTCAACCCAGAAGAATTATGACGTCTGGCAAGTTACAAAAACATATCAAAGCCATTAACCTTTTGAAAATGAAAATACAAATATAATAAATATAGTAAATAGTACAAAAAAAAAAAAAAATCATCAGATGACAATTTTTAACTTCTGTTTCTTGCTACCGCCAAACATTATCATTGAGCTTGAAAGGAGATGAATGAGGATCTTCTTAAATTCCTCTGATTTTGAGAGATTGAATAATATTGTCTGGAGGTAAAAACAGTCTATTCATTATGATGAGGCTATAAATCCCCACCCATAACCTCTCCTAACTAATAAGAACTGAATAATCAACCTGATTAATATGCAGTATTCAAGAATGCATAATATATCGTAGGCTAGTGCATAAACCTTTAACTGTCTTGATAGCCAAGTGCTTAATGTGCGGAATTTCGGTGCGAGTATCCTAGGTTCGAGTCCTTGGAGTACCACATGTATTCATTACTGTCATTGATTTCATTCAGGTTCAGGAGTAATTTATAGTGAGGCCTTCCTTTGTGGTTAAGTGCCCCATTAATTACCCCTGCCATTCGTCTAATCATTTCGTTATCAGAGTGCAGTTGGGTATATGTACAGGCTAAGATTAATATGCAGTATTCGACAATGCATAATATATTTTAGGCTTATGCATAAAACCTTTAACTGTCTTAATAGCCTAGTGTGCGGAATTTCGGTGTGAGTATCATAGGTTCGATTCCTTGGAGTACCACATGTATTCATTACTTTCATTGATTTCATTAGTTAGGTTTATTTGTAAATTAATTGATGAGTTGGTGAAAACAAATATGAATTTCTACCACATGGGGAATAGGAAAGTCAACCAGTAAAAAAAGTGTGGATATTTACAGTCTGTTTGCTCCAGCCCTCCCGGAGTTACAAGAAGCTAGGGGTCACAATATATAAACTCATCATTATGAATAGAGTATAAATAAAATAAGTGTCAACTGACTGCAAGGATTTGGTAAATCCTTTCACAACCAACAATTGTAAGATGGAGATCAGGTGCATCTCATATCTTTCTTCACCCCACTCATGAAGAAGACACACCAATAATCACTCGGGTTAGATGCTCATTTATATGCATTTTTTTCTACATGACACCATAGCTATCATGTACTTTACTTAAAAGTATATATCATTCAACAGAGTTGAAACAAAAATAATAAATATAAATAGTAAGTGGATACATTCATTATCCATTGACTTAAATGTGGACCTTCCCTGTACACCAACGAAGCTGTATATGAAGTAACCACCACAAACAGTTGTCAGTGCCCCTCACAATACTGGGAGGTTAACTATACAGATGATTACACAAACATTTTCATACTTTTAACAAAGTATTTGCTAGACAAAAATAAGACCATGTTACTCTATAACCCTTGGAGTAGGTTTTCATTATTTTGGAGTTATTACACCTTTAAAAATTATCAATAGAGAAGAAAAAAAATATACCGGTATATTATACTGTACTGTATACTGTATACTGTATATATATATATATATATATATGCTATATAACAGTGATGGGCATGGCTTCCGCTAATCTGCTAATAGCGAAGCTAAATTTATCATTAGCTGGTTAGCTTTTAAGCTAACTTTGAAAATCATTAGTGGACCGATTAGCTATCACTAAATTTACTGCCGCTAACTGTAAGTCCGCTAATGTGCATTCACTGGTAAAAAAAGAAGAAGTTTATTGATCAAAAACTTTTGCAAACCCTAAAATTTCACATATTTGTGTGAGTATGTAATAAACAGGAATGAATGGAGAATGCTTGTGAACAGATGAGTGAACACGTGGTCATTTGGGGGAAGGGGTCAGGCGCAAGTTGGACTAGAAAATAGTCTATCAGGTACCTGGCCCAGGGAGACGGTTTATATGAAGGGTGCGCCAGGAAGTGTGGTACAAAGTACAAAGTAAATCAAGCAACAACAGGTCTAGTGACCCTTCTAGGTTGCTTGTCCTCCAAAACACTGAGGATCAAGTGTCCAAACAGTGGTTTAGAGTGGGTAAGGGAACATTGGAAAGGGAATTACTGCCCTGGAACTAATGTCCGTGGCAGGATTAGGAAGTTAGTAGAGGACAGATGGGTTAGTAACTGAGGGGGGGATAAAATAAAGTTATTCATTTACAAACGCAGTCAGTCGCGGGTTTAATGAGATATTTGTCTAGGCGGAGTTTAAATGAATCAACGGTGATGCAGTCTATAACGTTTCGGGGAAGCCCATTCCACAAGTTGACAACTCGATTGAAGAAGAAATTCTTAGATTCGTGTGAGTTAAAAGATTTACCAATAATTTTGCAACCGTTTCCCCGCGTGTAATTAGATTGGTCGACAGTGAAGTACAGTAAAAATCCGTTAATCCGACGACCGATGATTCGAATCTCCCAATAGTCCGAATTTTTCAATTTGAGGCCAAATCCGAATTCACCCGATGGTCCGAATTTCAAGAAGTCCCAAAGTCCCCTTTTTGAGGCATTAGTCCACTCAAATGACACATAATGGAACACACACATATCATATGTTCATGAATTCACTTTAAAAGTTTACCATTGTCATTGTAGCCTATTACCTACTTCAAAACATTCAGATTAATGGTCAAAGGAAGCTACTGATATAAACGTAAACACCTTCTTCTTCTTCTTCTTCCACATCGTCTGCTAGAGAGTTTGTTTTGCTCTTGAACGCATCCTTGGGACGCTCCGATGCGCTACTGGCTTGCACCGCATTTTCTGCAAGCGCATTCAGTCTTGAGCTTGAAAACGCACCTTTGGCCGTATTAGTCTTGAGCTTGAAAACGCACCTTTGGACGTTCCGATACGCTACTATTTATAGTTCAGTGATCGGAGCGTCCCAAGGGTGCTTTCAAGACAACAAGACAAGGGTGCTTTCAATACAATATAATATAACAGAGCACGTCACAAAAGGAAAATCACAAAATGAAAATTACAAGAACCTCTCAGGGAAGTGCCGTTGTTAAGGCATTACTTCCCGAACCACATCTGATCTGATCTTCAAGAGCAAGACAAACTCGCTAGTAGACGGAAGAAGAAGACGTTTATATCAGCAGATTCCTTTGACCATTAATCTGAATGTTTTGAAGTAGGTAATAGGCTACAATGACAATGGTAAACTTTTGAAGTGATTTCATGAACATATGATATGTGTGTGTGCACCATTGTGTCATTTGGGTGGCCTAATGCCTCAATGTTTTCGTCATACACAGGTTCATAGGGGTAAAGTCCGATAATCCGAAAAATCCACTAATCCGAACGAGGGCCGGTCCGCTGCCCTTCGGATTAACGGAAGTTTACTGTACTTACTACAGTTCATATTGTCGATGCCTTTGAACACTTGAATTAAGTCACCTCTTAATCTGTGCTGGGTTAAAGGAAATAGATTTAATTCTCTAAGACGCTCTTCGTATGGTTTTTTCTTTAGGCTAGGTATCATTTTGGTAACTCTACGTTGAACTCGTTCTAGCTTGTTTATATCTTTTTGGTAATAAGGGCACCAGGATTGAACACAGTATTCCAGAAGAGGGCGGACTAAGGAATTGTAAAGGGTTAGGATAACTTCTTTGGATTTATGCTCAAATGACCTGCCTATAAAGCCAATTATTTTGTTTGCCTTCTTAACAACTTCTGAACATTGTTGACTCGGTTTTAGGTTACTCGATATTGTTACTCCCAGATCGGTTTCTCTGTTTACATTCTTAAGCTGAGTGCCATTCATCGAATAGTTTGCTTTCTCATTTAGGTATCCGACATGTAGTACTTTACATTTATCCGCATTGAAACTCATTTCATGGTGGGCGGGCTTGTGGCTTCGGCTCCGCTGCATGTCTGCCTGCCGAGATCGGAACCTCTCCGGGTGGTCGGGGGCCGGGGGAATGCTGGAGGGACCTTGGTGACCCTGGTTTCTGGGTTTTCTCCTGGATGACCTAGATGTGTGTGAATTTGTATTTTGTTTTTGTGTGTTCATTGTTTTGTGTTGTCCCTATTCTGGCTCTGTCTTGAGTCAGCCCCCCCCCCCAAAAAAAAAGGAAAAGTGGGGATTGGGCCTGAGTATATAGATAGATAGAAGTAATTGCAATATTGCAACAATCAGTAGTACACTGACTATATCACGTCACATTAAAATGTAGACAAGACGTGACTCATGAGTCTTGTTATGACACAAACGTCACATGTTTAGTTGCGACACCTGAGGTTGACCCAGCAACAGAGCATGTGTAATAGATTGTGTCACTGTGTCACAGCATACATTATTATCGAGTCATTGACTGACGACTCATACGTTCATAACTCTAGTCGTGACTCCTTGTACGCCGATTTTTTAATTAACACTCAAGCCGCGGGGCCTATCATATGTCAGGCGAGAGAACCATGGCCACCCCTGCGGGGCCCGACAATATCCGGGCGGTTCATAACTCTAGTCGTGACTCCTGATTGACTTGTACGCCCATTTTTAAATTATTAACACTCAAGCCGCGGGGCCCATCATATGTCGGGCGAGAGAACCATGGCCACCCCTGCGGGGCCCGACAATATCCGGGCGGGATGTTGAGCACATTATCGGTTCTGAGAAAGAGTCCACGCATTGGGAGGACGATAGGCGGGCTATGACCGCTCACGGACCGAGTGCTGCAACCGAGGTCACCACCACAACATTACACATCCACTGCCTCGCGAGACAAGGAAAAAACTACGGAAATTAACGTATTTTAGGGTTTTTCAGGTGTCATTGGAAAGCTCTATTATCGCCCTTTCACGGATACATAATTGTATTACGCTCTGGCTCTTGTTTATGCATGAAAAAAGAGCATGGAATGAAGCTCGTTTAGGGTAAATATGCCCGCCAGGCAGGTAGTAGAAGTTACAAATATCCCCGTTTGACAGGGGTTAAGTTTCGTGAGCCTAGCGACGACTTCAAAAATTCACTACAGAAAAACTACAAAATTTACATTTTATATTATTATGTTATCAATTAGTCATCTATTTGGGTTTATATTTTGATTTATTTATGGTTTTATACTTATATTTACGTGTGTGTGTGTATGTGTTGAGTTTTGCACGGCGATTGACCGATTGTAGAGTACTACTGAAAGATGTTTTAACTCAGTAAATAATTGTTCTATTCGAAAGAAGTGTTGTTACATAGCTCATGAGTCATGACTCATGAGTAATAAGTCATAATCATAAATAATCAATCATAATTACTATATTTTTTATATACAGTCCTGTAATTCATTTTCTAGTAATATCTTATCGTTCTTATGATATTGCATACTGACACTGTTGTACATAACTCACAAGAGAAACATTATTCTAATTTTAGCTACTCGCTAATATATTGAATTGAATTTTGATTAACAGCGTCCGTAAATATTGTGATACAGTAGTAATACTGAACAGTCTAGTATTAATGTACTGTACTGTATGCAAATATATTTGATTGTAAGCTAATGCTTATTTTATTTGTTCATTTATATATTTATGTACAACTGGATGCACATGCACATTCATTAATCATCTGATCTTGGCATTCAGTGATTCTTTTAGCCTATGTTTTGGAAAGCTGTGTCTAAGCAGTAGAGCTACAACTACAACCTACAGTACAGCATATTATAGTTTACCTTTCTAGGTCTGTGTTTAAGGGCTTTAGAGGGAGAAAATCAAACCAATGCTAAATTCATATTATAAAAGTTAGCTGTTGTTGTTGTTGTTGTTGTTCCCCAAGCTGCCTGGCCAAACAGCCCCAAGGCCCCGAGCAAGGCCAAAGCCATAACCGAGCGCCCCAACAGAACCCTCCCTGCCGACCACAATAAAGCCTGTTAACTGTTATCGTTATATATATATATATATATATATATATACCGGGTATATATATATATATATATATACAGTATACTGTATATACCTGTGTATATATATGAGAAAGACAATAAATTCTGAATCAATATTTCTGTTCTGTATTTTACTCAGTTTTGTTGTTGAACCCTCCAGCCCCGGCTATGTATTATATATATATTCCTCGAAACCCGGGTGTTTTGGCCGAAAAACGTCTAGGCTAGGCTACCGTATATTCGTTAATCAGACTGCTTCCCGCATTCCCGCGCATCCCCAAGTGTAGCTGTGTTATTTACCTGTAGAATGGCATTAAGTAGAGCTCTCTAAGTCAACTGGTTGAGCTGTGATGATGATTTCATTGGAGATAACTTTATGGCCAAAACAGCCACTTTACACCACTTTTCGATACTTAACAACAACATACAGGCACACACGAACAAGCGACGCTCTCCTTCTTGTGGCCGGAGATGCGGGGCGACGGTCCAGCCGGCTGTTGTTTACATGCGTCGGACCGACGCCTCGCACACGAAGCTCACAGGCTTTCAACCACTGGGCGTTCAAGATACCATCCGGGTACCTGTTATATGCTTTTTTATGGGCGTTCAAGAGCCCTTCCGTGGTGAGAGGGTTTTAAAGTATCCTGGGCATCATTGCTTCGAGAGGCAGTATCGAGATGCTGGATGAAGATTAATTTAACTTAACTGTTAGAACACATAATGTTTCCTCTTCTCCATGGCTGAGCATCAATGCAATACTGTTAAAACTTGTCCTAACAATTCACAGTAGCTAGCACTATCATCCTAATGTTACATGACACAACCATCTTTATGTAAATTACTTAACTAATATTTGTATCATCATCATCATCTCCGACGCCTTGTTTCCCCCTGGGAAATCCTCGCTAGAGGATGGCGATGACAGAAACGCCTCCAGGCTGCATTGTCAAGACATGCCTTCTTTGCCTGTGCCACAGTGGAAGGCTTTCTTCAATATATTTTTCTACTTTCTTTTCTCATACCATAGGCAGTCTTCCACTACTAGCTGTTCCACTCACCTGACTCCCATATATCTTTCTTGGCATTCTAGGTCTTCATCCATTCTCTGAACATGACCATACCACCTCAAAGTACTTCTCTTTATCCACTCAACCACTCCACATTCAATGCCCAAAGTTTGCTCTTCCATTCCAAAGGACTCGTACACTTCCCTATTACTGTACTTGGCGCATCTAGCATATTCACGCCAGCTGCCATTCTGAAAAAGCTCATCTCCACAGCTCTCAGTTTGGAGAGGTCCTCGTCACTAGCTGTCCATGTCTCACCTCTTATCTCTACTTATGTTCATGCATAGGTTTAGAACATTTTGTTTTCCGCTTCGTAAACTTCTTTTCTATCTATTGATAACTCTTAAATGTGTAATAACTCTGAACCAATGAAGACTCACCCTGGGGGTCATAGAGTAATATCATATTATTTTGTTCTGCTGAATACATCTATAAAAATATGAAAATGTTTTAAATCACCCTGTATATCTAGTAGCCAACTATTTCCTAACGAGTGTATGTTAACTTGTGGTTGGGGCCAGGAAAGGCATCAGACTTGAACAAATGCCCTAATCTTGCATCATGACAACTCCAGGCTGTAAGTGTGTCAACTGTCCTAGTAGTCCATGAGCCAGGCTTAACATTGGTACAGTACCATCATAGTGGGCTTTTACCTACAAATATTATCTATGACATTTTTCTTTGATATTGTGGAGCTGCTATTTAGATATGAAAACCTTTATCATTGAGAACCCATATAACTAAATTATAGGTTTGACTCCTGCAAGGAGAAAAAGAAAACCTAATATTTAGTAGTGGCCCCATAATCATTGACGATTATGCCTATTACATAAGGCACCCTCTTCAAACACTCATCCGCCGTAGTTTTGAATCTACCGCGCAGAGCATAACAAATTTGAGAAGCCTTCATCATGAGTGCACGCAACCTCACTCATGGTTCAGTCATTATGAAATTGGGTTCTCACTACGAAAAAACTTCGTAACAAATAAAAAAGAAAAAGAAAATAAGAATAACTATTCATAAGCTTTCCATATATTCGTGGATGTACTTGTGTGGATCTTTGACCAGACGCTGACTCAGGCGTCATTCTTCCTTCACTGACATATCAAGTAAACCAAAATCCTTAATACATCAACGAATGGGAAGGGGATGGTCGGGAGGGCCCCAGTCGTCAATGATTACGGGGCCACTACTAAATATTAGGTTTTCTTTATCTCCTTGCAGGAGTCAAACCTATAATTTATTAGTGGCCCCTCCATCATTGACGATTATGCCTGATATCTAAGACTGGAGGGGGCAATCGTAATCATATCATAACTCTAGCAAAGGCAGATAATCAAACAACCACATAGTATTCTTACTTCGTAAAAAGATATATTTGGCGCATAAACTTTATACAGCACAACTATACAAAAAGGGGTACAAGCAGGAGCGTGCTTCAAAGAAGCCTGCTTGATAAAAAAGGGTGTTAACTCTGAGAACAGATCCGCCAATTAACGAGGCACCCCACTTAAATTAAGTGGTGAAAAATAAAACTTATAAGTTTACATGTGCACATATAAACCCCATAAAATTAGTGGATATATCTTGCAAAATATAACCAATGCTTAAATTAGATTGCTTCTCAGCCCAAAAACTACTTACAACAACACTGTTGTTTGTAATAAAATTGTACTAGCACAATTTCCTGTAATGAATAGTACAGAGAAATTTAAATATCACAACACCCATAAACAGTATCACAGCTCTCATATTCTGGCGGGGTCTAGGGTGTCCTATGTTACACTGACTGCACCCCCCCCCCCCCCTTTTCTTGAAATTAAACAATAAGTGACTTAGGGGCCACCTAGACCCTTTGCCTTAAAGCTATACATGGCAAGGAAGGTTTGTCTAGAGCTACTGAGAGGTAACGAGTCAAAAACGTATGATTAGAGGCCCACAACTGTGTGGACGTAATATCTTCAACAGAAAAATTCTTAAGGAAACGTAACGAAGCCGCCCACTTGCGTAAATCGTGGGCCCTACCCACAACGCCGGGATTACTCTCTTTAATGACCTCGACCAAGAGAGAAGCCAGTCTACGTTTCATCAAGCGTTTACCCGTACTTGCTACCCATAAAGCACCGTGGTGATTTAGAGGTGCCACTCTCAAATATTTGGTTAGAGCTTGCACTGGACATAAATTATGGTGCACCTTTCCCCTTTTCAACGCCGGCACCGTGAACTCTGAAAACACGTGTTCACTGTGCTCATTCTTGGCTATGAACCGTGGGGAAGGTGCAATGTGAATACACTCATTAAGCCTACCAAACCTGAGGCAATTAGGTGTGTTGCTCATCGCCGCCAGCTCAGATACTCTGTTCCCGGTAGCCAAGGCCATAAGGAATACTGCCCTTTTTAAAAGTAATGTAAAATCTGCAGTATTTTAGTACAGACGGGAATGAAGTAAAGACAATGCCTTGTCCAGAGACCAGGTAGGCATGAGCTGACGGGGAGGTGGGCGGAGTTTAAACATGCCCTCATAAAACCTTTTACCTCCGCAACTGGTATGGAGAGACCGGTAAGGTCCAAAAACGGCATCCTAATCGCTGTTAAGTTATTTTTTAACGTTACTACAGATAAACGTTTTTGCTCGAACAGATAATTTAAATAATTAAAAACCAAAGCCACCGAGGGCACAGTTTGTTCTGTTCTAAGAATCCAAGAAGTAAAGGCTTGCCAATGCGATTGATACTGTCGCTTAGTAGACTGGGTATATTGATTCATGAATTTATTGGTCACGTCTCTACCATATGGTGCTAGCCATTTGGCCTCATGAATGTCCATAATGCAAAAGTCAGCGAGGTCTTTAGGTTGCCAATTGTGTCTAAGTGGAAAAACCCCACCGGGAGTGATACCGGGTCCGGGCACCACGTCTTCAATTGCTGGTACCACAACTGCGCCGGCCACAGGGGCGCGATTAGCGAGACTACGCCCCGATAATCCTGTAGTTTGTTTACTACGTGGCACATTAGAGACGCATCTGGCGGCGGAAACAGATAAATGGAACTCCACCTGTTCCAGTCTGTCACCAGTGCATCTGGCCCGCCCGCCGGCGTTATCGTCCGGCGGGTGAGGTACAGTGGGAGTTTGTGAGTCTCCTCTGACGCAAACAAATCCACTTGTGGATGGTAAGGCTCCGCAATCATTTGGTCGAAAATGGTTTGCTTGAGCGCCCATTCTACTGTTGTGCTCTGTCTCCGAGACAGAGCGTCTGTCCAGACGTTTTCTACGCCTGGGAGATAAGATGCGTGAAGCTGAATGTTCAGCCTGTTGGCTAGAATAAAATATCTTCTGACACGTTTAGCAACCCCCGAGATCTCGTCGACCCTTGTTTCTGAATACAGTGAACTGCATTCAGATTGTCCATTCTGAAGGCCACCGCCTTGCCCCGTAAAGTAGAGCCGTGAGCCTGAAGGAAATATAAGGGGACTAGTAATTCTTTGACATTGATGTGGGAGATTTCTAAATGGGACCAAAGCCCTTGACCCTGGTGCCCTTGGTTTGACTGAAAGCCCCAACCTATCGTTCCTGACGCATCCGTGTCTACCCATACCGTCGGTGGAGGAGAGGTCCATGACATGACTGAGTGTAATGTTTCCCTCTTCGCCCAGACCGCTAGCAAGTTGTGGATTAATTTTGGTATGGGCCATAATTTTTTCGCCGGCAATAGCGGAAAATATTTGTTGCCCTCCAATATTAAACGTTTGACTCTTAACCGGCCCAACTGTACCGTTAGTTGAATCCAGTTGAGAGAGCCGACCAGAGACTCCCAGATTCTCCGTGTCGTAGTCAGACTGTGAAGGAACAGAAACAATTTCCTGCGAAAGCTGTTGCGATTGTCCACACTCTGACTCAGAGTGAGAGTAGCTGTGTCCCAGACCAGCCCTATCCACTGAACTACTCTTGAGGGAACAAGGTTTGACTTTACCAGGTTGACCTTGAACCCTAGAGTTTTGACATGTTTTAATGTTATGTTGACATGATTTATGCATACTTGTTCCGTCTCTGCCACCACTAGCCAGTCGTCTAGATACCACAAAAATGCTGATCCCTTGCCTTAACAAGGGCATCAGGGCTTGCCGGACTAATTTTGTGAATAAGCGAGGTGCTAGGTTCAATCCAAACGGCATCCTCTGAAAGACATGTCTGATGCTTTATTCTTAAGGCCAGAAACCTTTGAAATCTTTTGTTGACCGAGACGTGCCAATACGCGTCCGTCAGGTCTAAAGAACACATCCATCCTCCCGGCGGAAGTGTTAGCCTGATCTGGTTTACTGTTAGCATCCTGAATGATATGTTGTGAATATGTAGGTTCAGATAAGACAGGTCTACGACTGGTCTCATCTGAACACTGTCCCTTTTGGGCACTAGAAATAGTTTGGATGTGAAAACTGGGTAATTTTGAGGAACCGGGATGATGACATTCTTGGCGATCATTTCCTGGACTAGTGACTCCACCTCTAATGAAACAAAATTTGCCTTTGTCGGCTGACGTAAACGAGGTCGCCGGAGCCACTGCCAGGTGATGCCCTTGCGTGCCACCATCCTCGCCCAAGTATTTACTGGCCATGCGAGGTGACACGTCCGGAACGACCCAGTTAGCAGACAAGGGTTCGCCGGCTGTACTACCCTCTGATCCACCCGCCGTGAGACCGGCCCTGGGAGTGAGAGAGACTTTAGTTTTTTGGTGGTGGTGGTGGATGCTTAGCCGACTGGCCGGCATTGGTAGAAGACGGGCCCTGGCCCGGTCTGCTATAGTTCCGTCCTTTATGACCTGCAAACTTACCTTGTTTATACCTGTACTGACCTTGGGGGGAAGCGGACTTAGGTATCTGAAAGGGCTTTGACCCACCCGGCTGAGCTTTTGCGACTGGCTTGGGTTTGGGAAAGTTAAAAGCAGGTTTCTTAGAAGGGGTGGGACTGTGCTTAACCCTCCAGCCCCGGCTACGCATTACATAAATATTGCCCAAAACGCGGGTGTTTTGGCCGAAAAACGTCTAGGCTAGGCTACCGTATCATTGTTATGCTGACTGCTTCCCGCATTCCCGCGCATCCCCAAGCGTAGCTGTGTTATTTACCTGTAGAATGGCGTTAAGTAGAGCTCTCTAAGTCAACTGGTTGATTTGTGATGATGATTTCATTGGAGATAACTTTATAGCCAAAACAGCCACTTTACACTACTTTTCGATACTTAACAACAACATACAGGCACACACGAACAAGCGACGCTCTCCTTCTTGTGGCCGGAGATGCGGGGCGTCGGTCCAGCCGGCTGTTGTTTACATGCGTCGGACCGACGCCTCACACACCAAGGTCACAGGCTTTCAACCACTGGTACAATGTTGTACCACCCGGGTTCCTCGGGGCAAAACTTAATGGTACACACGTGTACCATCCGAGTTTGAAGGGTTAAAAGCCTGAGCCATATTGAAAACAGTTCTCCACACATCAGGGGACATTAATGAGGGAGTTAGCACCGGCGACATGACCACCTGGTTCGCAATTCTGTCAGGAAGTTTCCTCACCAGGGACATCCTAAGATCCTGTCTCGCCCGCACCGCCTCGAGCAAGGCTGTGCGTATATCCCCCAACGACTGAATCGAAGTCTGAAGGAGTAATCGCCGAGATAGTTCAACCGATCTTCTGGCTTCCGTGTCCGCGATTGCCCGAGTGGATCGTAATATAGATTTCGCCACCTGGTGCGTAACGATGTACTGGGAAAAAAAGTCTATACGCCTTCCCCCGTAGCCTAAACTCCCGGTCTAGGTGAGCTGGTGAAGGCGTAGTGAAAGGATCTTTAAGTTCGCATAGATTGATTTTGGGGGCAGCTAAAAAAGCAAACCAAGCAGATGGAACTCCGCCGGCTGAAAAGACTGGCATAGAGAACCAAGAATGGCTGTCCTGAGGAATCTGGTGCGAAGATTTCGAGGTGAAGGTGGTCGCAAAGTTCTGAGCCTCTACCTCCCATTCCACCCAAGGTCCTGGACCCAACTGCCCCACCTTCAACACTGGGTTAGCGGCTGTGTCTGTGACCGTTTGTAAATCTAATTCTGGAGTGAGAGCTGACAGTGCTTTTATATCATTAAAACCGTCATGCTTGGTCCAGTCAGAAAACAGTTTTGAAGCTGAGGCAGGGGGCAGTGCAGGCGTAGCTGTATACACAAAAAAGTCATGGTGATAATGGTTCGGAATGGCCTTAATATTAACATCAAGTACATTACCCGCAATATCCAAGGCTCGTAACTTTCTAGATTTATTTCCCTGGATTACCCACTCACGTGGCACTGGAAGTTCCCCTGACAAAGTGGGCTGCGCCATCTCTGGCTTAGTTGGGATCATTTGAACCCATGAGTTATCTGGACCATATAACAGGGGCATAGCTACCTTTCTTAATGGTGCTCTATCCAACGGGGGAGGATTCACATCCGTTACCACCCTTACATTAGAAGTAGTCAGTGCCGCCGAAGCAGGCCTAGCGACTATATTAGGTGCTATAGAGGGAGGGTGCGGAATCTTGGTCAAAGTAATAGAAGCGATCAGAGGCCGAACACTTGAACTTGTCATGGGAGCTCCCAGGTCCACTGTAGGAGTCTCCAGTTGTTGGCCAATTTTTTTTGTTAGAGCAGTAACTAACAACCCATCTATTTCCTCCGCCGTGACAAATTTAGCGGATGAAGAACTCAGAGGTGAATCATTCCTATCTTGTGAGTCGTCTAGAACTGAACCCGACTCTTGCACTTCCATGTCAGAGATTATAGACACCTCATCCTTGTCATCTGGCCCATCATGAGAGGGTTCCGCCGAAGCCGGAACCTCGTCTTGGTGCCAAGTTAAATCAGGAATGGATGATGGGATCACAGCGTCCCGGTGGACGTCCGTCCGTACCTGTGGCTCCTGAACCAAATGTGGGCCTTCATGCCCTGGTTGGGAATACCGCCATACACCCAGGCCTTGGCCCGAACTCCCTTGGGAGTCAGATACACCATCAACCACTGAGCCCCCACTATACTCTTCTAAAGGGTGATCACTGCCTACAGAACTCTCTAACTCTAAGTGTGTAATATCCATTGGTAACCTGTCTGCCGGCAACACCCCCACCACAGTCTCTGACTCCACTCCCGCCCCATCAGATTGGACACTAGACAAGTCGGGAGTAGAGGCAAAAATTGAGGCACGAGGCTCCGGCGAACGCCGGGAGGCCTTTCGTTCCTTAGAATCTTTCCTGGAAGATTTGTGGCTGCGGTGTGACTTAGATCTTTCACTGCTCTTAGACTTTTCCGATCTTTCACTAGAGCTGTCCTTGGACTTTTCCTCTTTGCTCTTCTTTCTTGCTGGTGAAGAAGAATGATTTATGAGCCACTGTGGTAGCATAACTTGACAACTGCTGCCTGACCTCCCTCAAAGCGACCGCCGCGGATCTACTATTGTCCCGCAACACTTTGGCACTCAATTGAGTACAGAAGGTACAGTTCCCCGTTACCCACAAACCCCTTGAGCGATCTAAACATTTAACACATCTAATGCAAAGAGTGTGTGCAAAGATAGGGATACCTGAACAGGAGGAAGCAATACACAAGGCAAAAACAGGGTCTATGGTAGCCATGACAGAGACTGGTGGAAAACACGAACCCACCCCCGGTTTACTCCAGGTTCTCGAAATTCTCGCCGGAATTCAGCCCTGGAAAAAGGAAAATTTCCAGGAATTAATGCTTATAAGGCTACACTAACATGTTCGAACACAAGTGTTAGACAACCCGCCGGGTAACGAGACGTAATACACAACTATCACGGCTCGCTACGCGGAAGGTTCATGTATAAAGATTTCAGAATATCTTAACTTGTCCAAAAGATTTATGAATATCCTCTGACATAATATAAAGACCAGCATGGCTTTTTTATAAATGACGCAGTCTTCCCAGTGGTGTTTGTTAAGTTCTTACTGGAAAAAAAAACCTCAAAGACGCCGGCCCCCGTATTATCTCGCAGATTAAAAACTGGAAAGCCTGTCTTAAATGCTAGATCTGGCTTCTCCCGAAGCGTTCTAGATCGCCGTATGTTGAATGGCGGCGATACGTATCGTATCCCTCGATTGTCTGGTTAACTACACTGAATTATGCAAATCCGTTAATCCTACCCTCCCAAGGTGCAACCGCCGGGTGTGAATTTTAACGTTAACCCCAAAATTCCTATCCCCACTTCTTTGCAAAAGATCGCCGGGGAGGAAAGACCACCTGTTCACCTCTGTGGGGTGGAAGTGGAGTGGTTGCATTGAGGCAGTTGGACAAAATTCAAAATAAAGCTATTAAATTAATCAATAACCCTGCAATCACACAGGACCTTCCTACATTATCCATACGAAGAAACGTTGCATCCCTTGCATTATTCTACAGATATTTTCACAGCAATTGTTCCGAGGAACTTGCTTCAATTGTGCCGCCTCTCCACATCTTTCCCCGTAGAACTAGGGCAGCTGAGAGCGCCCATGAATTTACACTTTCTCCTCCACAATGCAGAACTTCTGCTTATCAGAATTCATTTATCCCCAGAGCTACTACTCTTTGGAATTCACTTCCCTCGAATTGCTTTCCACAAACTTACAATCTACAAATGTTTAAATCCAGTTGTTACAAACATTTTATGAATGGAGGATGCCTTTAGGCACATGGACCATTTTGTTTTATCTGTGTTTTTCCTTCCTCCGTTCATTGTCTCTTAAAAAAAAAAAAAAAAAAAAAAAAATCAACAAACAGCCTAGTTTTACTGGCTTTGCAAAAACCGGGAAAAACTCAACTCAACAAGTGTCCGTATGAACACTTAGTTAAATGGGTAAAGCCATCCCGCCGGGAAACACAGTACGCCTGAACACAGGCACCACCACAGAGACGCAGTCCTGGAGAGCCTCAGGCCACTACTCGCCGGGGAAAACAAGCCTTTTTTAACCACGCGTGATTAAAACTCGGCAACCAGCCGGGTTTTCATGGTGTAACCGAGAAAACCTGCCGGAAAAGGCAACCCACCCCGTTCAGATTCAATCTGAACGCACCAAATAGACCGTGGAATTAGCCAAAGCACAACTAACCCAGGACACAAATAGTCCGTGGAATTAGCCAATACACAACTAATCCAGGACACATATATAGTCCGTGGAATTAGCCAATACACAACTAAACCAGGACACACATGACACAGTAGTACATATTTATAACATAAATCAATAACACTTGTACATGTGGCAAAGCTACGAGAGGCTGGCTAGGCCTAAGCAGACGGAAATACACAGTAAACATGTCGTAATATAAACAAAAAGCACTGAATTATATCACAACAGGAACCACCGTCAACACACCACTGTAGCAAAAACTTCCCGGCAAAGGGAAGAACTGACTCGGGACCCAGAAAAAAATTCACTAAGTGAAGAAAATACGTTGGGAACGTCAGAGAATAAAAAGCTACCTCATCAGAAAGATAAAAGGCAGCAATAATAACGCGTAATGAAAGCCGCCTGCATCACAAAGCTAGCTAACCGTGAAAAAGTTCACATGTCCACAACAGGACCACGAGGGTACACCCGAAATAGATGCCCCAAACACACGACCCAAAATACACTGCACTGCGGGCAACCCGCCCAGGACACTCCTGCTACGCATATCCTAACCTTACTCGATACATCCCGGAGTAAACAA
>CM064516.1:38845858-39010858 GCA_032716605.1 Paralithodes platypus | reverse complement strand
GATCGGTAACTACATTCTGGTGATAGTGTGGGGGGTATTTTGCATTACTGTCGGCTTGCAAAATGAAAGTAAATCATTACATTAGGCTGAATTCTTAAAATTTTCTGTTGACAACTCTTCCTTTCAAAATTTTGGAGAGCTTCAACATGGGTATTGGCAACTAGACAGAAGGTAAATTATTCAATGTGACCAAAGTCTTACAAAATATCAATTCAGAAGTTGCCAGAAGAGAATTGCCTTAAAGAATTGGTGTCAAAAGAGATCATGTGACTCCCCCATTATGGTCTGAGACATTCAAAGCACATCGAGTGTATCACTAAGATTATGTTGTGTATGCCCGGGGGAAATAGTTGACCTACAATAATACCAGTACCAATAATTACTGCACACTCTACTATCACTTCACTCAACTATCATAATATATGAAATTATAATGTAAAACTTGCAAAAATAAACAAACCTAAACAGGAACAACACAATATAAAGACAAAAGAACTTATCAAAATCAACTGAAAATGGCTGCACTGAACCTTAAAATACAAAATATAATAGCAAGTTTTTTGCGGTGGCAATGGATGTAAGGACGACATCACTTGACAATAAGGATATCAGGATATTGGGATCAATCAGGTTGTGACAAAGGTTCCCAAAAATATTGTAAAATTTTCAACCAGTCACTCATACTGAACTATATCAAGTCCAATAACTAAATCATGTACTAAAGTCCAACATTATTAAGTTGTTGTTGTCATTCCCTAAGCTGCCTGGCCGAACAGCCCCAAGTCCCTAAGGAAGGCCATGGCCACGGTCGGGCTTTCCCACAGAGCTTTCAAGGTGTGTAGATTATGTTGTTGGCGTAAGTGATTGTGTGAAGTGCAGTCTTCTAGGATGTGTCCAATGGTATGGGGTGCTGTGTTACATCCCGGGCAGGTGTCATCGACGGAGACATCCAGAGTCTTCTGATAGCTCAGAAGAGCTGGATGGTGCCCACATCTCAATCTGGCCAGATGGACTCTGTCCTCACGAGGAAGGGAGGATTCAGAAGGATGGATTTCGGGAGGTCGTGCCTGCAGCTGCGTGTTGTCTATGAGTGATTGGATGGAACGGCAAGAGATATGAGTATGGATGTGCTTCTGGAAGCTGGTTGTTGTTGTACAGTAGATGAGTTTATTTTATACTAGCCCACTGGGCCTGGAAGCTGGTTTGGGGGGGGGGGGGGATGGGGGGGAAGAGATGACAGTACTTGTGTGTGATACCATGTGCTGGGTGTTGTTTTGATATTTCTTGGGTGTCTGTGGGTGTGTTGCCATGTAGTGTAGTGGATGGTGTTGGTTTGTGGAGGCTCCAGCCAGGAATTGAGTGCCTCTCATGTCCAGATGGTCTTTGACTGGAGGACTTTGGTTTCTTGATGTAGGTGATATGTAAGTGCAGTAACTCCTTGGAGGCACTAGACCTGAAAGCGGCTTCGGTTGCCCGGGCAAGTACCAAACCTCTCACATTATTAAGTTTTTAGTAACAGTAGACAATGTGAGAGAGCTGTTATTCACACAAGGCTAACAATATGATTAGTGGGGGTAGTGGTTATTTTTTGGTCTTTCTATTTCTATATTTCTTATATAGTAACCTCTCTTGACCTCCATCAAGCTTAATGACAAATAGTTTTTATTAATATTATCCATCAAGCTTAAAAAAAAAAAAAAAAAAATAGACCCCCTTGAAGATAAATTTGTATTTTTTTCGGTAGCAAAATGTCCCGGCGCCATTTCCTCCTAGAATTACAGGCTCGCTATCGCTGGCCAGGAAAAAATTGACACTTAAATGGCACGAAAGATCTTTACAGCTGTATACTGACAAATAAATGGGGAAAAAGGATTTAAAATCGCCAAACTAATGAAATGAACATCTTACAATCTCAAAGCTAATGGGACTAAACATGAGGGAGAAAAGCACCCCCCCCCCCCCCCCCTTAATGCCTAGTCATGTGTTTTGTTCTTGTTGCATCACCCAAGAGTTTTGCTGGCCACAAACTTCTAGTCTGGACTAGATGAAAATGTGGACGACTTACATTGCTTAAAGCTTAATTACTTCACCATGCTAATGTTGTTTCATTAGCTTCACCATACAGTAGTACTTTGCAATGTTGACAAAAATTATTGTGTTGTGATGACTAATGCTGTAGATAAAAAAATATATAAAAATATTTATACGGTATATGGACTTGTAGTATTGTAGTAGGAAAAAGACCAATGTAGCTTTTAGTCCCTCACAGTTTGGAAATATTAAGTTAAGTAATTGGAGAAATGACTGCGAGGAGTTAGAGGACCTATCTTGGAGAACCAGTGTTACAAAATTCATCTGAGCAATTCTGTAGGTTTCAATATCAACAGAAATACACACCACTAGGTTAGTTATAATGATAACACTTAGGGTATTGAGCGAGTGATGGCAGTGCACAGTAATTATTGATCATATCTGAACATTTCTAATACAGACTCACCAGAGACCCTGTAACACACCACACTAGACATCTCCACCATATTGGCTCTGTACTCTATTAACTTTTGGCAACTGTACATCTGGATAAGAAGAGTATTTCATAACAATACACTAGTTAATTCCACACAAAGGCAAGGTACAATCACATCCATTTGAATCTTTCCAACACAAACAAGACAATAGTATGTGCTATTATATCTCAGATGCTTAACCCTTCCTGCTCGGTTGTCATTTTAAAATCCGTAAGCTTGAAAGCCTATTAAGCGTGGTTTGAAAGCCGTGCGTCAAACTGTATGTAAACAAAGCTGGTCGGAGCGACGCGCACCTTCGAAAACAAGAAGGAGAAGTCGGACTGTTGTTGTTATTGTTTAGCAGAACGAGAATTAGTGTTTGATATTGTCCGATATTGCTAACATCGCATCAAATCTCTCTCCGCGGAAATCGTCATCAAAACTGAACCAGTTGATCTAACTTAGATCTCTTTGGTGATGGGCTGGTCTATCAGAGTGAGAACTGAGCGATCTCTGCCATACCCATAGCTTACTCTGACTGTTCCTTTTACTTATATATTTCTAGATCTCAAGTGACGGCGTCTCTTTCGTGGATTGACCTCCCAATCTACCAAGATTGGAAGCCAAAGCGTCACATTTTTTCCTTTGCCTCTCAACTTTCTCTTCATAATTGCTGAGGGGCACAGGGCCCTGTGTGGGGCTTTGGTTTCCCGGGCGTTTCCGCACCCTCCTCAGCTCCCCGCCATGGAGTGGCTTCGGTCACCCAGGCTTTATTGTGGTCGGCAGGGAGGGTTCTGTGGGGGCGCTCGGTTATAGCCTTGGCCTTGCTCGGGGCCTTGGGGCTGTTCAGCCAGGCAGCTTGGGGAACAACAACAACAACAACAACTTAGATCTCTACTCAACGACAGTCTATAGATACAAAACAGGGCTACGTTTTGAGAGGTGTGTGAATTCTCTAGCAGTTAAAATAACAAAGCTAGGCCTAGGCCTATTACAACGTTTTTTGGCCAGATCACCCGGATCCTAGTGCTGTCATATAGAAGGCGAGCCCGGGGAGGAAGGGTTAAGAACTTGGCTTTAAAGGTTCAAAGATTCAAATGGGTGTATCCTTATTAATGCTCCCAGTTGTACACATAGTGTACAATGTGTCAACAGTGTTTGTATTTAGTAACAAAAGCAATACTATAAAAGAGGTAGCTATATCTTGCAACAGTACAATTGTAGAAAATATAATTCTTTCTTCAATAACAAAAAAAATTCATATAAGTCCTGAGTATGTTTATTGAGAGAAGACCCAACATGGTGGAGGTGGCCACGGTGGTACAGCAAGGACTCCACTATAACCTTCAAGGATATCACTAAAACCATCATTAAAGGCTTATCATACTGGTTATTATTTCACCAGAACTGAGTACTATTTTTTTTTCTTCTATCACCTCCACTAAGGCAAAGCTTATCTCGATAGTTCTATAAATTTGATACGAAACAATCCTCACTTCTTTGTTATAAATTATTGTTTTATCTCTTGTTTATACCTACTTCAGTTGTGTCCCACCTGAACAATAGTCTAAAGAACTGGTAAAGGGTGCTCACTCTCCTCTTCCTTCCCTGTGTTCATTTTATTGGGGGAAAGAAAGTGCGAGCCATTTCCCTTATTCAGGACTATGGCTGGTGGTATTTACTTGCGACCATATGCTTTCATTAGTTTATTCAAGTGCATTGGGGTTTGTAATTGATGATTAATGTTAAGAACGGGGTGTTACTTAAATCTTTCTATAAGATCAACTACTGTACTTTATTTTTAAACAAGATTGCACTGATTTGGCACAACAACCTACAGAAAATGGCGCCTCACCTCCTGCTCCAGTTTACAATCACTCCGGCCTTTGCTATATATTATCACATCAGCTGCTATACCCTGTTCCAAATAGGTAGGCCAGAAATTGTGAACCCTAACCTCTGTAACTCAAAACGGGCTAGAGCAAATGGGCTGTAAATTTCCACAACTATTCACTGGCTGACCCTTCCTAATTTGTCAAAATTTTAGCTGGATTACTCTAGTGGTTTGTGAGTTTTAAAGTTTAACGTTTAAGAGTTTTGGCCTACGTACTTGCAATAGGGTATAGTCACTAATCATGCTGACATTACCGGTAATCTAACTTTCCTAGCCAACCTAAGTGGGGGCTACCGTCCCAAACCACTGTTGAGGGGACAAAGTGACTATACCCTGTTCCAAATAAGCAAGCCAAAACTCTTGAACATTAACCTCTATAACTCACAAACGACTAGAGTAATCGAGCTAATACTTCTACCATTTGGGAAGGGTCAGCCAGGGAATAGGTGTAAACATTTACAGCCCATTTGCTCAAGCCCATTTTGAATTACAGGGTTCACAATTTCTGGCCTACCTATTTGGAACAGGGTATAGGACCAAAGTACTGTAATCTGCTTCTCCTACTCCCCAAAGATAGAAAATTTCCATTCATAGGTTTGCCAAAACATGCATGACCAGAAACCTGAAATATATATATATTTTTTAAATTTCAAGTAGCTATTATGAACAACTGTTGGCTAGTCCTAGCAGAATGGAAGCTAGTGTCTCCTGCATTCCATAACTTACAATATGGAAATGAGATACTTTATATAGGTTGTACAGTAATATATTTATTAGTGGCCCCTCCATCATTGACGATTATGCCTATTACATAAGGCACCCTCTTCAAACACTCATCCGCCGTAGTTTGAATCTACCACGCAGAGCATAAAATATTGAGGAGCCTTCATCATGAGCGCACGCAACCTCACTCATGGTTCAGTCATTATGAAATTGGGTTCTCACTACGAAAAAACTTCGTAACAAATAAAAAAGAAAAAGAAAATAAGAATAACTATTCATAAGCTTTCCATATAATCGTGGATGTACTTGTGTGGATCTTTGACCAGACGCTGACTCAGGCGTCATTCTTCCTTCTCTGCTCTGCGCTCACCCTACCCGGACGTGCCTCCCCACGCTCCGCTAGTTCCGCATTTGTTGCGTCCCTAGTGAGTTTTTTCTCATTTGTTTACTCCGGGATGTATCGAGTAAGGTTAGGATATGCGTAGCAGGGGTGTCCTGGGCGGGTTGCCCGCAGTGCAGTGTATTTTGGGTCGTGTGTTTGGGGCACCTATTTCGGGTGTACCCTCGTGGTCCCGTGGTGGACGCGTGAACTTTTTCGCGGTTAGCTAGCTTTGTGATGTAGGCGGCTTTCACTATGCGTTACTATGCTTCCTTTTATCTTTCTGATGAGGTAGCTTTTGCTTCTCTGACGTTCCCAGCGTATTTTTCTTCACTTAGTGAAGTTTTTTCTGGGTCCCGAGTCAGTTCTTCCCTTTGCCGGGAAGTTTTTGCTACAGTGGTGTGTTGACGGTGGTTCCTGTTGTGATATAATTCAGTGCTTTTTGTTTATATTACGACATGATTACTTTTTATTTCCGTCTGCCTAGGCCTAGCCAGACTCTCGTAGCTTTGCCACATGTACAAGTGTTATTGATTTATGTTATAAATATGTACTACTGTGTCATGTGTGTCCTGGTTTAGTTGTGTTTTGGCTATTTCCACGGACTAATTGTGTGTTCTGGATTAGTTGTGTATTGGCTATTTCCACGAACTAATTATGTGTCCTGGTTAGTTGTGCTTTGGCTAATTCCACGGTCTATTTGGTGCGTTCAGATTGAATCTGAACGGGGTGGGTTGCCTTTTCCGGCGGGTTTTCTCGGTTACACCATGAAAACCCGGCTGGTTGCCGAGTTTTAATCACGCGTGGTTAAAAAAAGGCTTGTTTCCCCCGGCGAGTGGTGGCTTGAGGCTCTCCAGGACTGCGTCTCTGTGGTGGTGCCTGTGTTCAGGCTTACTGTGTTTCCCGGCGGGATTGGCTTTACCAATTTAACTAAATGTTCATGCGGACACTTATTGAGTTTAGTTTTTCCCGGTTTTGCAAAGCCAGTAAAACTAGGCTGTTTGTTGATTGGTCTTTCCTCCCCGGCGATCTTTTGCAAAGAAGTGGGGATAGGAATAAGTGGGTTAACGTTATACTTAAATTCACACCCGGCGGTTGCACCTGGGGAGGGTGGGATTAACTGATTTGCAATTCAGTGTAGTTGACCATACAATTGAGGGATACGATAAGTATCGCCGCCATTCAACATACGCCGATCTAGGACGCTTCGGGAGAAGCCAGATCTAGCATTTTAGACAGGCTTCCCAGTTTTTGATCTGCGAGATAATACGGGGGCCGGCGTCTTTTTATGGGTTTTCCAGTAAACTTAACAATCACCACTGGGAAGACTGCGTCATTTATAAAAAGCCATGCTGGTCTTTATATCATGTCAGAGGATATTCATAAATCTCTTGGACAAGTTAAGATATTCTGAAATCTTTAACTATGAACCTCCCGCGTAGCGAGCCGTGATAGTTGTGTATTACGTCTCGTTACCCGGCGGGTTATTCAACACTTGTGTTCGATCATGTTGGTGTAGCCTTATGAGCATTAATTCCTGGAAATTTTCTTTTTTTCCAGGGCTGAGTTCCGGCGGGTCTATAGAGAACCTGGAGTAAACCCGGGGGTGGGTTCGTTTTCCACCAGTCTCTGCCATGGCTACCATAGACCCTGTTTTTGCTTTGTGTGTTACACCCTCCTGTTCAGGTATCCCTATCTTTGCACACACTCTTTGCATTAGATGTGTTAAATGTTTAGATCGCTCAAGGGGTTTGTGGGTGACGGGGAACTGTACCTTCTGTACTCAATTGAGTGTTAAAGTATTGCGAGACAATGATAGACCCGCGGCGGTCGCTTTACGGGAGGTCAGGCAGCTGTTGTCCACTTATGCTACCTCAGTGGCTCATAAAGCGCTTCAATGTGACAACGTAATTCTTTGGGATAAATTACTGATTGAGCACCCCCCCTATTAAACGTACCTCTAGAGTAATTGTACGAAAGTCGGCAGAGACTGGGCAGGGTACAGTACTTACTCTGGCCCCTAGCACATCTAAGAGACCTCGTGAACCCACGCCCCCGGTGACAGCCTCCACGTCACGGGCGCGGTCCAGGTCCAGGTCGCCCCTCAGACAACAGCCGCCTAGTCACTCTTCTTCACCTGCGAGAAAGAAGAGCAAAGAGGACAAGTCCAAGGGCAGTTCTAGTGATAAATCTGAGAAGTCCAAGAGCAGTTCTAGTGGAAGATCTAAGTCACACCGCAGCCACAAATCTTCCAGGAAAGATTCTCAGGAACGAAAGGCCTCCCGGCGTTCGCCGGAGCCTCGTGCCTCACTTTTTGCCTCTACTCCCGACTTATCTAGTGTCCAATCTGATCGGGCGGGAGTGGTGTCAGAGACTGTGGTGGGGGTGTTACCGGCGGACAGGTTACCAATGGATATTGTAAATTTAGAATTAGAGAGTTCTGTGGGCAGTGATCGCCCTTTAGAAGAGTCTAGTGGGGGCTCAGTGGTTGATGGTGTATCTGACTCTCAAGGGAGTTCGGGCCAAGGCCTGGGTGTATGGCGGTATTCCCAACCAGGGCATGAAGGCCCACGTCTGGTTCAGGAGCCACAGGTACTGGCGGACGTACACCGGGACGCTGTGATCCCATTATCCATTCCAGACTTAACATGGCACCACGATGGGATTCAGGTTTCGGCGGAATCCTCTCATGATGGGCCAGATGACAAGGATGAGGTGTCTATAATCTCTGACATGGAGGTGCAAGAGTCGGGTTCAGTTCTAGATGACTCACAGGATAGGAATGATTCACCTCTTAGTTCTTCATCTGCTAAATTTGTCACGGCGGAGGAAATAGATGGGTTATTAGCTACTGCTCTAACAAAAAAAAATGGCCAACAGCCGGAGACTCCTACAGTGGACCTGGGAGCTTCCATGACAAGTTCAAGTGTTCGGCCTCTGATCGCTTCCATTGCTTTAACTAAGATTCCGCACCCTCCCTCTATATCACCTACTATGGTCACTAGGCCTGCTTCGGCGGCACTGACTACTTCTATGTAAGGGTGGTAGCGGATGTGAATCCTCTCCCTTTAGATAAAGCACCGTTAAGAAAGGTAGCTATGCCCCTTTTATATGGTCCAGATGATTCATGGGTACAAATGATCCCAACTAAGCCAGAGGCGGCACAGCCCACTTTGTCAGGGGAACTTCCAGTGCCACGTGAGTGGGTAATCCAAGGGAATAAATTGAGAAAGTTAAGAGCTTTGGATATTGCGGGTAATGTTCTTGATGTTAATATTAAGGCCATTCCGAACCATTATCACCATGACTATTTTGTGTATACAGCTACACCTGCACTGCCACCTGCCTCAGCTTTAAAACTGTTTTCTGACTGGACCAAGCATGACGGTTTTAATGATATAAAAGCACTGTCAGCTCTCACTCCAGAATTAGATTTACAAACGGTCACAGACACAGCCGCTAACCCAGTGTTGAAGGTGGGGCAGTTGGGTCCAGGACCTTGGGTGGAATGGGAGGTAAAGGCTCAGAACTTTGCGACCATCTTCACCTCAAAATCTTCGCACCAGATTCCTCAGGACAGCCATTCTTGGTTCTCTCTGCCAGTCTTTTCGGCCGGCGGAGTGCCATCTGCTTTGTTTGCTTTTTTAGCTGCCCCCAAAATCAATCTATGCGAACTTAACCCTTCTCTAGCGGGTGCTCTGTGGCCGTTTTGGGCCTTTCTGGGCCGTTCTGACTGCTATATCAACCATCAGTATGAAAGGAACTGTATTGCGCCGAAAACTAGGTGGAAATCGCTACACAATGACGCCACATACAGCTACGTAGCACTCGTGGAGCACTGACAGTGTTACCTCGAAGATGGAAGTTTAGCTGATTTTGCTACCTTGCTCACTTTTAGCGAACTATTGGTTACACTGTCATCCTCACGCGCGGTGGGGGAACTGGAGTTAGTGTGGGCCGGGAGGCCACAGATGTCGGACGTATGGATCATTACTATCCCACCCATTTTCACTCGATTTCAACCCTTTTTTCACCCGTTTTTTGCCAGTTTTTTCAACTCGACTTATGTTGCGAGCCGCTCTTTAAGGGTTAAAGATCCTTTCACTATACCTTCCCCAGCTCACCTAGACCGGGAGTTTAGGCTACGGGGGAAGGCGTATAGACTTTTTTCCCAATACAGTACATTGTTACGCACCAGGTGGCGAAATCTATGCTCAGATCTACTCAGGCAATCGCGGACGCGAATGTCAGAAGATCGATTGAACTAGCTCGGCGGTTACTCCTTCAGAGTTCTATTCAGTCGTTGGGGGATATCCGTACAGCCTTGCTCGAGGCGGTGCGGGCGAGACAGGATCTTAGGATGTCCCTGGTGAAGAAACTTCCTGATAGAATTGCGAACCAGGTGGTCATGTCGCCGGTGCTAACCCCCTCTTTAATGTCCCCTGATGTGTGGAGAACTGTTTTCGACATGGCTCAGGCCTTTAAGCACAGTCCCGCCCCTTCTAAGAAACCTGCTTTTAACTTTCCCAAACCCAAACCAGTCGCAAAAGCTCAGCCGGGTGGGTCAAAGCCCTTTCATATACCTAAGTCCTCTTCCCCCCAAAGGTCAGTACAGGTATAAACAAGGTAAGTTTGCAGGTCATAAAGGACAAAACTATAACAGACCGGGCCAGGGCCCGTCTTTTGCCAACGCCGGTCAGTCGGCTAAGCATCCACCACCACCACCACCACCACCATCAAAAAACTAAAGTCTCTCTCACTCCCAGGGCCGGTCTCACGGCGGGCGGATCAGAGGGTAGTACAGCCGGCGAACCCTTGTCTGCTAACTGGGTCGTTCCGGACGTGTCACCGCGCATGGCCAGTAAATACTTGGGCGAGGATGGTGGCACGCAAGGGCATCACCTGGCAGTGGCTCCGGCGACCTCGTTTACGTCAGCCGACAAAGGCAAACTTAGTTTCTTTAGAGGTGGAGTCACTGATCCAGGAAATGATCACCAAGAATGTCATCATCCCGGTTCCTCAAAATTACCCAGTCTTTACATCCAAACTATTTCTAGTGCCAAAAAGGGACAGTGTTCAGATGAGGCCAGTCATAGACCTGTCTTATCTGAACCTCCATATTCACAACGTGTCATTCAGGATGCTGACAGTAAACCAGATCAGGCTAACACTTCCGCCGGGAGGATGGATGTGTTCTTTAGACCTGACAGACGCGTATTGGCATGTCTCGGTAAACAAAAGATTTCAACGGTTTCTGGCCTTAACCCCTCCACCCCGGAAGGGCTCTTTAACGCCCATAACAACCTCGGCCCGCGCAGCCCGGATGGGCTCTTGAATGCCCATTGCTTGCGTGCGTGCTTTCGAATGCCGCGCGTAAATTTTTGGTATCGTGGGAGGGTAGGTGGCGCCACGAGGCGTCAACTACGCCACAACAACAGTATCTACCCTGACGCCATCATGGACAGTACGCCAAATAGTGATTCCGATGTGTCCGATACCGTGCTTCCTACGACGCCCGTGCTAGTTCGTCGCGCCTTACCCCGACGCCATCGCCTAAATGTGTTATCTCCCGGAGGTATTGAGACGACATTGAGACTTTATGAGCGAGCTGATGCCAAGCATAATGTTGATGATGAAGTCAGTGACGACTCCAGTAATTATAAGTCGAGTGATTATGGCCATGAGAGTGACAAAGAAGAGCAATTCCTGGGATTTGCGAGAGAACATGACAGTGATGAGAGTGATGAAGGTGATGTACCAGTTTTTGAGGAAGCTGGTTTACCTGCAGACGGTGAACTTGAGAGAGTGAGTGAGTGGGAGAGTTCAAGGTTACTCACCAAATTTCGCATAAGTGACACGACCCCAAGCCCTTCGCCAGGTAAATCGCCTTTCAAGCTACACTTATATAAGCAGAAAATACTTGAAAAGGCAGCCGCGGCAGCTAGGGAACAAGCCAAAATACTTGGTGAGGATGAGGCTGTGAGTGAGGGTGAGCGTGGTGACCCTTCTCGCCCGCCATTGTCTCCCTTATCTACCCACGCCACCCAAGATGACCCGGGTGCCCCGCATTCTTCCCCACCACCCCCACCACTGCCAAGGGTTGAGGACCCCCCACTTTCGGCCTATTTGCCTCCTAGGTCCCCCGACAGGAGACATACTGCTGCCGAAAAGGGGAAAGGCAGCAAATATATCAAAACAGGAAAGAAAAGTAAGCGAGTTTTGTTCGAGGCTCCCGCGGCGTCCACCCCTGCCCGCCCCAGCCATACGCCCCCGCAACTTTCCCCACGGTCCTCCCCACCTCTCCCGCCTTCAACATGTCTTCCTGAAGAAGTATTTGAGCTCGCATCACCAATACCTGGGCCTAGTGACAGTGAAGAATTAATTTCTGTCACTCGTCCCCGGCCAAGGAGCCCAGGACCTCGGGGTGACATAGCCTCACCT
This sequence comes from Paralithodes platypus, assembly GCA_032716605.1. NCBI lineage: Eukaryota > Metazoa > Arthropoda > Malacostraca > Decapoda > Lithodidae > Paralithodes > Paralithodes platypus. Next base: position 38,998,914 of record CM064516.1, on the reverse strand, counting down.
GCCACTCCTTCCCCACCTCGCCCACCCGCACGCCGCCCACGCATCACTCGTTCCCCGCCAGATTATGTGGGGGCCACTGATGATGAAGGGCACATCTCTGAAGGCTCTGGCCATGATTACATAGGTCCACCGTCAGGGCAAGATGACCACTCTGACGATGACTATATGGACATCGATGACCCTCGACCCATCCGCTTGGCCCGGCGTCGTGCTGCCTGTCGTGCTGGCCGCCGCCCTGGCCGCCCTAGGGCGCGCGCCTCCCGAGTTGGCCGTGGGCGTGCTGGGCCACCAGCTGGAGCTCCTCGTCAGCGTAGACAAGACCCATTCTACGTTTTTCAGTGGCAAGACGTAGTTGATGGGGATGGATACAACCCTGATGTGCCAGCTTTTGATGAGGTACTGGAGGGTTCAGGCATTACCCCCAATTTTCCTGCAGGCCCCAATGCTCCACCACACGAACTATTTGAGGCCTTCTTTGATGAGGAGGTGGTAGGCTATGTTGTCAAAGAGACAAATAAGCAGCACCAATACCAGGTCCACTTTTTGGGCAAGGTGACCAAGGGCCACATGAGGCAGTGGACCCCAGTGACTCATGACGAGTTCATGGTGTTCCTGGCACTCACCATGCTAATGCCTCATGTCAAGAAGCATAGGTTGCCTGACTATTGGATCACCAATGATCTCATATCCACCCCTGCCTTCGGGCAATATATGTCTCGCGACCGGTACCTTGATATCCTCGCAGCGCTCCATCTTGTCACCAACCTTGACGTCCACCTCCCAGACAAGCTGTGGAAGATTAGGACGTTGTACGAGATGATGCGAGAACGCTTCACCTCCTACTTCAAGCCCTTCCGCAAGGTCGTCATTGATGAGTCTCTTGTGCTGTTCCGGGGAAAATTCAGCTTCCGGCAGTACATCCCCTCAAAAAGACATCGCTTTGGGATAAAATTCTTTGTGCTGTGCGACTGCCAAACTGGCTATGTCCTGGACTTCCTGGTCTACAGCGGGAAGGAAGGGGACGTGCTTGTGGACCCCCTCATTGGCTTTGACGTTGCAGTGGTGCAAGCCATGATGGACCGCTACTTTCACAAGAATCACGTCCTCTACACGGACAATTATTACACGTCCCCCACTCTCTCACAGTACCTGCATGAGTGGAAGACGGGGACTGTAGGCACAGTACGAGGGAAAAGGAAGGGCATGCCACCTTTCCCTCCAAAGACCAAAAAAGGTGATGTGTTCAAGAAGAAGTCGGGGCCCATTCTGGCTATCCACTGGCACGACCAGCGGAAGGTCAACCTCCTGAGCACCATCCACAAGGGGGAAATGGTGGAGACTGGCAAGGTGGATCGCCGCACCCAGGCCAGGGTGACCAAGCCCGATGCTGTCCTGGACTACAACATCAACATGAGGCTGGTGGACAAGTCCAACATGCAGATAGGCTTCATTGACTGCCTGCGTACCTCGTGCAGATGGTACAAAAAGTTCTTTCTGCATATGGTGGACATGTCAGTTCTGAATGCCTACAATATATACAAGCTTCGGAATGTGAACACACCCATGAAGTTCAATAGCCTGCGGAGGTTCCAAAAGCAGGTGTTGACGGAGCTCCTGGAGAAGTATGGTACGCCACAGAGGGCAGTGGCACATCCTGGGCCCGCCGTTACTGACCGCTTTCAGTGTGCTCATTACATGAATAGGCACAGGCTTGGTTCCCTGCCTCAGAATGAATCAGGAAGAACGCAGCAGAAGCGGTGCCATGTCTGCTACAACAGCAGGCTGAGGGCGAGGTCAGGTAAAAAGTCCACCATGGAGTGTGTGGAGTGCAAGGTGGCACTCTGTGCTATAGGGTGCTTCTTTGATTACCACTCCAAGCAGGAGTTCTAATAATCATACTGAAAGTGCCAAATAAAATGACAATATGTACACTATATATATAGGCAAAAAGTGGAAGTAAACCAATTTATTGTTATACAAAAGTCATGTATTATGAGAAAATTGATACAAATACAATTACACCATAATAATATGTGAAAGTGACACATATGTATATACCAAGTGACATTCATATGATTAGAACCTATAGAAATATATAAATCAGTGAAAAAAGACACAATAAATTGTATATAAAACATTTACAAAGCATATAACTAAGTGAAAGTGACACAAGACCTAATATTTGATGGCCAAAGTATAATAAACACCTGTTATAACGAATAATCAGTGCCTAATATAACAATAACCTACCTCAATTACTAATAAAATGTACGGTATCGAGTGAAAATGAGCATTATCAGTGACAGTGACACTCTCTAAAGCACATTTATCAAAGTGAAAGTGACACAAGACCTAATATTTGATGGCCAAAGTATAATAAACACGTTATAACGAATAATCAGTGCCTAATATAACAATAACCTACCTCAATTACTAATAAAATGTACGGTATCGAGTGAAAATGAGCATTATCAGTGACAGTGACACTCTCTAAAGCATATTTATCAAAGTGAAAGTGACACAAGACCTAATATTTGATGGCCAAAGTATAATAAACACCTGTTATAACGAATAATCAGTGCCTAATATAACAATAACCTACCTCAATTACTAATAAAATGTACAGTATCGAGTGAAAATGAGCATTATCAGTGACAGTGACACTCTCTAAAGCATATTTATCAAAGTGAAAGTGACAAGACACAATACTTGATGGCCAAAGTATAATAAACACCTGTGATAACGAGTAATCAGTGCCTAATATAACAATAACCTACCTCAATTACTAATAAAATGTATGGTATCGAGTGAAAATGAGCATTATCAGTGACAGTGACACTCTCTAAATCATATTTATCAAAGTGAAAGTGACACAAGACACAATACTTGATGGCCAAAGTATAATAAACCTGTAATAACAAATAATCAGTGCCTAATATAACAATAACCTACCTCAATTACTAATAAAATGTACGGTATCGAGTGAAAATGAGCAATATTAGTGACAGTGATACCCTAATAAACATACTTTATATAATTGGCCTCAAAATAACTATAAAAATATCAAATAAACATCACATTCTCAATATCAAACACTAAAATCGTCTAAGGGAGATAAATACTTTGGCGCGACGAGCGGCTAGGTGCGTCGTAGCCGTGGCCGGGGCGACGCATCCGAACGCGGGAAGAATTTGCCACCGAAAAGCACTCGTATTCCCGCGCTCACCATTATGCAACCAGAGGGGCTAGAGACCTCTACTCAACACCATTCGACAGAGGAAGGTTTGTGGAACATTATTCTCTTTTATTCATAACATTACATGCCATATTCATTGAATTACAGAGGAGTTAACATAGCCCAAAGATCGTCAAAACACCCGGTACCACAGCACAGTCGCGAGCTATAGCCCCCGGGGCTGGAGGGTTAAGAATAAAGCATCAGACTTATGTCTTTCAGAGGATGCCGTTTGGATTGAACCTAGCACCTCGCTTATTCACGAAATTAATCCGGCAAGCCCTGATGCCCTTGTTAGAGCAAGGGATCAGGATTTTGTGGTATCTAGACGACTGGCTAGTGGTGGCAGAGACGGAACAAGTATGCATAAATCATGTCAACATAACATTAAATCATGTCAAAACTCTAGGGTTCAAGGTCAACCTGGTAAAGTCAAACCTTGTTCCTTCACGAGTAGTTCAGTGGTTAGGGCTGGTCTGGGACACAGCTACTCTGAGTCAGAGTGTGGACAATCGCAACAGATTTCGCAGGAAATTGTTTCTGTTCCTTCACAGTCTGACTAGGACACAGAGAATCTGGGAGTCTCTGGTCGGCTCTCTCAACTGGATTCAACTAACTGTAAGGTTGGGCCGGTTGAGAGTCAAACGTTTAATATTGGAGGGCAACAAATATTTTCCGCTATTGCCGGCGAAAAAATTATGGCCCATACCAAAATTAATCCACAACTTACTAGCGGTCTGGGCGAAGAGGGAAACGTTACACTCAGTCATGTCATGGACCTCTCCTACGTCGACGGTATGGGTAGACACGGATGCGTCAGGAACGATAGGTTGGGGCTTTCAGTCAAACCAAGGGCACCAGGGTCAAGGGCTTTGGTCCCATTTAGAAATCTCCCACATCAATGTCAAAGAATTACTAGTCCCCTATATTTCCTTCAGGCTCACGGCTCTACTTTACGGGGCAAGTCGGTGGCCTTCAGAATGGACAATCTGAATACAGTTCACTGTATTCAGAAACAAGGGTCAACGAGATCTCGGAAGTTGCTAAACGTGTCAGAAAAGATTTTTATTCTAGCCAACAGGCTGAACATTCATCTTCACGCATCTTATCTCCCAGGCGTAGCAAACGTCTGGGCAGACGCTCTGTCTCGGAGACAGAGCACAACAGTAGAATGGGCGCTCAAGCAAACCATTTTCAACCAAATGATTGCGGAGCCTTACCATCCACAAGTGGATTTATTTGCGTCAGAGGAGACTCACAAACTCCCACTGTACCTCACCCGCCGGACGATAACGCCGGCGGGCGGGCCAGACTGGAACAGGTGGAGTTCCATTTATCTGTTTCCGCCGCCAGATGCGTCTCTCGTTGGCGGCACACAATGGCGGAAGGCGGACGCAAGTTTTGAGGCTCCGGCATATGTTATGGGAATGGACAATTAATTCACGGAATATCGAGTGCATACGGGGCTAGCAAGAAGAGGAAGGATTTAGTGAAGTGTTTGGAGGATATATTGGTGTGGTGGAGGGGTGATATATAGTGTAATAAGAGTGTGTAGTGACGGGACAGCGGTAGTGTTGTGAGTTGTTGAGTTTGTAAACAAACATGGCGGAGGGAATTTCGGGTATGACGGAGGCGGAAGGAAGGTTACAACGTTTTCGGGGATTTAAGAGCACAGATAAGAAGTTAGAAGAGGTTAGTATTGTTGTGAAGGATTTGGAAAAGTGGATGAGTGATACGGAGAAATGGAAGGGGGATATTGGTGAGAAAGTTAAGGCACTGTGTGTAATGTGTGGTGTGACAGGTGGGGAAGGGAAGAGGCCTAGCGAAGGAAGTGAATGCAGGACTATTTTGGCGGTTAATGAGAGCCTAGAGATGGTATTGAAAAGGGTAGATGAACTGGGAGCAGAGAATATGGCATTGAAGGAGCAGCTGAAGGAATACGAAGGACGTTTCACGGAAGTAAAGGAGTCAACTGCATGGACGGTGGTAGGTAAACAAAAAGTCAAGGATTTGGAGGATATTATGAAAGAGCAAAAGGAAGAAATGAATATGACCAAAAAAAGTTTTGAGAGTGCAGTTGTAGGGGTCATGAAGAACAAGGAGAGTGTCGTGAGGGAGGCCATGGACAGGGATAGGGGTGTAATCTTGTATGGAGATATAGAGACTCATATGAATGATAATGAAGTGAGAAAAGTGAGGGATATGGAGACAGTGAAGGAGTTCATGAAAGGTGTGGATGAGGACAAATATGGATGGGAAGGGCAGGTGGAGGAGGTCAGTAGGATAGGTAGATATAAAAGGGGAGAGATGAGACCTATAAGGGTACAGTTTAAAACTAGGGTAGTGGCAGAGACTGTGACAAATTTTAGTTGGAGGCTAAATACAAATGATAAACTGAAACACATAAGACTAAAGAAGGATTTGAGTATAGAACAAAGGAATTACAAGAAAAGGCTGATGAAAATAATGGAAAGTTGGGTGAGGAGGATAAGAGAAATTTTTACTGGAGAGTGAGGGACGGAAAAGTGAGGAAGTGGTTTATAAGAGTAGAAGGGATGGGGAGATCAGGGAGGGAAGAGAATGTGATGGGAGTTGTGACGGAGGAGGAGAACGGGGTGGAGGTGTCACAGGGAGAGACAGGAGACAAAGAGGCAGACCCAGTAGTGCTAACGGGGGAGTAGGGTACGGACTGGAGGAGCGGGATGGTGTAATTGCTAAAGGAATGGTAAATGGATTAAGGATTATGTTTAGTAATGTGGATGTGTTTACCCAGGACAAGAAAAGAGAACTGATATGTAGGTTGCAGGATGAAGAGGAAAAACCTGATGTCATAGCCCTACAGGAAGTAAGACCAAAAAATGCTAGAATTGAAAGGGAACTGGTGGAATATAGTTTGGAGGGTTTTGAGCTATATGAGAGAAATGCTATTAGAGCAGAGGTCGGAAGAGGACTGTTTATTTATGTAAGAAAAGAGCTCAAGGTTAATGAGGTGGATATGAGACAGCAGTATTGTGAGTATTTGTGTATTGAAGTAAAATGTGCAAGAGGATCAATTCTAATTGCCTCTATATATAGAAGCCCAAATAATAGCAGGGGAGAGGATGATAACCTACTGAAAGCAATGGAGGAGATAGATAATAGAGAGAACAAATATAAAATTTTGATTGGAGATTTCAATTTGCCAAGGATCAACTGGGCAAATTGTACTACTCCAGCGGGACAGGGTAGCCTGGAAAATAAGTTTATAGAGAAAGTGAGAGATTGTTTTTTAACGCAACATATTGTAGAGATGACAAGATATAGAGATGGGACGCAGGGGAGTGTACTTGATTTGATTTTTAGCAATGAAGAGGATATAGTGGAACATGTTAATGTGGATAGCCCTATAGGTCGTAGTGACCATGCCTGTACAGTATAAGCTTTAGTTGTAACATTAAATCAGAGAGGGATAATAGAAGCAATAGAAAAATATACATGTATGATAGAGCAGATTATGAGCTGCTGAGACGGTGTTTGGACATTGACTGGGGGGAATACTTGAATGGTGAAGACGCTGAAGGAATGTGGAGGAAAATTAGAGTCAAACTGGAGAATGCTGTATCCAAAAGTGTACCAGTAAGGGAATATAAGGATAAAACAAAATTGAGGAAAAGAACTAACCCAGAATTGCCAATGAAAAGAAAGCTTTGGATATTGATTAGAAGAAAGAAACGATTGTGGGAAAGATTAAAATTGTTAAAAAAGAACAGGGGGTCTAGTATAGAAGCTAAAGAAGTGGATCTGGAACGCAGACAAATAAACAATAAAATAAGGTGGGAAACAAGGAGGTGAAGGAGAGGGAGAGAGAGATAGCTAGAAATGTGAAGGATAATCCAAAAATATTCTGGAAGTACATTCAGGAAAAGTTAACAAGAAGAGTAGGGATCCCAGAGCTGGTAGGGGGGTTGAATGGTGGGAGTAGAATGGAGACTGATAAGGAGAAAGCAGAGGTGCTGGGGAAATACTTTGGAGGGGTACTAACAGTGGAGTCGGAGGATGCAGTGCCTACTATTCCCATCAAACAGGCACCGGCACTAGAACTAATAGAGTTTTCCCATGCTAGAATAAGAAGGGCTATAGAAAAAATTAACAGAAGTAAGTCACCGGGACCGGATGGGATACACCCAAGAATCATAAGGGAAGGAGGGGAGATGTTAGTAGAGCCATTGAAAATGTTATTTGAGGTATCGTTTAACCCTCCAGCCCCGGCTATGTATTATATATATATTCCTCGAAACCCGGGTGTTTTGGCCGAAAAAATTCTAGGCTAGGCTACCGTATATTTGTTAATCAGACTGCTTCCCGCATCCCCAAGCGTAGCTGTGTTATTTACCTGTAGAATGGCATTATGTAGAGCTCTCTAAGTCTGAATTGTGATGATGATTTCATTGGAGATAACTTTATGGCCAAAACAGCCACTTTACACTACTTTTCGATACTTAACAACAACATACAGGCACACACGAACAAGCGACGCTCTCCTTCTTGTGGCCGGAGATGCGGGGCGTCGGTCCAGCCGGCTGTTGTTTACATGCGTCGGACCGACGCCTCGCACACGAAGCTCACAGGCTTTCAACCACTGGGCGTTCAAGAGCTCTTCCGGGTACCTGTTATATGCTTTTTTATGGGCGTTCAAGAGCCCTTCCGTGGTGAGAGGGTTAATACAGGACAAATCCCGATGGACTGGAGAGAGGCGAACATAACAGCTATATTTAAGAAGGGAAAGAGAAATGACCCAGGGAATTATAGACCAGTCAGTTTGACAAGTGCTGTGTGTAAACTAATGGAAACAGTAATTAGAGAAGGAATAATGGATCATATGAAGTCAAACCAACTTTTCAGTGGGAGACACTTCGGATTCTTGCCGGGGAGGTCGACGGTACTACAGCTAATTAAGGTGGTAGATGATTGAATGCAAATTCTAGAAGATGGTGATGTAATAGACGTGGTATATTGCGATTTTATGAAGGCCTTCGATAAGGTCCCACATAAAAGGTTAATAGAGAAAGTTAGAAGCTATAATATAGGGGAGAAATGTGTGAAATGGATAGAAGCCTTCCTGAAAGATCGGAGACAGAGGGTACTGGTGAATGGAATAGGCTCGGGGTGGAGGGAAATTACAAGTGGGGTACCTCAGGGATCTGTGTTGGGACCACTGCTGTTCGTTATATTTATCAACGACTTACCTGAAGTTATAACTAATGGAAGTGAGGTATACCTGTATGCGGATGACACTAAGCTGTATAGAAGAGTGAGGAGTAAGGAAGATATGGGTTTGCTTCAAGGAGATGTGGAGGGCATGAAGGGATGGTCTGAGCATTGGTTAATGCCTTTTCATCCAAAAAAATGCAAGTACATGCGGATTGGGACCAGCAAGATAGACAAGGTAGGATACAGTATGTATGAAGCGATGGAGGAAGTGAATGCAGAAAAGGATATAGGAGTAGTGATAGACAATAAGTTAAATTTCTCAGAACATTTAGCGGAAAAGATAAACAAAGCCAATAGAATTGTAGGGCTGATAAGGAGGACATTTGTGTCACTTGACGAAGAAATCTTCAGGAATCTCTATACAGCGCTGGTTAGGCCGCACCTGGAATATGCGAACCAGGTGTGGGCTCCATATATGGTAAAGGATATAGAAGCAGTGGAGAAAGTGCAGAGGAGAGCTAGCAAGCTGGTACCAACGTTGAAGAACGCGGGCTATGAGCAGAGGTTGAGGACACTGGGGCTTCCGACACTGACATATAGGAGAAAGACAGGGGATATGATAGAGACTTTTAAGATAGTGTCAGGAAAGTATGATGAGGATGTGTGTGAAGGTATCTTCTTGATGCGGAAGGGAACAAGAACGAGAGGACACTCTAAGAAAATTTACAAAGAAAGAAATAGGCTTGAGAAGGCAAAGAACTCATTTTGTGATAGAGTGGTAAATGAGTGGAACGCACTGCCCCAGTATGTAGTCGATTCCGAATCAATAAGGGAGTTTGAAAGTAATCTTTAATAATAGTAGACCGAATATGAGGTGGAAGGATGGAGTGAGGAACTACATGAACGAAGGCGGTGCTGGTTGGGGGGAGGGGCGTCGACTGACTGGGGACAGAGGTGCATGGGGGCGGTTCGTTCGTGGCCACCCCTTCGGGGATCACGGCGTCAGGCAATAGATAGATAGATAGATAGATAGATAGATAGATAGATAGAAAGTAATCTTGATAAAGCATGGGGAAGACAAGATTTGAAGTTTGATTATAAAACAAAAATACAGAATAGTAAAAATGTTGCGTCTGCTACCGCCGCCGCCAACACCGTGAACGACCGCAGCAGTGCAAGTACTGGTACTGAGCTGGATACACAGGTATAGTTTGCCTTTTTCCAGAGGATCTACTGTAAGAAACTAATGTGCCACGTAGTAAACAAACTACAGGATTATCGGGGCGTAGTCTCGCTAATCGCGCCCCTGTGGCCGGCGCAGTTGTGGTACCAGCAATTGAAGACGTGGTGCCCGCACCCGGTGTCACTCCCGGTCGGGTTTTTCCACTTAGACACAATTGGCAACCTAAAGACCTCGCTGACTTTTGCATTATGGACATTCAGGAGGCCAAATGGCTAGCACCATATGGTAGAGACGTGACCAATAAATTCATGAATCAATATACCCAGTCTACTAAGCGACAGTATCAATTGCATTGGCAAGCCTTTACTTCTTAGATTCTTAGAACAGAACAAACTGTGCCCTCGGTGGCTTTGGTTTTTAATTATTTAAATTATCTGTTCGAGCAGAAACGTTTATCTGTAGTAACGTTAAAAAATCACTTAACAGCGATTAGGATGCCGTTTTTGGACCTTACCGGTCTCACCATACCAGTCGCGGAGGAAACAGGTTTTATGAGGGCATGTTTTAAACTCCGCCCACCTCCCCGTCAGCTCATGCCTACCTGGTCTCTGGACAAAGCATTGTCATTACTTCATTCCCGTCTGTACCAAAATACTGCAGACTTTACATTACTTTTAAAAAGGGCAGTATTCCTTATGGCTTTGGCTACCGGGAACAGAGTATCTGAGCTGGCGGCGATGAGCAACACACCTAATTGCCTCAGGTTTGGTAGGCTTAATGAGTGTATTCACATTGCACCTTCCCCAGGGTTCATAGCCAAGAATGAGCACAGTGAACACGTGTTTTCAGAGTTCACGGTGCCGGCGTTGAAAAGGGGAAAGGTGCACCATAATTTATGTCCAGTGCAAGCTCTAACCAAATATTTGAGAGTGGCACCTCTAAATCACCAGGGTGCTTTATGGGTAGCAAGTACGGGTAAACGCTTGATGAAACGTAGACTGGCTTCTCTCTTGGTAGAGGTCATTAAAGAGAGTAATCCCGGCGTTGTGGGTAGGGCCCACGATTTACGCAAGTGGGCAGCTTCTTTACGTTTCCTTAAAAAAAATTCTGTTGAAGATATTACGTCCACACAGTTGTGGGCCTCTAAGGCAGAGGGTCTAGGTGGCCCCTAAGTCACTTATTGTTTAATTTCAAGAAAAGGGGGGGGGGGGGGGGTGCAGTCAGTGTAACATAGGACACCCTAGACCCCGCCGGAGTATGAGAGCTGTGATACTGTTTATGGGTGTTGTGATATGTAAATTTCTCTGTACTATTCATTACAGGAAATTGTGCTAGTACAATTATAGTACAAACAACAGTGGTGTTGTAAGTAGTTTTTGGGCTGAGAAGCAATCTAATTTTAAGCATTGGTTATATTTTGCAAGCTATATCCACTAATTTTATGGGGTTTATATGTGCACATGTAAACTTATAAGTTTTATTTTTTCACCACTTAATTTAAGTGGGGTGCCTTGTTAACTGGCGGATCTGTTCTCAGAATCTCAGAGTTAACCTCTTTTTATCAAGCAGGCTTCTTTGAAGCACGCTCCTGCTTGTACCCCTTTTGTATATATGTGCTGTATAAAGTTTATGCGCCAAATATATATTTTTTACAAAGTAAGAATACTATGTGGTTGTTTTATTATCTGCCTTTGCTAGAGTTATGATATGATTACGAATGTCCCCCTCCAGTCTTAGATATCAGGCATAATCGTCAATGATGGAGGGGCCACTAATAAATTATAGGTTTGACTCCTGCAAGGAGATAAAGAAAACCTAATATTTAGTAGTGGCCCCGTAATCATTGACGACTGGGGCCCTCCCGACCATCCCCTTCCCATTCGTTGATGTATTAAGGATTTTGGTTTACTTGATATGTCAGTGAAGGAAGAATGACGCCTGAGTCAGCGTCTGGTCAAAGATCCACACAAATACATCCACGATTATATGGAAAGCTTATGAATAGTTATTCTTATTTTCTTTTTCTTTTTTATTTGTTACGAAGTTTTTTCGTAGTGAGAACCCAATTTCATAATGACTGAACCATGAGTGAGGTTGCGTGCGCTCATGATGAAGGCTCCTCAATTTTTTATGCTCTGCGCGGTAGATTCAAACTACGGCGGATGAGTGTTTGAAGAGGGTGCCTTATGTAATAGGCATAATCGTCAATGATTACGGGGCCACTACTAAATATTAGGTTTTCTTTATCTCCTTGCAGGAGTCAAACCTATAGTAATGACAGATTAAGCAATACAAGGACAGTACAGTACTCAGATCTGATCAAATAAACCCCAGTCTGCTCACCCATTCTCTGCAATTATCTAATGAATCACATTCTGGGAAACTGTGCACAAAGGTACTGTAATGCTTTAAAAAAAAATGATTATACACATAAATGACACATCAAAAGTTATAAAATATTGGCCTATATAAACCTTCTGAGGGTGAGCGTATGGTGATAATATTAAGTACGGTAAGGGAAACTAAACAATTTGTTAATTTAGTCCAAGTAGTACGTGAATTAGATAAACATAATATTTACAACAATGAGTCAAGAGTAATAAATATAGTATCAAAACATACAAGTTAAGGTACTAAGTTCATTAATCTAACTCTTCTTATTTTTTTGGTGGGTACCTTTGTTATCGACATCGTGTTCTAATTGGACCCCAACGTACAAAATGGCCAGTCTACCCTAAAGTCCTATACCTGTAACGTATGAGCTACTATAGGGGAAGTCAGCACCAAACTTGACAGTTTGTGCTGATCTTGTGCATATCAAAATGAGGGACTCTACAGGAACACATTTATCGCTGCATTGTGTGCGCGCAAATCAAACCGCGAAAATACACCTAACATAAGAAGTATCACACTCCAGTTGGATATTGGACTGAACGAATACTACGGACACACGTTTTACCCTGGGCCGGGACTCTCAAAACAGTTACGTCACATTTCTCTTATTGTTCTAATGATACTCCAAATGGGTCATAGCTTGGCATTAAACAGAACTGCATAGATTTGTCTGACTATACTGGTAGGTGAATTATGGCATTGTCAACAAGAAACAAGATGTTATGTTTGAAGCCTGCTGTGTCTTTCTACGTTGTGTAACAGTTCTGAGCATCCGGACCCAGGCTAGGGGTATATTATATCAAAAATTCAAAAGGCTTGTTCCACAATACACAATACGGTAAGGAAAAGGACGCTCTTTTTGCTAGGTGTACATCTGTTAACTCGGTGTAAGCATAAAGTATTGCTAACTATATATTATTGTACACGTTACTATAAACCAGGGACACAAGGTTCTACACAGTGCACACTAATGGTCATATTCTCCAGTATTTGCCTTTTGCTGGAATTTGATACAACAATCATAATGCCTCAAATCTTTTAGAACAAAGATCTTAACTACACATTATTATAGCTGCTGTTAGGTGATTTAATGAAAAACTCAAGAGATTCTTCCAAAGTTTTATACACTTTCAAAGAATCTCTTGCATTTTTTAATCAAACCTTTTAAAATAATGGAACAAGTTTGATATCTTTTAAGTTGTTGCCAGACAATTCTATTCAGGTTAAGAAAGATTGATTGTCATTGTCAGTCGGCCAAAGCAAGTTATATCTGGTATCCAAACTGCTGAGTTGTTGCCAAAATAATAGACATAACTGAACAGCATCAGGGCAAGGATTATTTACTTTCTGACTTGAGAAATAGACAAAAAATCATCACTGGCTGACTTACCAAAATTATTTAAAGCTTTACAATTTTTCTACTCTGACCATACATAATTTCATTCAACACACAAAGATTTAAACCAATAAAAAAAAATACAATAAACTACGGTAAGATCACGAATGGAGCGTGACCAAAGAGCGTGATTCACGACTTGCACGAGCTACAGTAATATTCAACCGAAAACTACCTATTAGCACGAGCAGGTCTCAAATAGTGCGAGCCGCAGACCAAAATGAAGGAAATTCGAAGAGAAACCGAGTTATCTCATCTCTATCTATTGATCTATCTAACCATCCACATCTCTCCCTCCCCCTAATACAGTAAAACCTCGCCCTTCCAGACCAATTGGGGGAGAACCCTGTCTGGATCTGCCGAAAGTCCGGACATATATTCAGCCATCCAGACAAATCCAGATGGCTGAAACATGAGTCCGGATATCTAACTTAAACAACCAGACTTAGGTTTCAGCCATCCAGACAAATCCGGATGGCTGAAACATGAGTCCAGATATCTAACTTAAACAACCAGACTTAGGTTTCAGCCATCCAGACAAATCCGGATGGCTGACATACAAGTCTGGATATCTAACACTGGATGTAAATAATATGTGTGGAAACTTGTATTTGTCTCGTTCGTTTCCGGATTGACTTATATTTTTCCCAAGCCATCCAGACAAGTCTGGTTGGCTGAAACATGAGTCTGGATCGAAATGCCTGTCTGGATCTCGTGTTTCCGGATCTGAGAGCACCGGATGGGAGGGGTTCTACTGTACATACTGTACACATACACAACCATAAATATGCATACACACATATATATATATATATATATATATATATATATATATATATATACAGTATATATATATATATATATATATATATATATATATATATACTGTATATATATATATATATATATATATATATATATATATATATCTATTGCCTGATGCCGCGATCCCCGAAGGGGTGGCCACGAACGAACCGCCCCCATGCACCTCTGTCCCCAGTCAGTCGACGCCCCTCCCCCCAACCAGCACCGCCTTCGTTCATGTACTTCCTCACTCCATCCTTCCACCTCTCATTCGGTCTACCACTCCCTCTCCGTCCCTCCACCTCGCTCTCGTACACCCTCTTAGTCATTCTCTCGCTTTCCATACGTTCCATATGGCCGAACCATCTCAAGTTGTTCCTTTTCACACTTTCCAGCACATCTACCTCCACACCACACCTCCTTCTTACTTCCTCATTAGTCTGTCTATCCCTCCATGTAACTCCGCATACACTCCTTAAGTAATTCATTTCCACTGCTCTCACTCTTGGTCTGAGTCTCTCAACCAACGTCCATGCTTCGCTTCAATAAGTCAGTGTCGGGGTTACCACACTGTCATGCAAGGACTTCTTCACTTCCATACTGACCACCCTAGTTCTTGTTACTGCTTTTAGCGTTCCTACAAACCTCTTCCCCTGTTGTACCCTCTCCCGCACTTCTTCATCCATAGTCCCATCTTTACTCAACACACTGCCCAGATACTTAAAAGAGTTGACGATCTCCATAGCCTGACCGTTCAGCTTCACCTCACACTCTGTGACTTCACCCCTTTCGAAGACCATAACCTTGCTCTTCCCCGCATTTACCTTCAAATTCTGTTTTTCACACACTGTTCCAAACTCATTTACCAGACCCTGCAACTCCCATTCATTATCACTCATCAGAACTGTATCATCCACAAACAGCAGTATAGGTAGCTTCCACTCAATTCCCTCCCTTTTCAGCGATACAATATACATTGTAAATATACACATACATACCCTGACGCGACATTCTAGAGTGTGGGCGTTAAGAGGCAGATTAAAAAGTCATCACATATTATTGATCATGTGGACGTGACGTCACTCCCGGTAGTCCCCCCTCCCTGCACACACAAAAATACGCACAAACTCGTACTAGTGAAACTTATGTAGGAGGCAAACTGACGAGTCATCACAACTCCCGGTACCCCCCTCCCCGCACACACAAACCCGTGGTGATGTTGCCAGGCCTAAGTAACCATCACCAAGAAGTCTCGGCATCCCCGTCCTCTGTACATAATCACTGTTAATTATGGTATTTACACTATAACCTTATCATGTGCATTATTCATGTTATGTTATGAATGAGTATGCCCAAGTATTATTTAATGTGGGTAGCCTATGTGTTAGCTTTCAAAAGTCTAACCTATAAACGCAGGCTCAGTCAGTCAGCCACCATATTATCTTTTTCCCATAAGTTAGCTACATGTATCGAATTGCACAAATTCAATTAGCGCGAGCTCGTGTATCCACCAAACTCACGAGCTATGCAGGACCCTACTGTATATAAACAAATATGAAAACAACTACATGTACTGTACAGACCTAATTAAAGTGACTGGTACTGTAAAGATATTTTACTTAGATTAGGAAGGACCACTCTCAGTTAGATGGTTCAATTGGTGCATCAAGTTCCAGCAACACAACTGCTCAAATATGACCCAATATATAGCAAGGATACACAGATCTACACATATACACACTAAAACCACAAACATAATCTATTTGCAACAAGCCGTAAAACCTTTGTGCAGGCAAATGAAACTCAAGCGAATGATTCTAAACATGGCCATAAACTAAACCTATAAACATTACGAAAACACATACTAGCAAAACTCTGCACTTTGCATACAATCAAACAAAAGTACATCACAACACTACACATTTCACAAGACAACCAATATGTGTACTAGAGTTGTGATGCTCTTGTATTTAATCTGTAAATAAGTAAACTCTTCTGTAATATGGGTTAACAAAGCAAAATATCAACATTTATGCTCTTAACCCCTTCTATCAGATGACACTCTCTTTACTTTATTAACCCTTTGAGGATAATGATGCGTTTTAACACTTTATTTTGGCTATCATTAGACAGTTTTATCCCTCTGATTCCTAGAGATCCTTCCTGAACTGTATAAAATGGTCTAATGATAGCCAGACAAAAAGTAAGAAAAGCATAATGGTATACTGAAAGGGTCAATACTACTGCCAGATTATTTTACTCAGCAAAGGAAGAATCTTTAGGAATGAAAGGTAAAGACTACTGGTATCTAAGAAACCTCCTCGTATTTACCACTTGCCAGTTTTGGGCTGTACACATTGATTTTTTTGCAAAAAAATACAAAATATGTAGGTTTGTCATATAGGGATATCATTATCAAGTTCATTTTATGTACTGTACTTATGTGTATAAACAACATAATAACAATAATGTTTAGGTTACTTACCAAGCGCCATTTCTTTCTAGCCCTCGCTCCGAGATTCAATAGCCCTTAACCAAAGGACTGGTCTATCAGAGTGAGAACTGAGCAATCTCTGCCATACCCATAGCTTACTCTGACTGTTCCTTTTACTTATATATTTTCTAGATCTCAAGTGACGGCGTCTCTTCCGTGGATTGACTCCCAATCTACCAAGATGGGAGCCAAAGCGTCACATTTTTCCTTTCCCCCTCAATTTTCTCTTCATAATTGCTGAGGGGCACAGGGCCCTGGGTGGGGCTTTGGTTTCCCGGGCGTTTCCGCACCCTCCTCAGCTCCCCGCCATGGAGTGGCTTCGGTCACCCAGGCTTTATTGTGGTCGGCAGGGAGGGTTCTGTGGGGGCACTCGGTTATGGCCTTGGCCTTGCTCGGGGCCTTGGGGCTGTTCGGCCAGGCAGCTTGGGGAACAACAACAACAACCAGACACAATTACCCATTTCCTTGCTCAAGGGAAAGGGTATCGGCTACCAGCGTATGCGAAAAAAACATTATGCCTGAGTGTTGGATTGAACTCAAGTCTCCCAGGTGGGAGGCCGAGACTTCTCCACTACAGTACTGAGCCGGTATTACAAAAGTATTATAGTTTGTATTTCAATTAAACATTGATGTCCACAGCTTAAACTTCCTTATAGCCTAAAACTCGCAGGTGGTAAATTCTGATGGGTCCTTCTTAAGCTTAGCCTAATAAAATCATCTGGAGGTAGGTAGAGTAAAGGAGAACTTGGCATCATATGATTGAAAGGGTTAATCAAACAACAGTACAGATTCTTGGAATCAAACAACATTACTAGTAGCAATAATAATCATAATAATAAAACACATTTTCTTAACAACAAGGATTTGATTAAAGTAAAACCTGAAACAGTCTCCCTCCAGCACACGATACAGTTTATCACATCGTCGGCAATGCTGCAAGGAAAAGCTTTGATATATATATAAACGTTTGGTCCTAGGGCCATTTTTTCAGACATCTATGGGTTAGCTAATACAAAGCAAATCTCTGATTATGTATAATATTATTTTCATATTATCATGAACTTGTTCCTTGGTTGGTCAACACACACACATCTAAAAGGTGACCATTCAAACAAGCTTTGCCCCTCATATATGTCTCTCTAATAATAAACAAAATATTATTATTGTATTTCTGTTGCCAGTGCTTCTACACAAGTTTTTGAGAGTATGGAAATTAGTACAATTCCAACTCTCAATATACTGCCCAATCTTAAACATACCTTGTCTGAAATTCAGCTTTGTAATTTCTAAAATGAATTTCCTATCTGAAAAAATGGCCCTCAATACTGTCTTGTGGATTATCATTAGTACGCACCTATTATTTTGGCCAGACAGTGGTTGCATATATTTCAGCACCTCTTAATTCTTTACATTTTGCAGATTATTAAAATGGAACACTCAAAAACTTCTTTGGATAATGGGTAGTGCACCTAGTCATGGATAAACGTGTGATTATCAACGGCAACTTGCTAAACTATGAAAAACATTTGATGCTGTGAATTCATCACCAACAACTCATCTCTTCACAAATCTACTCTACCCAAACATTTATTAAGAAATATTGGAAAATCTGGAGCAAAATGTGAAAAATTAGGCGATACTGAGATTTAAAAAATATCCTGTGAGTACGAGCGTGGGGCACTTATTATGATGTGTCTGTCACTCCCCAGCACTTGTATTTGCTTCTAACTTTTCATTATCATCTCAACTCACTCCTTTACAATTGTCTCTGCCTTTCTCGTGTACAGTTTCGTCTTCTATATCCTCCATTGCATCACAAACATCTCTTCAAATTATTTCTTAATTTTATTTCATCTCTTCTTCCTTGTTTTTCTTTTCCTCTCCACCAATTTCTATTCTTCTCTCTTCCTCCTTTTCTCAGTCCTGTTTTTCAGATCTCTCGTCTCTCCATCTCTTAATTATTTCTCCTCTTGTCTCTTCCCTTGTGTTCTCTCCTTTTTCTCTTGTGACTCCTGTGGTGGCTATGTTAAGGCTTCTTGTGGCGTATGGACAGTGGACCTCGGGACTTAGGCCAGCCTGGGTGAAGTGGGTCGCGTAAATCAATAGGTAAAGAGTAATGTGAGAAACTTAGAACAATATTACTGGTTACTGTACAGTACTCACCATATTAAGTTACCGGTATAACTCAATAATTGACACATTTGTTCATACATACCTTCAGAGAACTGCTGCCAATCCTGACCATGAAAAGAATGCCTCTCCCCTTGAAGGGAAAGGTGTATGCCTCATGTGTTAGAAGTGCAATGACGTATGTCTCAGAAACATGGGCCGTTAAAGTAGAGGATGTCAGCAGAATGGAACGTAATGAGATGAGAATGGTGAGATGGATGTGTGGGGCCAGGCTGCAGGATAGAATAACAAATGTTGAGCTGAGGAGACGTTTAGGTATAAAGAGTATTAGCGAGGTGATGCGTACAAGTAGACTGAGATGGTATGGACATGTGGAGAGAATGGATGAACAAAATTGGGTGAAAAAATGCAGGTCTGTGATTGTGGAGGGAGCTGCACCAAGGGGTGGACCGAGGAAGACCTGGGATCGGACGATTCGTGCCGATCTCAAATCCAAGAACTTGACAAGTGAAGCAGCCCTTAACAGGGTTGCCTGGAACGCCGCCATTAGGACAAGAGACTGAAACTGCACGTATGTGTGGAACACTCAGTCTTAACATTTTATGTATGTATGAATGTTTTATGTAATGTGGCAGTATGTGACATGGTTTAGGTTGTGACGAAAAATGAAAAATAGTTGGTTAGAGCACTAGTGGAGGAGACCCCATAATGACTTGAGGTATGGTTCAATTTCTGAAGAGTAATGCTGGTGGTGGTGGACAGGAGTGAATGGAGAATGCTTGTGAATAGTTGAGTGAACACGTGGTCATTTGGAGTAAGGGGTCAGGCGCAAGTGGGACTAGATAATAGTCCATCAGGCGCCTGGCCCGGGGAGACGATTAATATGAAGGGTGCGCCTGGAAGTGTGGTGCGCCACAAGAGGGCTTGTGGCTTTGGCTCCGCTGCATGTCTGCCTGCAGAGATCGGAACCTCTCCGGGTGGTCAGGGGCCGGGGGAGTGCTGGAGCGACCTTGGTGACCCTGGTCTCTGGGTCTTCTCCTGGGTGACCTAGATGTGTGTGAATTTGTGTTTTTTATCTGTGTTTATTCGTTGTTTTATGTTGTTTTTGTGTGTTCCCTGTTCTTGCTCTGTCTTGAGTCGGCTACCCCCAAAATGGGGATTGGGCCTGAGCATATAGATAGATAGAATGCTGGTGTTCATAGCCGATGTGGGATGGCTATGGCCGGCCACCAAATTTTCAGTTACCTTGGCTAAGATAGTCTAGCTACAAATCCGTACTACAGTACCTAGCAACACCAAGGGGCAAGACACTGCCTATAATAAGATGTAAGTTTGACAACATCTAAGAGTGTCAGCATCTTTTAATCTACCATGTAAGTAATGTACATGTTAGCCATATGACCAAGTAACATATTCTACTATGGTAAGATACGTTACCTGTTCTCCCCGGATCAGAACTGTGGGTGGTCATCGTCGGAGTCATGGAGGAGGGAGGCGGTGCGAAGGGGGAGGGAAGCGGCCTGGGAGGACCGTAGGCGGGACTGAAGATGTTCCACTTGAACCTCAAGGTTCTCCACTGTCTCCTGCAGCTCATCATTGGTTCGCTGTAGCTTCCTGTGGAGGACACAGGGAGGTGGAAGGCTGATAAATAATAGTAACAGGATGGAGGGAGAATGGGAAGATACCAACACAAATATACTCCAAGTTTATATTAGTTTTTGTTTTATTAATATTTTCTTTTAATGGAGGGTGAGGCTGGTGTCTATCTTCTATCCATCTATTGCCAGATACATCAGCCCCCGAGGGGGTGGCCACTAATGAATAACTTCTATGCTCCTTTGTCATCTGTCAGCTGGTACCCCTTCTCCCACCCCACACCACTTTCACCCATATAGCTATCAAATCCATCTTTCCATCTCAATCTCGGTCTACATCTCCCTTTCTGGCCTTCCACCACACTCTCATACACTCTTTTAGTCATTCTCTCACTCTCCATATGCTACACATGAATAAACCACCTCAAGGGGTTACTCTTCATACTCTCCAGCACATTTATATCCACACCACATAAAGTAGCTCTCGTAGTGTCTGTCTCTGCAGGCTTATTAACCTTTAAAGCGCGAAGCTATGGTACAGTATTTGAAACGTCCCGCCAGGCGAAGGTATTTTGGTTCATTCCTGACGAAAATCGTCATATTACCATGTACTGTATATCATAATTATTTATCCATATGCGCCTATTTTACTTTTAACCCTTTCATGTTTTTATGACGCAGAGGTTGCCAGATTAGCAATAATAAATAGAGTTCTCTCACTCTTATAATTACCTCTCCAAAATTAGTTTTCTGCCCACAGCTAACTCAAAGACAACTGCAGAGGTTGAAGTAACTAAACTAAAGGTTTCTAAATACCTCTGATGGTTACAAAGGCTTTAAAGTATCCCTAATAGGCTCAAAATTGCGTCAAGAACGTGAGAGGGTTAATATGAACATATATATTTGTTTTCTATGTAAGGGACACAAAAGGCAGAACTGCCTGTAGCGAGTGCCTCCCCCAGAGTTGAAAGAGTGACAGGGCCAAAATCAAGGGACGTTCGAGCCAAAATGCCTGGACACACGGAGTTTGAAGCAATTTAAGTCATAAGAAGAGGGAAAGACTGATTCTGGGAGAGAGTTCCAGAGCCCAGCTGTTGAATAGAAGAAAGTCTGAGAGTAACGTTTCACTCCTGGAATGGAGAGTTGCAAAGAGTAGGGGGTGGGATTGTGTTGCAAGATGGGTGCTACGTGCTCTATGAGGAGGAGGTGCAATAAAACAAGTGGTAACAGCAACTGGCCGGCGAAAATCGTATATTTTAGCCCTGCGGTCGTAATCTGACCTTGACCGGCGAGAGACAAACACCCTCCTTCTCTCCTGTCTTGCATGGTACTGAGAGACAAGGGGACATCTCAGACTGGCTTAGAGGGTCGGAGATACACTCCCCCATCCTCCCCCCTCTTTCCCAGCCGTCCTCGCACGAAAATACTCGACAAATATCGGGAATAATAGGGAAAATACCGGATAATTGAGGAGGGGAGAGGAGGGGGAAAGGGGGGGGGGGGACAATGTGGAGGAGTGATAGGAGGTATGGAGGGAAATTATCTCACTTAATCACATATTGCTTTGTTTTGAGTGCCAGTGGGGTGTTTTGAAAGGCATATTTTATGCCTAAACTCTTATATGCCTAAACTCTTAGAGTCCCGGCGCCTTCGCCCAGTAAAACCTCTTAACCTCTGAAGTGCGCATGGGGGGGTATTTTTTTTTTTTTTTTTTTTCTATGTGATTGAGGGAGGCAAAAGGCATAACTGCCTATAGCGAGTGCCTCCCCCATAGTTGAAAGAGTGACAGGGCCAAAATCAAGGGACGTTCGAGCCAAAATGCCTGGACACACGGAGTTTGAAGCAATTTAAGTCATAGGAAGAGGGAAAGACCGATTCTGGGAGAGAGTTCCAGAGCTCAGATGTTGAGTAGAAGAAAGTTTGAGAGTAACGTTTCACTCTTGGGTTGGAGAGTTGCACAGAGTAGGGGTGGGATTGAGTTGCAAGACGGGTACCACGTGCCCTACGTAAAGGAGGTGGTATGCACTGGGATAGCTCTGAGGAACACTGATTATTATAGTAGCGATAGAATAGCGAGAGAGATGCAACATTGCGGCGGAGAGAGAGAGATTGCAGAGAGTTGGTGAGTGGACGGGAGTTAATGATACGAAAGGCCTTCCTTTCAACTTTGTCTAGGAGAGCGGTGTGAGAGGAACCTCCCCACACATGTGAACAATACTCAATATAAGGGCGCACTATGCCCCTGTACAGAGCAAGAAGCTGTGCAGGGGAAAAGAACCCCCTAAGGCGGTTGAGCACACCCAGCTTCTGGGAGGCTGCCTTAGCAAGACTGGTAATATGGTCCTTCCAAATGAGAGCAGAAGAAAAAGAGACACCAAGAATATTGAGAGAAGATGAAGGGTCCATTTTTGTATTGTTGAAGAATAAGGGATAGTCCGCTGGGAGATCCTGACGGGTAGATAGATGGAGAAATTGGGTTTTGGAAGCATTAAAGTTAACAAGGTTTTCTCTGCCCCAATTGGAAATAGTATTTAGATCAGAATTTAAGAGTTCTATGGCTTCATTACGTTTGTCGTTGAGGGATTGGTGGCTGGGGCGTTCTGAAAAACTAATGGAGTAGTGTAAGGTTGAGTCGTCTGCGTATGAATGGATGGGAATTAAGGTACAGTTAAGGAGATCATTTATAAAAATTAGAAAGAGAATAGGAGATAGGACAGAGCCCTGAGGAACACCAGAGTTTATAGGGTGAGGAAGTGAACAATGGCCGTCCACAACCGCAGCTATGGAACGGCCGGAAAGGAAATTAGAGACAAAGGCACAGATGGAGGGATAGAAACCGAAGGAGGGTAGTTTAGAAATTAAAGATTTATACCAGACTCTATCGAAGGCTTTCGATATGTCTAGTGCAATAGAAAAAGTCTCACCGAAGTCCCGAAAGGAGGATGACCAAGAGTTAGTAAGATATGAAAGAAGATCACCAGTAGAGCGACCCTTAAGGAAGCCATACTGGCGATCTGAGAGCAGATTATGAGAAGAGAAATGCTTAAGAAATTTGGAAGCAAGAATAGTTTCAAAAACTTTAGAAAGACAAGAGATAAGAGCAATTGGACGATAGTTGGAGGGTTGAGAGCGGTCACCCTTCTTTGGGACAGGTTGAATGTGAGCAAACTTCCAGCATGAAGGGAAGACGTTAGAGGATAGACAGAGACGAAAGAGTTTGCCTAGGCAGGGAGTCAGCACGGAAGCACAGTTTTTGAGAACAACAGGAGACACCTCTGCCTGTGCGTATGTATTTGAGCTGTTTCCATCACTAAAATATTTATTTTACCATAAATAGCATTAATACTTCTCCATATGCGCCTATTATAGGTTGATTATAAAGGTATTAACCTGTTACAACAATAAAACAAGTGGAAACAGCGTTTGGATGGTCAAAATCGGCGATACAGGCCGGGAGTTACATAATGTATGGCTGAGGCAACCTCCTTTCCCGCCACTTTTCCCCAAGTCTGGAGAGACACTGTCGATCGATACTCTCTCTCTCTCTCTTACACTCGCTTGCTAACGTTAAGTGATGACAATGCCCTGCTTGCAACTCGCTAATGTTAGCACGAAAATATACCACAGAATAAGGGAATAACAGGGAAAATAGGTGATAACTGAAGGAGGGGAGGAAAGTGGGGAAGGAGGGGAGGTAGAGGAGTGATATTTGGCATGGCCCAGGGAGAAAAAAAAAAAAAAAAAAAAAAAAAAAAAAAAAAATAGGTTTTAAATTGATTTTTTCCCCCCTGACTCTTAAGAGTGTTCCCGCAGTCCGCCGGGTGAACTCTTAAGAGTCTTCCCGCAGTTCCCGGGTTAAGAGTCCTGGCGTCTTTCCCGGATTAATGAACAGAAGTACTGTACAGTACTGTATTTGTTGTTTTATGTCTTTTTAATTAGTGCTTAATTTATAATGCCATGGAATTGAAAATAATAATATCCTACCATTACATAATATATACTGTATATGACAAAAGAGTAATTAGAAATTCTTCTCTTGTCTTTTGTGTTAGGCCTAACACATTATGTTGACAACAAGAGGTAGGCAAATTCTCATGCAATTACTGTTGAGTGAGCTCGCCTAAAAAAAAAAGATTGGGGAATTATAATGTAAAACTTGCAAAATAAAGGCAAAAAACAGGGACGACGCAACATAAAGGCAAAAAACAGGGACGACACAATATAAAGGCAAAAGAACTTATCAAAATCGCTATGTGGAATTTTTTTTTTTAAACCACCACATACACATACATACATACATACATAAAATGTTAAGACTGAGTGTTCCACACATAAGTGCAGTTTCAGTCTCTTGTCCTAATGGTGGCATTCCAGGCAACCCTGTTAAGGGCTGCTTCACTTGTCAAGTTCTTGGATTTGAGATCGGCACGTATAGTCCGATCCCAGGTCTTCCTCGGTCCACCCCTTGGTGCAGCTCCCTCCACAATCACAGACCTGAATTTTTTCACCCAGTTTTGTTCATCCATTCTCTTCACATGTCCATACCATCCCAGTCTACTTGTACGCATCACCTCGCTAATACTCTTTATACCTAAACGTCTCCTCAGCTCAACATTTGTTATTCTATCCTGTAGCCTGGCCCCACACATCCATCTCACCATTCTCATCTCATTACGCTCCATTCTGTTGACATCCTCTACTTTAACGGCCCATGTTTCTGAGGCATACGTCATTGCACTTCTAACACATGAGGCATACACCTTTCCCTTCAGGGGGAGAGGCATTCTTTTCATGGTCAGGATTGGCATCAGTTCTCTGAACTTCCCCCAGCCACACCTAACTCTAGCAACAGTGGCAGCCTCGGCCCCACCACCGGCAGAGATGGTATCTCCTAGGTAATAAAATTTGTTCACCAGCTCCAAAGACTCATTTCCAAAATTCACAGCCACAGGATCATCACTTAACACAAGCTCGCCTTTGCACACTACGCACTCAAATTTCTCTATTTCTGACTTATCCTTCGGCAGGGGTCCCTTTATTCTACTACAGTTCTTACTCCCATGGTGTACCCAACATCGACAGATGCTACATTGAATTGAGTTAGCAGCTTAGCGCCCACTCCCTTTCCACACACTGCACATGGGTATGCACCGCTCTTTTCCACATTGCCTCGTCTCAATCTACAATGCATAACCTTGGTTTTGTTAATATTGACTCTTAAACCCTTGCTCGCCATGCCCTCTCTCCACTCTCTGAATTTGGCCTCAGCATCTTGCACACTATCAGCTATTAGGACTAAATCGTCTGCATAAAACAGTTCCAACGGGAGTCCGCCTCTAAAAACTCTAGACAGTGCCTCCAAGACCATAATAAAGAGGAGGGGCTTAACACTGAACCCTGATGGACTCCAACACGGACTGCGAACTCATCACTCAGTACACCCTTCACCCTCACCGCACTTCGAGAATCCTCATACATCTTCATTATCACACGCACCAGCCACTCTTCCACACCAAGTTTCCTCATAGCCCACTGCACAACATCTCTAGGCACCCTATCAAAGGCCTTCTCCAGGTCTACAAACACAAAGTAAAGATCCTTGCCTTTTAGTAAGTATCTTTCCTGTATCTGCCTGACTATGCAGATAGCATCGTGTTTTTTTTTTTGTTTTTTTTTTTTCTATATTCCAACTACTCCCTCTCGGGCATAGGCTGAGAGCCTGTACATTCCACCGCTCAACACGGTGAAGCCCGTGAGGTCTTGTTCCAGCCTGGGGAGTGAGACATGCGAAGCATCCATCATGGCTCGAAGCAGCTCCATCTCTGAAGCGGCTGGTTGCTTCGCTCAAGTGCTTCACCGTCTCACCCTCCAGGCTCAGACCCTCACTCTCAGAACGCCACCTATTGAGAAGTTGTACCCCGTCCTGGCATAAAACCAAACTGCATATCATCAATAGAGATGCTTTGCCTGATCGGACTCTCTCACAGACCTTCATGATTTGGTCAAGCATTTTCAGGCCCCTATAATATCCTCTATCTAGCGCATCCCCTTTTCCTTTGTATATATTCATTATCACACTTTTGAGCCAATCCTCTGGGATTTTCTCATCCTTAATAATGGTGTTTATCAACTCAGTAACTAAGTTACTGAGTTGATAAACACCATAGGGTGTACATCACTAAATGAACAAGTTAATCTGTTTCCCAAGAAAACTAATCGCACATATAACAACGCACTATCGTCACATTCAAGGAATTAGTCAATTTGGGAAGTTCAGGAGAGTAATTTTTGCTCATTATGAGTTAGTGATTTATCAATTTTTAAGCCCATCACATCAGAAATGATTAAAAGATTCCATAGAGATGAAATAACATATATATAAACTGTATATATTATAGGTTTGACTCCTGTAAGGAGATAAAGAAAACCTAATATTTAGTAGTGGCCCCGTAATCATTGACGAACATGCCTATTACATAAGGCATCCTCTTCAAACACTAATCCGCCGTAGTTTGAATCTACCGGGCAGAGCATTTAAAATCTGAGGAGCCTTCATCATGAGCGCACGCGACCTCACTCATGGCTTCAGTCATTATGAATTGGGTTCTCACTACGAAAAAACTTCGTAAAAAAATAAAAAATAAAAAACAAAAAAAACAAAAAGAAAATAAGAATAACTATCCAATAAGCTTTCCATCATATCGTAGATGTACTTGTGTGGATCTTTGACCAGACGCTGATTCAGGCGTCATTCTTCCTTCACTGACATATCAAGTAAACCAAAATCCTTAATACATCAACGAATGGGAAGGGGATGGTCGGGAGGGCCCCAGTCGTCAATGATTACGGGGCCACTACTAAATATTAGGTTTTCTTTATCTCCTTACAGGAGTCAAACCTATAATTTATTAGTGGCCCCTCCATCATTGACGAACATGCCTGATTTCTAAGACTGGAGGGGGACATTCGTAATCATATCATAACTCTAGAAAAGCAGATAATCAAACAACCACATAGTATTCTTACTTTTGTAAAAAAAAAAAAAAAAAAAAAAAAGAGATATTTGGGTGCATAAACTTTATACAGCCTAAATCTTCAAAAAGGGGTACAAGCAGGAGCGTGCTTCAAAGAAGCCTGCTTGAAAAAGGGTTAACTCTGAGACTCTGTGCACAGATCTGCTAGTTAAGAAGGCACCCCACTTAAAGTAAGTGGTGAAAACTAAAAACTTATAAGTTTACATGTGCACATATAAACCCCATTAACTAGTGGATATATTCCTAAAAATATAACCAAACATAAATGAATTCTTGTACATTCGTAGAAGTACTGAACTTGTGTACTTATGCAGAAGTAATTACTGCAAAAGTAAAAGTCATAGTTGCCACTATCGAGATTTCTCCAAAATCTATTGCTTCACAGCCAAAGCTACTTACAACAAGAATTGTCGTAACACTACTATTGGCTTTTAGCACAATTTCCTGCAATGAATACTACAGAGAAATTTTATAATACAATGCCTACAACCAGTATCACAGCTCGTATGTTCCGAACACATACTCCGGAGGGGTCTAGGTTGTCCTATGTCACACTGACTGCATTAATTAATTCTTGTACATTCGTAGAAGTACTGAACTTGTGTACTTATGCAGAAGTAATTACTGCAAAAGTAAAAGTCGTAGTTGCCACTATCGAGATTTCTCCAAAATCTATTGCTTCACAGCCAAAGCTACTTACAACAAGAATTGTCGTAACACTACTATTGGCTTTTAGCACAATTTCCTGCAATGAATACTACAGAGAAATTTTATAATACAATGCCTACAACCAGTATCACAGCTCGTATGTTCCGAACACATACTCCGGAGGGGTCTAGGTTGTCCTATGTTACACTGACTGCACCCCCCCCCCCCCCTTTCACCGAAAGATTATTAAGGAAACGTAAAGAGGCTGTCCCCTTGCATAAATCGTGGGTCTTACCCACAACGCCGGGATGCTTCTCTTTAAAGTCCTCGACCAAGAGAGAAGCCAGTGTACGCTCCATCAATCGTTCACACGGACTTGCGACCCATAAAGCACCCTGGTGATTTAGAGGTGCCACTCTTAAATATTTGGTTAGAGCTTGCACTGGGCAAAAAAGATGGTGCACCTTTCCCCTGTTTAACGCCGGCACCGTGAACTCTGAAAACACGTGTTCACTGTGCTCAATATCGGCTATGAATCCTGGGGAAGGTGCAATGTGAATACACTCATGAAGCCTATCAAACCTGAGGCAATTAGGTGCGTTGCTCATCGCCGCCAGCTCAGATACTCTGTTCCCGGTAGCCAAAGCCATAAGGAATACTGCCCTTTTGTAAAATCTGCAGTCTTTGGTACATACGGGAACGAGAATAACGACGATGCTTTGTCCAGAGACCATGTAGGCCTGAGCTGACGGGGAGGTGGGCGGAGTTTAAAACCTGCCCACATAAATCACTTTCAGATAAATGTTTCTGCATGAACAGATAAATTAAATAATAAACAACCAACGCCACCGAGGGCACAGTTTGTTTTGTTCTAAGAATCCGAGACGTAAAAGCTTTCCAATGCGATTGAAACTGTCGCTTTGTAGACTGGGTATATTGATTCGTGAATATCTTGGTCACGTCGCTACCATAAGGTGCTAGCCACTTGGCTTCCTGAATGTCCAAAATGAACAAGTCTGCGAGGTTTCTAGGTTGCCAATTGTGTTCTAAGTGGAACAACCCGACCAGGAGGGACACTGGGTGCGGGCACCACGTGTTCAAACGCCGGTACCACACTGCGCCGGCCACAGGGGCGCGATTAGCGAGACTACGCCTCGCTAATCCTGTAGTTTGTTGACTACGTGGCACATTAGAGACGCGTCTGGCGGCGGAAAAGAGATAAATGGAACTCAACCTGTTCTCGTCCGTCATCAGAGCGTCAGGTCCGCCCGCCGGCGTTACCGTCCGGCGGGTGAGGTACGACTGTGAGTATCGCCATACACCTTGGCTGTGGCTGTCCCTCGCTTGCGAGCTCTGTATACTCCCTGAACGGGGAGCCCTCGTCCGAGTCCCGTAAAGGTTTATGATAATTAAAAGCTCCCATAGCTCATTAACACATTGAAAGCAGAGCTGGTGAGCAAAATCATAAAGTATACTAATTAATTTAATTTATATTTAATTGTATTAAAATAAATTACTATAAATAAACACAATATTATCATAATATAATCATAGAAAATACATATGTTTATTATGATTCAGCTATTAAATTATTTCATTAACAAATAAAAATAAGATAGGGCTACCTGAGCTTAACGGCGTTGAACATACAGCCATGAGAGGTTCAAGTGCCGACACGACAGAGACTGGGGGAAAACTACCCCGCCCCCGGGAACTACCTGGTCACCTGGTGCAACACCGGTAATCCGCCCTGGAAAGAGAATTTTCCGGGGATTAAAGCTCATAGGGTTACACCCAAAAAACGGTACAAAAAATGTGCCTCAAAACCGCCGGTCAACGAACCGTAGCACTCCACCACTACTTTTCGTTGTCCTTTAGTATCATATTAAAGATTTCAGCATATCTTTACCTGTCCAGAAGATTTAAGCATATCTTCTGAATCCTCATAAAGATGAAGCATATCTTTATTAAAGATGAAGTCTTTCAAGTATCCCTTTACACTTGAAACACTAGTAAGATTCCGGCAACTTTTTATCCCATAAAAAGTCTAAGCCTATCTTAATCTCTAATCTGGCGTCACCCAGAAGCCCTCATAGATCGCCGTCTTGAAGGCCGTGATACCCTATTGTATCAATCAATTGTTTGGCAAATTATCGCGAATTGCAAATCAGTTAATATAACCACCCAAAGGTACAACCGCCGGGTTTTATATGCAATGTCAAACCAATTGTACCTGCCCCAGACCTCTTTGTAAAAAGGTCGCCGGGAGGGAAAGACTAAACAAACAAACGGCATTGTTTCAATGGCTTATTAAAGATTTCAGCATATCTTTTATCTGTCCAAAAGAATTAAGCATAACTTCTTAATCCTCATAAAGATGAAGCATATCTATATTAAAGATGAAGTCTTTCAAGTAACCCTTTACACTTGAAACAATAGTAAGATTCAGGCATCTTTTTATCCCATAAAAAGTCTAAGCCTATCTTAATCTCTAATCCGGCTTCTCCCAGAAGCCCTCATAGATCGCCGTCTTGAAGGCCGTGATACCCTATTGTATCAATCAATTGTTTGGCAAATTATCTCGAATCGCAAATCCGTTAATATAACCACCCGAAGGTACAACCGCCGGGTTTTATATACAAGGACCCCAATGGAAATACGCCTAACGGCCTTATTGGGCTATCCTTAGTTGGAATTATGCAAGGCTGGTACATGTCATATTTATAACATACTATTTATTAGTGGCCCCTCCATCATTGACGAACATGCCTATTACATAAGGCATCCTCTTCAAACACTAATCCGCCGTAGTTTGAATCTACCGCGCAGAGCATTTAAAATCTGAGGAGCCTTCATCATGAGCGCACGCGACCTCACTCATGGCTTCAGTCATTATGAATTGGGTTCTCACTACGAAAAAACTTCGTAAAAAATAAAAACAAAAACAAAATAAGAATAACTATCCAATAAGCTTTCCATCATATCGTGGATGTACTTGTGTGGATCTTTGACCAGACGCTGATTCAGGCGTCATTCTTCCTTCTCTGCTCTGCGCTCAACCTGCCCGAACGTGTCTCCCCATGCTCCGCTGGTTCCGCATTTGCTGCGTCCCTAGTGAGTTTTTTCTCATTTGTTTACTCCGGGATGTATCGAGTAAGGTTAGGATATGTGTAGCAGGAGTGTCCTGGGCTGGTTGCCCGCAGTGCAGTGTATTTTGGGTCGTGTGTTTCGGGCATCTATTTCGGATGTACCCTCGTGGTCCTGTTGTGGACATGTGATCTTTTCACAGTTGAGTTAGCTTGTGATGCAGGCGGCTTTCATTACGCGTTATTTTATGCTGCCTTTTATCTTTCTGATGAGGTAAGCGTTGCTTCTGACGTTCCCAGCGTATTTTTCTTCACTTAGTGAAGTTTTTTCTGGGTCCCGAGTCAGTCTTCCCTTTGTCGGAAGTCTTTACTACAGTGGTGTGTTGGCGGTGGTTCCTGTTGTTATATTTCCAGTGTTTTTGTTTATATTTCAACATTTCTTATGCCGTCTGCTTAGGCCTAGCCAGCCGCTCGTAGCTTTGCCACATGTACAAGTGTTATTGTTTATTTTATAAATATGTCCTACTGTGTCATGTGTATCCTGGTTTAGTTGTGTATTGGCTAATTCCACGGACTATGTATGTTTCCTGGTTTAGTTGTGTATTGGCTAATTCCACGGATTATTGTGTGGGCCCTGGGCTAGTCGTGCTTGGCTTGCTCCCAGGTCCGTTGTGCGTTCAGTTGGTTTCTGAACGGGGTGGGTTACTTTCCGGCGGGTTTTTCTCGGTTTCACCATGAAAAACCCGGCCGAGAGCCGTGTTGGGCCACGCGTGGTTTCAACACAGGCTTGTGTCCCCGGCGAGGAGGTGTCTGTGGCTCTCCAGGACTGCGTCTCTGTGTTGGTGCCTGTTTCAGGCTCCCTATGATCCCCGGCGGTCTGGCTGTACCCATCTAACATTGTTCATGCGGACAGATGTTATGAAGTTTTTCTACCCGGTTTTACAAACCAAATAGAACAAACCTAGCTGTTGTTGAGGGCTTTCCTCCCCGGTGATCTTTTACAAAGAAGTGGGAACAGGAACTTATGGGGTTAACGTTGTTTACATCTCACCCGGCGGGTGCACCTTGGTAGGGTGGGATGAACGTCTTGGTCATTCAATTTAGTTAACCGATCCATTTTAGTGGTACTTTATTTATCGCCGCCTTCAGACTTACGGCGATCGAAGGCTCAATTAGGGTTAACATCTTTTCACAAATTTTTCACACCCGGCGGGTGCTCCTGGGAGGAGGAAATAAGGAATTTACAATTCCATATGGTTAACCAGTTAATTGAGAGATACGTTAATGTATCGCCGCCTTCAAACTTACGGCGATCCTTTGTGACAATTCGTTAGAAATCAGATCTCGTATCAGCCTGCCCTGGGTTATTCTGCTAAATAATTCTGGTGCCAGCGTCTTTGTGGGGGGTTGTTTTTCCAAAATTGAATCTTGAGACAGTCACCACCAGAAAGACTATGTTATAAATGCCATACTGGTCCTTTATATTATGTCAAAGGGTATTCTTAACTTTCTTAGGACATGTTTAGATATTCGGAAAATCTTTATAGGATCCCGCCGCGTAGCGAGCTGTGATCGTTGTGACATTACGTCTCGTTACCCGGCGGGTTATTGACACGTGTGTGTGTGTGTATGCGATCATGTTGGGTTAACCTTATGAGCATTAATTCCTGGAAATTTTCTTTTTTTCCAGAGCTGGGCCCCGGCGGACCAATACAGACCCTGCAGTAGTTTCCCACCAGTCTCTGTCATGGCTACCTTTGCCCCAGTTTTTGCTTTATGCATTACCCCTACCTGTGCCGGTATCCCTATTTTTGCGCACACTCTTTGCATCAAGTGTGTTAAATGTCTAGACCGTTCAAGGGGTCTGTGGGTGATGCGCAAAGTTCCTTTTTTTTTTTTTTTTTTTTTTTTTCTATATTCCAACTTACTTCCTCTCGGGCATAGGCTGAGAGCCTTAACATTCACCGCTTTACAATGAACAGTGAAGCCCGTGAGGTCTTGTTCCAGTCCAGGGAGTGAGACATGTGAAGCACGTAGAGTACAACGAGCACCTGCCATCTTGCCTTCACATGAGGCACGGTGCTCACTCATGGCCCGAAACGACCCCATCTCTGAAGCCACCTCGTTCCCGTGCTTCACTGTCTCAACCCCTACACTCGGACTCTCATACTTACACACACACAACGCCACCTGTTGAGCAGATAACTCACCAGGCATTGCACCCCTATAGCATATTTTGAATATGGGAATATTCATACAGTGCTATTTAATCAGGGAACAATGAGGGTATTTTATTGACGTTTCGGTGGGCTTGTGGTAATGCACTGATACCAGGTACAGCACAAATTCCATCCCAATAATATCTTCCCATTGATACATCGGGATTTGAACCCGGGACCTTTGGATTACCAGGCCAGTGGCAAGACCACTCCACCACACCTCCCCTTGCTCCCAATTAAGTGTCAAAGTCCTCCGCGATAATGATAAGACCGCAGAGGTCGCCTTACAAGAGGTTAGGCAACAGATGGCAGCGTATACTACGATTGTGGCTCATAAATCACTTCAATGTGACAACGTCCCTCTTTGGGATAGGCTTCTTGTTGAGCACCCTCCCCCTAAAATGTCCCTCTCGAGTAACTAGTCGTAAGCCGGCAGAGACTGGTCAGGGTTCTGTGTCTTCTCCTACTGCTACTGCGAAACGTCAACGAGAGCCTACACCCCCGGCGGCAGCCTCCTCGTCCCGGGAGAGATCTCGGTCTAGGTCACTTCTCAGACACCAGCCATCTAGTCTTGCCTCTTCACCATCGAGTAAGAAGAGTAAGACAGAAAGTTCCACCAGTGGTCACGGCGATAAATCCTATAAATCGAACAGTAGTTCACGGTCACACCGCAGCCATAAATCTTCAAAGAAGGATTCCCATGATAAAAAGGCCTCACGACATTCACCAGTTTCTAGTGCTTCTCATCGTACCTCTACCCCAGACAGAGTTTGTGTTCGGGCTCAGGGGTCCAGTATAGTGCCTGTACCTAAAGATGATTTACCCATTAACATTTTAACCCTGGAATTGGAGAATTCAGGGGGCTCAGGGGTTGAGAGTGTTGCGGACTCCCAAGGGAGTGTAGGCCAAGGCCTAGGTGTTTGGCGATATTCTCAGCCAGGACCTGACCATCCACTTCCGGCTCAAACTATTCACACAGTGGCTGAAGTCCACCGGGACGCGGCGATCCCATCCTCTATTCCTGACTTATCTTGGCAACAAGGTGATACCCCAGCTTCGGCGGGATCTTCTCAGGAGGAACAGGATCAAAAAGACGAGGTTTCAATTATCTCAGATATGGAAAGGCAAGAGTCAGGTTCAGGCTTAGACGCCGCACAAGATCTTAATGATTCACTAGTTAGTACATCATCAAGTCAATTTGTCACTGCACAGGAAATTGATGGGCTACTCAGTAATGCTTTATCTAAATTTTTTAGCCAACAGCAGGAAACTCCCACAGTGGACTTGGGAGCTCCCACGACAAGCTCTAGGGTACGGCCTCTGATGACTTCTATTGCTTTAACTCAGATCCCTCACCCTCCCCCTCAGTCACCATCAGTGGTTACTAGGCCTGCTACGGCGGCATTGACCACTTCGAATGTAAGGGTTATAACGGATGTCAATCCGCCCCCTCTAGACAGAGCGCCTCTCAGAAAGGTAGCTATGCCCTTGCTTTACGGACCAGACGAGTCATGGGTCCTTTTGACCCCCACTAAACCAGAGATCGCCCAACCTACCTTGTCAGGGGAACTCCCAGTACCGCGTGAGTGGGTCATCCAGGGCAATAAATCTAGGAAATTAAGGGATACTTTGGGCAATGTACTAGATGTCAACATAAAGGCTATACCTAGTTATTATCACCAAGATTATTTTGTTTATGCTGCTAAGCCGGCTTTACCCTCTGCCTCAGCTTCAAAACTTTTTTCAGACTGGTCTAAGCATGATGGATTTAATGACATTAAGACTCTGTCAGCTCTCACTCCAGAACTCTATTTGCTAACCGTCACAGACACAGCAGCTAATCAAGTCTTGAAGGTGGGGCAGTTGGGTCCAGGACCTTGGGTGGAATGGGAGGCAGAGGCTCAAAACTTTGCGACCACATTTACTTCCAAAACTTCCCACCAGATCCCTCAAGATACTCATTCTTGGTTCTCCATGCCAGTGTGTTCTGCCGGCGGAGTCCCTTCAGCTTAGTTTGCTTTCTTAGCTGCCCCTAAAATTAATCTCTGTGAGCTAAAAGACCCTTTCACTACCCCTACCCCAACTCACCTAGAACGAGAATTTAGGCTAAGGGGGAAAGCTTTTCGCCTGTTCTCTCAATACATAGTGTCTCAACAGATAGCAAAGTCTTTGCTCCGGTCCACTCAGGCAATCGCAGACCAAAAGCGACCAAACTCGTCGGGGTAACCTACCTATTTTAGTCATCCTGACTAAAACTCGGTAAACAAAAACGGTGTTCTCGGAGCAACGAGAAAATCGCCGGAAAGGTAACACACACTAAACTATACATTACAGGAGGGCGTAATGCATAAAGCAATGAATAACACAGGAAGCCTGATCCCAGGCTCGACCACAGAAAACGCAGTTTCTTATGAGCCCTAAAGCGACCAAACTCGTCGGGGTAACTTACCTATTTTGAGCCATCCTGACTAAAACTCGGTAAACAAAAACGGTGTTCTCGGAGCAACGAGAAAAAACGCCGGAAAGGTAACCCCCACCAAACGAGACAGTTTAACACATTTTATACAAAGGGTGTGCGCAAAAATAGGGATACCTGAACAGGAGGGCGTAATGCATAAAGCAAAAACCGGGGCAAAGGTAGCCATGACAGAGACTGGTGGGATACTTACTCCAGGTTCTGCATAGACCTGCCGGGACCCAGCTCTGGAAAAAAAGAAAATTTCCAGGAATTAATGCTCATAAGGTTAACCCAAACATGTTCGCACACAAGTGTTAAATAACCCGCCGGGTAACGAGACGTAATACTCAACGACTACAGCTCGCTACGCGGTGGGGTTTCCTAAGTAAAAGATTTCGAATATCTTAATTTGTCCAAAAGATATATGAATACCCTCTGACATAATGTTAGATGGGTACAGCCAACCCGCCGGGAATCAGAAGGAGCCTGAAACAGGCATCCCAGAGACGCCGTCCTGGGGAGCCACAGACACCCACTCGCCGGGGAAACAAGCCTGTTTTTAAACCACGCGTGGCCAAAACTCGGCAACCAGCCGGGTATTTTCATGGTGTAACCGGGAAAACCCCGCCGGAAATAACCCACCCCGTCCAGATACCATCTGAACGCAACACAGGACCGAGGCGTAGCCAAAACACAACTAACGCCGGGCCCAATATAGTCCGTGGAATTAGCCAATACATAACTAACCCAGGACACATAAATAGTCCGTGGAATTAGCCAATACACAACTAAACCAGGACACACATCACACAGTAGTACATATTTAGAAAATAAATCAATAACACTTGTATATGTGGTAAAGCTACGAGAGGCTGGCTAGGCCTAGGCAGACGGATAACATTAACATGTCGACGAGAGGCTGGCTAGGCCTAGGCAGACGGATAACATTAACATGTCGGAATATAAACAAAAAGCACTGAATTATATCACAACAGGAACCACCGCCAACACACCACTGTAGCAAATACTTCCGGCAAAAGGAAGAACTGACTCGGGACCCAGAAAAAACTTTACTAAGTGAAGAAAAATACGCTGGGAACGTCAGCAAAAATACGCTACCTCATCAGAAAGATAAAAGGAAGCAATAACGCGTAATGAAAGCCGCCTGCATCACAAAGCTAGCTAACTGTGAAAAAGTTCACCTGTCCACAACCGGACCACGAGGGTACATCCGAAATAGATGCCCCAAACACACGACCCAAAATACACTGCACTGCGGGCAACCAGCCCAGGACACTCCTGCTACGCATATCCTAACCTTACTCGATACATCCTGGAGTAAACAAATGAGAAAAAACTCACTAGGGACGCAGCAAATGCGGAACCAGCGGAGCGTGGAGAGACACGTCTGGGCCGGCTGACCGCAGAGCAGAAAGGAAGAATGACGCCTGAATCAGCGTCTGGTCAAAGATTCACACAAGTACATCTACGATATGATGGAAAGCTTATTGGATAGTTATTCTTATTTTTTTATTTTTTTTTTTATTTTTTATTTTTTTTACGAAGTTTTTTCGTAGTGAGAACCCAATTCATAATGACTGAAGCCATGAGTGAGGTCGCGTGCGCTCATGATGAAGGCTCCTCAGATTTTAAATGCTCTGCGCGGTAAATTCAAACTACGGCGGATTAGTGTTTGAAGAGGATGCCTTATGTAATAGGCATGTTCGTCAATGATGGAGGGGCCACTAATAAATATACTGTATACAGTATGTTCATTAATAAGGGAGATAGCTAGATACAGATAAAAATAAATACAGTACAGTGTAGATCGAAACACAAATAATATCCCTCGCCACACACACAAAATCCTTGGTGCAACATACGATTCATCAATGTCATTTAACCCAGCAACTGCGGGAAGACTCTTAAGCGGTCCTACTGGGCTGCTGCGGGAAGACTCTTAAGATCCTAGGCCTAAAAAAACCCATTTAAAACACCCCAGTGGCACTAAAAAAAAAACATTTGTGTTTAGGTGAGATAATTTCCCTTCATTACTTACTACCACTCCTACACATGTGTCCCCCCTCCCCCTTTTTACCCTCCTCAATTAGCAGGTATTTTCTCTATTATTTTCTCTATTATCCCCCAGGGGGTAAGGGGGCCTTCATCTAATGGTGGAGGAAAAAAAGAATATGCCTCACGCATCCTACTGCATGTCGTACAAGGCGACTAATAGGGGGGATGGTGATAGACTTGCGGACCAAGTAGCCATCACTATACAATGAAGCCTTGTTATTGGCGCTGGCATTGTCTCTATATGATAGTGCTGTGACAGGGCTTCATTGTACTTGCTCCAAGTTGCCTAATGGCGGCACACTGGCAGTGGGTGTCGCTCCCTCTGGACCCGGCCCTGGCGCCCTGGGCCCAACCTGGACGAAATGGATCCAGAGGGTACAGTACGTAGTGTTTCCCCGGACTGGCACTTTCCGCCCAATAGTATAGGGG
The DNA here is from genome assembly GCA_032716605.1 of Paralithodes platypus. NCBI lineage: Eukaryota > Metazoa > Arthropoda > Malacostraca > Decapoda > Lithodidae > Paralithodes > Paralithodes platypus. The sequence goes on along the minus strand of CM064516.1, from coordinate 38,960,543 downwards.
CCCGAACCTGGTGGTAGCGCTCCAGGAGGCTGCCCTGTCATTTGGCGAAAAATATCAGGCCAGTCGTAGTGCCATGTACGCGCACGGGGTGCGTCCCTGCGGGGTGCGTCCCTGCGGCTGGTTCTGGTGGGGCGTACCGAGGCCACTGGATCCTACCCCCTTGTAATCACTTGGGGGATGGTGCTGGGAATGGTCCCGGGGTAGACTGGAGCCGGAGTTCTGGGGGGGGTGATGCCCATCTGCCAGCCAAACCTACCTAACTATGACTAAAATCAAAGAAAATAAACGTAAGTCCGATGAAACAAAACCGCACAAGACAATGACAAATGCCCCCCACAAACTCAGACTTGCTAGTGTGAATGTTGGTAGTTTGAATTTGCGTGCGAATGAAGTGGCTGAGATGTGTGAGAGGAGGCGAGTGGACGTCTGCTGTACCCAGGAAACACTCTGGAAGAGGCATGGGGTACAGTGGATTGTCGGAAGGAGGAAAAGATATAGGATATACTGGATGGGTGTGGAGACTGATAAAGCGAAAGGAGGAGTGGGTGTTCTGGTGGCTGAAGAGCTGGCGGAAAGTGTGCTTCGGATTACGAGAGTTAGTGAAAGGCTGATTGTTTTGAAGTTGAAAGTTGGTGAAAGAATTCTGAATGTGATATCTGCATATGCTCCACAGGCTGGTTTACAGAAAGAGATAAAAGAGGACTTCTGGAATGACACCGTCAGTGTCATTTCAGGCCTCTCGGAGAACGAAATAACTATCGTGGGGGGGGACCTCAATGGTCACGTGGGAGCACCTGCAGATGGATAAGAGGGGGTACATGGAGGAAATGGTTACGGAAGGAGAAATCTAGAAGGCGAATATATATTGGAGTCCTGCGTTGCACTCAACATGGTTGTGTGTAACACAAAGTTCAAGAAAAGACAGAGCCACCTGATCACATATAACTCTGGGGTCTCCAGTAGCCAGATAGATTACTTCTTGGTTAACAGGAAAGACTGGAAACTAGTTCGAGATGTAAAGGTCATCCCGAGCGAAGAATGTATCCCCCAGCATAAGCTACTTGTGTGCGACATGAGCTTATACAGAGATCCTAAGCGCAAGAAGGTTTACATACCCAAAAGGAAAGTGTGGCTGCTGAAGGACAAGGAAGTTAGGGATAGGTTTCATAATGAACTGAAGGAAATGAATAGAAATAAGGAAGCAAGGCCTAACGATGTAAATAGCCAATGGAACTTTCTTAAGCATAGCCTTATCGCTGCCACTGACAAAGTCTGTGGGAAAACAAAGGGTCACCCCAGGAATAAGACCTCTTGGTGGTGGAACGATGAGGTAGAACATGCTGTGAAAGAGAAAAGGAGATGCTTCAAAGCATGGAAGAAAGGAGGCAGCAGGGAGGAATACCAGGCAGCTAAACGAACTGCCAAAAAAGTTATTTACAATGCTAAAAATCGCATTAAGGACCTGGTCCTCGAACAAGTGTGTAACACTGACAATCCCAATGGGATCTTCAACCTAGCTAGGCGAGTTAAAAATGACAGTAGGGATATTATAGGTGAACAGTGTGTTAGAGATGATAATGGAAAGATTGTGTATGCAGAAAATGAAATCAGAGAAGCATGGAAGGTACACTATGAACAATTGCTAAATGTAGAGTTTGAATGGGATAAGGAACAGCTTAGTATCAAAAAAACAATATCTGGGCCCCCTCATTTGATAGCACCAGCTGTAGTGAGCGACGCAATCAATAAAATGAAGGACGGTAAAGCTCCAGCTTGCTCCGACATTGTCGCTGAGATGATAAAAGCCTCAGGGGAGATTGGTGTAAACTTAGTCACTGAGTTGATAAACACCATTATTAAAGATGAGAAAATCCCAGAGGATTGCCTCAAAAGTGTAATAGTAAATATATACAAAGGAAAAGGGGATGCGCTAGATAGAGGAAATTATAGGGGCCTGAAAATGCTTGACCAAATCATGAAGGTCTGTGAGAGAGTCCTTGAGGGTTTGATCAGGCAAAGCATCTCTATTGATGATATGCAGTTTGGTTTTTATGCCAGGACGTGGTACAACCGATGCTATCTTCATAGTCAGGCAGATACAGGAAAGATACTTACTAAAAGGCAGGGATCTTTACTTTGTGTTTGTGGACCTGGAGAAGGCCTTTGATAGGGTACCTAGAGATGTTGTGCAGTGGGCTATGAGGAAACTTGGTGTGGAAGAGTGGCTGGTGCGTGTGATAATGAAGATGTATGAGGATTCGCGAAGTGCGGTGAGGGTGAAGGGTGTACTGAGTGATGAGTTCGCAGTCCGTGTTGGAGTCCATCAGGGTTCAGTGTTAAGCCCCCTCCTCTTTATTATGGTCTTGGAGGCGCTGTCTAGTTTTTAGAGGCGGACTCCCGTTGGAACTGTTTTATGCAGACGATTTAGTCCTAATAGCTGACAGTATGCAGGATACTGAGGCCAAATTCAGAGAGTGGAGAGAGGGCATGGCGAGCAAGGGTTTAAGAGTCAATATTAACAAAACCAAGGTTATGCATTGTAGATTGAGACGAGGCAATGTGGAAAAGAGCGGTGCATACCCATGTGCAGTGTGTGGAAAGGGAGTGGGCGTTAACTCAATTCAATGTAGCATCTGTCGATGTTGGGTACACCATGGGAGTAAGCGCTGTAGTAGAATAAAGGGGCCCCTGCCGAAGGATAAGTCAGAAATAGAGAAATTTGAGTGCGTAGTGTGCAAAGGCGAGCTTGTGTTAAGTGATGATCCTGTGGCTGTGAATTTTGGAAATAAGTCTTTGGAGCTGGTGAACAAGTTTTGTTACCTAGGAGATACCATCTCTGCCGGTGGTGGGGCCGAGGCTGCCACTGTTGCTAGAATTAGGTGTGGCTGGGGGAAGTTCAGAGAATTGATGCCAATCCTGACCATGAAAAGAATGCCTCTCCCCCTGAAGGGAAAGGTGTATGCCTCATGTGTTAGAAGTGCAATGACGTATGCCTCAGAAACATGGGCCGTTAAAGTAGAGGATGTCAACAGAATGGAGCGTAATGAGATGAGAATGGTGAGATGGATGTGTGGGGCCAGGCTACAGGATAGAATAACAAATGTTGAGCTGAGGAGACGTTTAGGTATAAAGAGTATTAGCGAGGTGATGCGTACAAGTAGACTGGGATGGTATGGACATGTGGAGAGAATGGATGAACAAAATTGGGTGAAAAAATACAGGTCTGTGATTGTGGAGGGAGCTGCACCAAGGGGTGGACCGAGGAAGACCTGGAATCGGACTATACGCGCCGATCTCAAATCCAAGAACTTGACAAGTGAAGCAGCCCTTAACAGGGTTGCCTGGAACGCCGCCATTAGGACAAGAGACTGAAACTGCACTGATGTGTGGAACACTCAGTCTTAAAATGTTATGTATGTATGTATTCCCGATAATTATCGAGTATTTTCGTGGGAGAACAGGTGGGAGAGAAGGAGGGGGGTGGAGGAGTGTAACTCCGACCCTCCAAGCCAGTCTGAAAGCTCCCCTGGCCTCTCAGTCCCACGCGACACAAGAGAGAGTGACGGAGTAAGTCTCTCACTGCTCAAGGCCAGATTACGACTGCGGGGCTAAAATATAAAATGTTCACCAGCTTGGTGTTACCAATTGTTTTATTGCTTTCCCATGTTCATATATTCATATTAAAAGTAAAATAGGCGCATATGGATAAGTATTAATTATATATATGGTAAATTAACGATTTTAGTGAGGAATGGATCAGAATTCCTTCGCACCGTGGGCACATTTAAATACCATAGCTGCGCTGTTAAAAGGTTAAACAATATATTGTATATACAGTATGTATGTATGTATGTACTGTATTTACTCAGGCCCATTCCCCACTTTTCCTATTTTTTTTTCTTTTTTTCTGGGGGTGCCCGACTCAAGACAGAGCCAAAATAGGGACAACAAAACAGAAAACAATGAACACACAAAAACAAAATACAAATTCACACACATCTAGGTCACCCAGGAGAAGACCCAGAGACCAGGGTCACCAAGGTCCCTCCAGCACTCCCCCGGCCCCCGACCACCCGGAGAGGTTCCAGTCTCAGCAGGCAGACATGCAGCAAAGCCGAAACCACAAGCCCGCCCACCATACTTCCAGGCGAACCCTTCATATATACAACAATATATTATAGGTTTGACTCCTGCAAGGAGATAAAGAAAACCTAATATTTAGTAGTGGCCCCGTAATCATTGACGATTATGCCTATTACATAAGGCACCCTCTTCAAACACTCATCCGCCGTAGTTTGAATCTACCGCGCAGAGCATAAAAAATTGAGGAGCCTTCATCATGAGCGCACGCAACCTCACTCATGGTTCAGTCATTATGAAATTGGGTTCTCACTACGAAAAAACTTCTTAACAAATAAAAAACAAAAAGAAAATAAGAATAACTATTCATAAGCTTTCCATATAATCGTGGATGTACTTGTGTGGATCTTTGACCAGACGCTGACTCAGGCGTCATTCTTCCTTCACAGACATATCAAGTAAACCAAAATCCTTAATACATCAACGAATGGGAAGGGGATGGTCGGGAGGGCCCCAGTCGTCAATGATTACGGGGCCACTACTAAATATTAGGTTTTCTTTATCTCCTTGCAGGAGTCAAACCTATAATTTATTAGTGGCCCCTCCATCATTGACGATTATGCCTGATATCTAAGACTGGAGGGGGACATTCGTAATCATATCATAACTCTAGCAAAGGCAGATAATAAAACAACCACATAGTATTCTTACTTTGTAAAAAATATATATTTGGCGCATAAACTTTATACAGCACATATATACAAAAGGGGTACAAGCAGGAGCGTGCTTCAAAGAAGCCTGCTTGATAAAAAGGGGTTAACTCTGAGATTCTGAGAACAGATCCGCCAGTTAACAAGGCACCCCACTTAAATTAAGTGGTGAAAAAATAAAACTTATAGGTTTACATGTGCACATATAAACCCCATAAAATTAGTGGATATATCTTGCAAAATATAACCAATGCTTAAAATTAGATTGCTTCTCAGCCCAAAAACTACTTACAACACCACTGTTGTTTGTACTATAATTGTACTAGCACAATTTCCTGTAATGAATAGTACAGAGAAATTTACATATCACAACACCCATAAACAGTATCACAGCTCTCATACTCCGGCGGGGTCTAGGGTGTCCTATGTTACACTGACTGCACCCCCCCCCCTTTTCTTGAAATTAAACAATAAGTTACTTAGAGGCCACCTAGACCCTCTGGCTGAAAGCTATACATGGCAAGGAAGGTTTGTCTAGAGCTACTGAAAGGTATCGAGTCAAAAACGTATGATTAGAGGCCCACAACTGTGTGGACGTAATATCTTCAACAGAATTTGTTTTAAGGAAACGTAAAGAAGCTGCCCACTTGCGTAATTCGTGGGCCCTACCCACAACGCCGGGATTACTCTCTTTAATGACCTCGACCAAGAGAGAAGCCAGTCTACGTTTCATCAAGCGTTTACCCGTACTTGCTACCCATAAAGCACCCTGGTGATTTAGAGGTGCCACTCTCAAATATTTGGTTAGAGCTTGCACTGGACATAAATTATGGTGCACCTTTCCCCTTTTCAACGCCGGCACCGTGAACTCTGAAAACACGTGTTCACTGTGCTCATTCTTGGCTATGAACCCTGGGGAAGGTGCAATGTGAATACACTCATTAAGCCTACCAAACCTGAGGCAATTAGGTGTGTTGCTCATCGCCGCCAACTCAGATACTCTGTTCCCGGTAGCCAAAGCCATAAGGAATACTGCCCTTTTTAAAAGTAATGTAAAGTCTGCAGTATTTTGGTACAGACGGGAATGAAGTAATGACAATGCTTTGTCCAGAGACCAGGTAGGCATGAGCTGACGGGGAGGTGGGCGGAGTTTAAAACATGCCCTCATAAAACCCGTTTCCTCCGCGACTGGTATGGTGAGACCGGTAAGGTCCAAAAACGGCATCCTAATCGCTGTTAAGTGATTTTTTAACGTTACTATAGATAAACGTTTCTGCTCGAACAGATAATTTAAATAATTAAAAACCAAAGCCACCGAGGGCACAGTTTGTTCTGTTCTAAGAATCCAAGAAGTAAAGGCTTGCCAATGCGATTGATACTGTCGCTTAGTAGACTGGGTATATTGATTCATGAATTTATTGGTCACGTCTCTACCATATGGTGCTAGCCATTTGGCCTCCTGAATGTCCATAATGCAAAAGTCAGCGAGGTCTTTAGGTTGCCAATTGTATCTAAGTGGAAAAACCCGACCGGGAGTGACACCGGGTGCGGGCACCACGTCTTCAATTGCTGGTACCACAACTGCGCCGGCCACAGGGGCGCGATTAGCGAGACTACGCCCCGATAATCCTGTAGTTTGTTTACTACGTGGCACATTAGAGACGCATCTGGCGGCGGAAACAGATAAATGGAACTCCACCTGTTCCAGTCTGACACCAGTGCGTCTGGCCCGCCCGCCGGCGTTATCGTCCGGCGGGTGAGGTACAGTGGGAGTTTGTGAGTCTCCTCTGACGCAAATAAATCCACTTGTGGATGGTAAGGCTCCGCAATCATTTGGTTGAAAATGGTTTGCTTGAGCGCCCATTCTACTGTTGTGCTCTGTCACCGAGACAGAGCGTCTGCCCAGACGTTTGCTACGCCTGGGAGATAAGATACGTGAAGATGAATGTCCAGCCTGTTGGCTAGAATAAAAATCTTTTCTGACACGTTTAGCAACTTCCGAGATCTCGTTGACCCTTGTTTCTGAATACAGTGAACTGCATTCAGATTGTCCATTCTGAAGGCCACCGACTTGCCCCGTAAAGTAGAGCCGTGAGCCTGAAGGAAATATAAGGGGACTAGTAATTCTTTGACATTGATGTGGGAGATTTCTAAATGGGACCAAAGCCCTTGACCCTGGTGCCCTTGGTTTGACTGAAAGCCCCAACCTATCGTTCCTGACGCATCCGTGTCTACCCATACCGTCGGCGGAGGAGAGGTCCATGACATGACTGAGTGTAACGTTTCCCTCTTCGCCCAGACCGCTAGTAAGTTGTGGATTAATTTTGGTATGGGCCATAATTTTTTCGCCGGCAATAGCGGAAAATATTTGTTGCCCTCCAATATTAAACGTTTGACTCTCAACCGGCCCAACCTTACAGTTAGTTGAATCCAGTTGAGAGAGCCGACCAGAGACTCCCAGATTCTCCGTGTCGTAGTCAGACTGTGAAGGAACAGAAACAATTTCCTGCGAAATCTGTTGCGATTGTCCACACTCTGACTCAGAGTGAGAGTAGCTGTGTCCCAGACCAGCCCTATCCACTGAACTAATCGTGAGGGAACAAGGTTTGACTTTACCAGGTTGACCTTGAACCCTAGAGTTTTGACATGATTTAATGTTATGTTGACATGATTTATGCATACTTGTTCCGTCTCTGCCACCACTAGCCAGTCGTCTTGATACCACAAAATCCTGATCCCTTGCTCTAACAAGGGCATCAGGGCTTGCTGGACTAATTTTGTGAATAAGCGAGGTGCTAGGTTCAATCCAAACGGCATCCTCTGAAAGACATAAGTCTGATGCTTTATTCTTAAGGCCAGAAACCGTTGAAATCTTTTGTTTACCGAGACGTGCCAATACGCGTCTGTCAGGTCTAAAGAACACATCCATCCTCCCGGCGGAAGTGTTAGCCTGATCTGGTTTACTGTCATCATCCTGAATGACACATTGTGAATATGAAGGTTCAGATAAGACAGGTCTACGACTGGCCTCATCTGAACACTGTCCCTTTTGGGCACTAGAAATAGTTTGGATGTAAAGACTGGGTAATTTTGAGGAACCGGGATGATGACATTCTTGGTGATCATTTCCTGAATCAGTGACTCCACCTCTAAAGAAACTAAATTTGCCTTTGTCGGCTGACGTAAACGAGGTCGCCGGAGCCACTGCCAGGTGATGTCCTTGCGTGCCGCCATCCTCGCCCAAGTATTTACTGGCCATGAGCGGTGACACGTCCGGAACGACCCAGTTAGCAGACAAGGGTTCGCCGGCTGTACTGCCCTCTGATCCGCCCGCCGTGAGACCGGCCCTGGGAGTGAGAGAGACTTTAGTTTTTTGATGGTGGTGGTGGTGGTGGTGGTGGTGGTGGTGGTGGTGGTGGATGCTTAGCCGACTGGCCGGCGTTGGCAGAAGACGGGCCCTGGCCCGGTCTGTTATAGTTTCGTCCTTTATGACCTGCAAACTTACCTTGTTTATACCTGTACTGACCTTGGGGGGAAGAGGACTTAGGTATATGAAAGGGCTTTGACCCACCCGGCTGAGCTTTTGCGACTGGTTTGGGTTTGCGAAAGTTAAAAGCAGGTTTCTTAGAAGGGGCGGGACTGTGCTTAAAGGCCTGAGCCATGTTGAAAAAAGTTCTCCACACATCAGGGGACATTAAAGAGGGGGTTAGCACCGGCGACATGACCACCTGGTTCACAATTCTATCAGGAAGTTTCTTCACCAGGGACATCCTAAGATCCTGTCTCGCCCGCACCGCCTCGAGCAAGGCTGTACGGATATCCCCCAACGACTGAATAGAAGTCTGAAGGAGTAACCGCCGAGCTAGTTCAATCGATCTTCTGACATCCGCGTCCGCGATTGCCTGAGTAGATCTGAGCATAGATTTCGCCACCTGGTGCGTAACAATGTATTGGGAAAAAAGTCTATACGCCTTCCCCCGTAGCCTAAACTCCTGGTCTAGGTGAGCTGGGGAAGGTGTAGTGAAAGGATCTTTAAGTTCGCATAGATTGATTTTGGGGGCAGCTAAAAAAGCAAACAAAGCAGATGGCACTCCGCCGGCCGAAAAGACTGGCAGAGAGAACCAAGAATGGCTGTCCTGAGGAATCTGGTGCGAAGATTTTGAGGTGAAGGTGGTCGCAAAGTTCTGAGCCTCTACCTCCCATTCCACCCAAGGTCCTGGACCCAACTGCCCCACCTTCAACACTGGGTTAGCGGCTGTGTCTGTGACCGTTTGTAAATCTAATTCTGGAGTGAGAGCTGACAGTGCTTTTATATCATTAAAACTGTCATGTTTGGTCCAGTCAGAAAACAGTTTTAAAGCTGAGGCAGGGGGCAGTGCAGGTGTAGCTGTATACACAAAATAGTCATGGTGATAATGGTTCGGACTGGCCTTAATATTAACATCAAGAACATTACCCGCAATATCCAAAGCTCTTAACTTTCTCGATTTATTCCCTTGGATTACCAAGTTCCCCTGGCAAAGTGGGCTGCGCCGCCTCTGGCTTAGTTGGGATCATTTGTACCCATGAATCATCTGGATCGTATAAAAGGGGCATAGCTACCTTTCTTAACGGTGCTTTATCTAACGGGGGAGGATTCACATCCGCTACCACCCTTACACTAGAAGTAGTCAGTGCCGCCGAAGCAGGCCTAGTGACCATAGTAGGTGATATAGAGGGAGGGTGCGGAATCTTAGTTAAAGCAATGGAAGCGATCAGAGGCCGAACACTTGAACTTGTCATGGAAGCTACCAGGTCCACTGTAGGAGTCTCCGGCTGTTGGCCAAATTTTTCTGTTAGAGCAGTAGCTAATAACCCATCTATTTCCTCCGCCGTGACAAATTTAGCAGATGAAGAACTAAGAGGTGAATCATTCCTATCCTGTGAGTCGTCTAGAACTGAACCCGACTCTTGCACCTCCATGTCAGAGATTATAGACACCTCATCCTTGTCATCTGGCCCATCATGAGAGGATTCCGCCGAAGCCTGAATCCCATCGTGGTGCCATGTTAAGTCTGGAATGGATGATGGGATCACAGCGTCCCGGTGTACGTCCGCCAGTACCTGTGGCTCCTGAACCAGACGTGGGCCTTCATGCCCTGGTTGGGAATACCGCCATACACCCAGGCCTTGGCCCGAACCCCCTTGAGAGTCAGATACACCATCAACCACTGAGCCCCCACTAGACTCTTCTAAAGGGCGATCACTGCCCACAGAACTCTCTAATTCTAAATTTACAATATCCATTGGTAACCTGTCCGCCGGTAACACCCCCACCACAGTCTCTGACACTACTCCCGCCTGATCAGATTGGACACTAGATAAGTCGGGAGTAGAGGCAGAAAGTGAGGCACGAGGCTCCGGCGAACGCCGGGAGGTCTTTCATTCCTGAGAATCTTTCCTGGAAGATTTGTGCCTGCGGTGTGACTTAGATCTTCCACTAGAACTGCTCTTGGACTTCTCAGATTTATCACTAGAACTGCCCTTGGACTTGTCCTCTTTGCTCTTCTTTATCGCAGGTGAAGAAGAGTGACTAGGCGGCTGTTGTCTGAGGGGCGACCTGGACCGCGCCCGTGACGTGGAGGCTGTCACCGGGGGCGTGGGTTCACGAGGTCTCTTAGATGTGCTAGGGGCCAGAGTAAGTACTGTACCCTGCCCAGTCTCTGCCGACTTTCGTACAATTACTCTAGAGGTACGTTTAATAGGGGGGTGCTCAATCAGTAATTTATCCCAAAGAATTACGTTGTCACATTGAAGCGCTTTATGAGCCACTGAGGTAGCATAAGTGGACAACAGCTGCCTGACCTCCCGTAAAGCGACCGCCGCGGGTCTATCATTGTCTCGCAATACTTTAACACTCAATTGAGTACAGAAGGTACAGTTCCCCGTCACCCACAAACCCCTTGAGCGATCTAAACATTTAACAGATCTAATGCAAAGAGTGTGTGCAAAGATAGGGATACCTGAACAGGAGGGTGTAACACACAAAGCAAAAACAGGGTCTATGGTAGCCATGGCAGAGACTGGTGGAAAACTAACCCACCCCCGGGTTTACTCCAGGTTCTCTATAGACCCGCCGGAACTCAGCCCTGGAAAAAAAGAAAATTTCCAGGAATTAATGCTCATAAGGCTACACCAACATGATCGAACACAAGTGTTGAATAACCCGCCGGGTAACGAGACGTAATACACAACTATCACGGCTCGCTACGCGGGAGGTTCATAGTTAAAGATTTCAGAATATCTTAACTTGTCCAAAAGATTTATGAATATCCTCTGACATGATAAAGACCAGCATGGCTTTTTATAAATGACGCAGTCTTCCCAGTGGTGTTTGTTAAGTTTACTGGAAAACCCATAAAAAGACGCCGGCCCCCGTATTATCTCGCAGATCAAAAACTGGGAAGCCTGTCTAAAATGCTAGATCTGGCTTCTCCCGAAGCGTCCTAGATCGCCGTATGTTGAATGGCGGCGATACTTATCGTATCCCTCAATTGTATGGTCAACTACACTGAATTGCAAATCAGTTAATCCCACCCTCCCCAGGTGCAACCGCCGGGTGTGAATTTAAGTATAACGTTAACCCACTTATTCCTATCCCCACTTCTTTGCAAAAGATCGCCGGGGAGGAAAGACCAATCAACAAACAGCCTAGTTTTACTGGCTTTGCAAAACCGGGAAAAACTAAACTCAATAAGTGTCTGCATGAACACTTAGTTAAATGGGTAAAGCCAATCCCGCCGTGAAACACAGTAAGCCTGAACACAGGCACCACCACAGAGACGCAGTCCTGGAGAGCCTCAAGCCACCACTCGCCGGGGGAAACAAGACATTTTTAACCACGCGTGATTAAAACTCGGCAACCAGCCGGGTTTTCATGGTGTAACCGAGAAAACCCGCCGGAAAAGGCAACCCACCCCGTTCAGATTCAATCTGAACGCACCAAATAGACCGTGGAATTAGCCAAAGCACAACTAACCCAGGACACATAATTAGTTCGTGGAAATAGCCAATACACAACTAATCCAGAACACACAATTAGTCCGTGGAAATAGCCAAAACACAACTAAACCAGGACACAAGTTAGAAAGAATCCAGAGAGCAGTCACTAGATTGGTTCCAAGTCTCAGAGAACTGCCATATGAAGGGAGGCTAGACAAATTAAATCTACCGAGTCTAAAAGAGAGGAGAGAGAGGGGAGACATGATAATGATGTACAAATGTACCCGGGGGCTGGAGAGGCTGGATAGGGAGGATATATTAATTATGGATACAGGAATAACTAGAGGCCACAGCTACAAAGTAAAAAGACCTACCTGCAAGAACGATATCAGGAAGTTTAGCTTCACCTATAGATGTATTGACAAATGGAATGGGCTGGAGGAGGAGGTGGTAGGGGCAAGGAACATCCATATTTTCAAGAAAAAATTGGATAAAAAGTAGACTGAGAGACGGGACAACACGAGCTTAGCTCAACTCCTGTAAACTACAATTAGGTAAATACAATTAGGTAAATACACATGACACAGTAGTACATATTTATAACATAAATCAATACCACTTGTACATGTGGCAAAGCTACGAGAGGCTGGCTAGGCCTAGGCAGACGGAAATAAAAAGTAATCATGTCGTAATATAAACCAAAAGCACGGAATTATATCACAACAGGAACCACCGTCAACACACCACTGTAGCAAAAACTTCCCGGCAAAGGGAAGAACTGACTCGGGACCCAGAAAAAACTTCACTAAGTGAAGAAAAATACGCTGGAAACGTCAGAGAAGAAAAAGCTACCTCATCAGAAAGATAAAAGGAAGCATAGTAACGCGTAGTGAAAGCCGCCTACATCACAAAGCTAGCTAACCGCGAAAAAGTTCACGCGTCCACCACGGGACCATGAGGGTACACCCGAAATAGATGCCCCAAACACACGACCCAAAATACACTGCACTGCGGGCAACCCGCCCAGGACACCCCTGCTACGCATATCCTAACCTTACTCGATACATCCCGGAGTAAACAAATGAGAAAAAACTCACTTGGGACGCAACAAATGCGGAACTAGCGGAGCGTGGGGAGGCACGTCCGGGTAGGGTGAGCGCAGAGCAGAGAAGGAAGAATGACGCCTGAGTCAGCGTCTGGTCAAAGATCCACACAAGTACATCCACGATTATATGGAAAGCTTATGAATAGTAATTCTTATTTTCTTTTTGTTTTTTATTTGTTACAAAGTTTTTTCGTAGTGAGAACCCAATTTCATAATGACTGAAGCATGAGTGAGGTTGCGTGCGCTCATGATGAAGGCTCCTCAATTTTTTATGCTCTGCGTGGTAGATTCAAACTACGGCGGATGAGTGTTTGAAGAGGGTGCCTTATGTAATAGGCATAATCGTCAATGATGGAGGGGCCACTAATAAATAAACAACATATTACAAGCATAAAAAACAAACTGACACCACAACTAAATACCCTCAAGTCACTTGCCCACACAACATTTGGACATACTGTACATATACATACAGTACAATGGTTTAGCGTCATTTTTCCATTTCATGCATTGTAACGGCTCAGACGGGGTTGCGTTTCAGTAGTTGGAGTGTACTGTAGTACACTAAAGTCCCGCCACAGCACTGCCCCACTAAAGGGGGTATCCCACTGTGCGACTTTTCGATGGCGAATGCCGTGCGACCGTGTTTTTTTTCTATGTCCCAAAATTCGCGGCGAATAGGTTTTTTTCAGAAGCGAATGAAAGCGAAAAAGGCGAATTTCCTCGATTGCAGTGCGACGGAAGTACGACTAAAGTGTGAATATGGCAAATTTGTTGGCGAAAATGACGAATGGTGTGCGACAATTGAGGGCGATTAAGGGCGAAAATGGCGAATGCACAGAGATTGACCTTCGAATGTTGGACGATGTGATGAGATAAAACCGCGGAGGTTGTGCGACTTATGGCGAATGCCATGTGTGTGTGTGTTGTAGTGTGTGTGTGTGTATTTACCTATTTGTATTTACCTATTTGTAGTATACAGGAGTTGAGCTTTTTAGGCTCGTATTGTCCCGCTTCCCGAGTTACAATTATCTAACTTTGCCTTAAAAATATGAATGTTTTTGGCACACACCACTTCCTCTTCCAACTGATTCCACTTACTTATACTTCTGTAAGGGAAACTATACTTTCTCACATCTCCTTTACATCTTCCTTTCATTAGTTTATATCTATGCCCCCTAGTTCTACCATTATCTTTCACAATATAACCCTTCTTGTCCACCTTTTCGAGTCCTCTCACACATTTGTACATCATAATCATATCGCCTCTCTCCCTCCTATCCATTAGAGATGGTAAATCTAATTTCTTTAATCTCTCCTCATATGGTAATTCTCTCAGTTCTGGTATCATCCTAGTTGCAGCTCTCTGAACCTTCTCCAGCTTCTTTATATGCTTTTTTAGATGTGGTGCCCACACCACTGCCGCATACTCCAGTCTTGGTCTCACCAATGTTTTTATTATTTTCTCCAGCATCTCCTCGTTTATATAGTTAAAGGCTATTTTTATTCTGTTTAGCAGTCCATATGTTTCTCCCACTATCTTATTAATATGATTCTCAGGTGAAAGATCACTCCTAACAGTTATCCCTAAGTCCTTTTCTTTCTCTGATGGGTTAATAGTGTTTTCTCCTAACTTATATTCCGTATGAGGCCTTCTTTTACTTACTCCCATTTCCACTACATGACATTTATTTGTGTTAAATTCCATTTTCCACTTCTTGCTCCATTGATCTATCCTATCCAAATCCCTCTGTAATTCCCTACCACTGTTTTCATCTTCTATACGCTTCATGATCTTGGCATCATCTGCAAACATATTCATATATGCATTTATATCCTTTGGCATGTCGTTAATGTATATTAGAAACATTATGGGAGCCAGCACCGCTCCCTGCGGAACTCCACTTGTGACATCTTTCCACGTAGAAAATTTATCTCTGATAGTAGTCCTCATCTGTCTCCCTGAAAGATAGTCCTCCATCCAATTTAACAAACTACCCTGAATCCCTCCATACTCTTTTAATTTCCACTTCAGCCTGCTATGCGATACTCTGTCAAAAGCTTTCTTCATGTCAATATATACGCAATCCACCCATCCATCTCTCTCTTGTAATATGTCAACCACTCTGTCATAAAAACTGAGTAGATTTGTAACACATGAGGTACCCTCCCTGAATCCAAATTGCCTGTTAGATAGTAGATTATTCATTTCCAAGTAAATCATCCATCTTTTCTTAATTATTTTCTCACAGATTTTACACACTATACTAGTAAGTGACACAGGTCGATAATTCAATGGATGTTCCCTGTTCCCACCTTTATAAATCGGTACAATGTTGGCTCTCTTCCAGTCCATTGGTAATTTTCCCACTTCCAGAGAGTATTTCATTATCTCATATAAGGGTTTCACTAGTTCGTCAGCACATTCTTTCAAAATCCATCCCGCTACATTGTCAGGTCCCACTGCTTTTTTCACATCTAGTCCTTTCATTATTTCTACTAGCTCCTCTGGGAGAAAATTAATCTCTCCCAGTTTATCACCAATTTCACCTACCGGTACTTCTTCAAAGTTATCATCTTTAGTATATACTGAGTGTAGTGTATTGTTCATAATTTCACACATATTCTGGTCGTCATCATAAGTGGTCCCCTCAACCTTCAACCTGACTATTCTATCCCTTACCTTCATTTTACTATTTATAAACCTATAGAACAGCTTAGGATCACTCTTA
Source organism: Paralithodes platypus (assembly GCA_032716605.1). Lineage (NCBI taxonomy): Eukaryota > Metazoa > Arthropoda > Malacostraca > Decapoda > Lithodidae > Paralithodes > Paralithodes platypus. The sequence continues at coordinate 38,944,935 of CM064516.1, read as the reverse complement.
CATTTTTTCACAATGTTCTTCTCATATTCTCTGGCTTCTTGTCTCCTGATTGCAGCATATACATTTCTTAATCTCTTGTATCTGTTCCAAGTTTCTCTATTACACCTTTTTCTAGCTGCCTTCCACGCTTGGTCTCTCTTTTCCTTGGCTTTCCTACATTTTTCATTAAACCAATCCTTTTCCTTCGCTGACCTATTACCTTGTTTAGGGACATATTTATTAACTCCTTCTTCATATATTGTTTTAAATACTCCATACTTCTCGTCTACACTATTTCTCTGATGTATTTCACTCCAGTCAACATCTCTAAAGTATTGTCTCAGTGATTGGTAGTCTCCTTTTGCATAGTCAAACCTAGTTTCCTTGTGCTCCTCCCTCTCCTCCATATTGGAATAACCCAATAGGATTTCTATATCCATTACAACGTGATCGCTCTTGCCTAAAGGTGGTAAGTATTTTATATCAGAAACTACATCTGGGTCTCTAGTAAACATTAGGTCCAATCTTGATGCTTCATCATTTCCCCTTCTTCTTGTATTTTCCTTTATATTTTGCACTAATAAATTTTCTGTTACCATATCCAGTAGCCTATACCCCCACGAGTTCACGTTGCTACCAGCTTCTCTCTGCTCCCAATCCACCTCTTTACAGTTGAAGTCCCCTACTATAATTATTCATTGTTTCTACGAGTTAATTTTTCAATACAAATAATCATCTCATCTTTGATAAATTTGTATTCCTCCTCTTCCCAAGCCCCTGTGTAGGGCGGCATGTAGGCCACTACAATATCCGCCTTTTGATTGTCATCATCTGTCAATTCTACTGCTAATATTTCCGCTTTACTATTATTCAGATCAATCATTCTTGTTTTCAATTTATTATGTGTAAGAATTAGCACCCCTCCCCCCATCTTGTCTTCTCTATCCCTTCTCCAGATATTATAGTTGTTCCATCCCATTCCCTCCAAACTTATCCCTTTATTTAGTTTAGTTTCACATAGACACAATATTAAGGGCTCTTCCTGTCTGATGTAATCATTTATTTCTAATTTCTTTGATAGCAGTCCATCCACATTGCTATAGACCATCTTGCACCTGTTGCTTTTACCATTATGATTGATATTCCCTGTCTTTATCCTACTATTTCCCCTTCCTGTTGCACCTCTCCCTCCAATCCTTCTTCCTGTACCACCACTTCTTTTCTCCCCCCTCCGCCCCTATCCTCTCCCCCTTCTTCAGGTGCCACTTCCTTACTTTCCCATCCATGTTTCTGTAGAAAAAAAAGCCCTTCTCCACTTCTGATCTATTATCGTTCTTTTCTTTGACTTCTCTATTTATTTCTCTAAATTTTTCCCTCTCTTCCGCATTTAAATCTTTCCTTAGTTTAACATTTCTGTATTCCCCCTCCTGACTTAACTTCCAGCTGGATCTGAGTACCTCCTCTGCTACTTTGGTTGACTTAAATCTAATCTTCATTGGCCTCATTTCTCCTTTCTTGTATTTCCCTAGTCTCCAACAATCCTCTACCTCTCTCTTCCATCCCTCCTTATCTTGTCTATCTATCACATCAATCATCTTCTCAACTTTCTTCATCTCCACACCCTTTCTCGTATTTCTATCTAATATTTCCCCTTCTACATCTCCAAACATAATTACACATCTCTTCTTATCAATAATATCACTGACCTGTTTCTCATTTTGTCTGATGGCATTAACTACCCTCTTGTTCAGGTTCTCGTCCTGCTGTCCCTTTTGCTCCTCAATAATTGCTTTTAGTTGTACCTCTGCTTCACCCACTCGATCACCCCAGACATTTTTCATTTGAGATACCTCTTCCTCCATTTTTTGTGTCCTGTCCTGATTTGTTTCCACTCCTTGTTTTAGCCTAGCATTCTCCTCCCTCAATTCACGAATCTCTCTCTCAGCCCTCTCCCTATACCCATCATCTATCTCTTTCACTCTCTCATTTAAATGTTCTTTGTATTCCTTAATCTGTTCTTTTAAAGCCACATTCTCAGATACCAATTCGTTGACCCTAGCAGTTAGATCATTTAAACCCTCCCCCGGGACACAGCTCTCTTCCACTACAGTCCCAATGTGTTGTAGTGTGTGTGTGTGTGTTGTAGTGTGTGTGTGTGTGTGTGTTGTAGTGTGTGTGTGTGTGTGTGTTGTAGTGTGTGTGTGTTTGTGTGTGTGAAAAGACGAAATGTGGAAAAGCTGGACAGTGTGTGTGTGTGTATTTACCTATTTGTTTACCTATTTGTAGTTTACAGGAATTGAGCAGCGCTCGTGTTGTCCTGTCTTAGTTACTCTACAATCAATCCATTTTACTTAGACAAGTATCATAATGGATATTCCCAATTCCCAGTATTTTGGACTAACATATCATAGCTTACGTTGTCCTATTTCCATATTTACTTTTATCCAACCTAGATTTGAACACGTTAATGTTCTTCGCTCTCACCACCTCCTCCTCCAAGTTGTTCCAAGTCTCTATACTTCTATATGGGAAGCTGAATTTCTTTGTGTCCTTACGACATCTGCCCTTCCTCAGTTTAAACTTGTGTCCCCTTGGGGGGGAGGGGTCCTAATCTTCAAAGGGTTAAGTAGAAGTAACTATTAAATGAACACTTTCACTATTATGATAGTTTGTTTCCTCTAATTCGAGATATCATTTGTCAATTTAAGGGGAGATTTCCACTTGAAGGATTTTATTCTAAACCCCTTTCTCCGTCATGCTTAGCACCATTCCTTTTGAAATTTTAAGACGTTCGCCCCATTCGAACGTTCCCTTAAATATAGCTTAGAGAGGGCCTTTTGAAATAACTATGCCTGACATACACACTCGACATAGCCACACAACAATAACACACACAACACATGTGTCGGTAATGGTTCCGGTACACTGACTTTTAATTTGAACCATAATTTGAACTTATAACGTGTGTTATATAAGTTTATTATGAAATATTATGAAGAATTAATTAGGTAAGTATACATAACCTACTGTTATCGGCGGGTGCCCAACCCCGAAAGGGGTTGAAATAGGGGAGCTATCCCCCCGCCAAAGGCGGCTTTCTAGGGCCTTTCCTAGCTGATGCTGAGAGGATTGGGTTCTAGTCATGTGGTGATGGACTGGTCTATCAGAGTGAGAACTGAGCGATCTCTGCCATACCCATAGCTTACTCTGACTGTTCCTTTTACTTATATATTTTCTAGATCTCAAGTGACAGCGTCTCTTGCGTGGATTGACCTTCTAATCTACCAAGATTGGAAGCCAAAGCGTCACATCTTTCCTTTGCCCCTCAACTTTCTCTTCATAATTGCTGAGGGGCACAGGGCCCTGGGTGGGGCTTTGGTTTCCCGGGCGTTTCTGCGCCCTCCTCAGCTCCCCGCCATGGAGTGGCTTCGGTCACCCAGGCTTTATTGTGGTCGGCAGGGAGGGTTCTGTGGGGGCGCTCGGTTGTGGCCTTGGGGCTGTTCGGCCAGGCAGCTTGGGGAAAAACAACAACAACAACGACCTACTGTTATGTATATAGTCTATCTATCTATCTATCTATTGCCTGACGCCGTGATCCCCGAAGGGGTGGCCACGAACGAACCGCCCCCATGCACCTCTGTCCCCGGTCAGTCGACGCCCCTCCCCCCAACCAGCACCGCCTCCGTTCATATACTTCCTCACTCCATCCTTCCACCTCTCATTCGGTCTACCTCTCCCTCTCTGTCCCTCCACCTTGCTCTCGTACACCCTCTTAGTCATTCTCTCGCTTTCCATACGTTCCATATGGCCGAACCATCTCAAGTTGTTCCTTTTCACACTTTCCAGCACATCTACCTCCACACCACACCTTCTTCTTACTTCCTCATTAGTCTGTCTATCACTCCATGTAACTCCGCACGCACTTCTTAGGTAATTCATTTCCACTGCTCTCACTCTTGGTCTGAGTCTCTCAACCAACGTCCATGCTTCGCTTCCGTAAGTCAGTGTCGGGATTACCACACTGTCATGCAAGGACTTCTTCATTTCCATACTGACCACCCTATTTCTTGTTACTGCTTTCAGCGTTCCTACAACCCTCTTCCCCTGTTGTACCCTCTCCCACACTTCTTCATCCTCCATAATCCCATCTTTACTCAACACACTGCCCAGATACTTAAAAGAGTTGACAATCTCCATAGCCTGACCGTTCAGCTTCACCTCACACTCTGTGACTTCACCCATTTCGAAGACCATACCCTTGCTCTTTCCCGCATTTACCTTCAAATTCCGTTTTTCGCACACTGTTCCAAACTCATTTACCAGACCCTGCAACTCCCATTCATTATCACTCATTAGAGCTGTATCATCCACAAACAGCAGTATAGGTAGCTTCCACTCAATTCCCTCCCTTTTCAGCGATACACCAACATCCACTGCTCTTGATAGTATTTCTTTCATGACTCTATCCATATACAGTACTGTATACAGTAAACAACCACGGGGACATCACACACCCCTGTTTCAAACCAACTTTCAGGTCAAAGAACTCGCTCTGCTCACTCTCCACACGTACTGCCGCCTTTGCACCCTCATACATGCTCTTCACTGCTTTCAGCAACTTGCCCTCTACTCCATATATTCTAAGTACTTTCCACAAACCTTCTCTATCCACTCTGTCATAGGCCTTCTCCAAGTCCATAAAGGCAACATACACCTTTTGTTTCTTCTCCAGATATTTCTCCACAACACAATTCAGGATAAAAATCTGATCTACACATCCTCTTCCCTTCCTAAAACCTCCCTGCTCGTCGCCTATCCATATCTCCGTTCTCACTCTCACTCTCTCAATCACTACCCTACTGTATACCTTCCCTACTACGCTTAGAAGACATATTCCTCGGTGGTTACCACACACTCCTCTTTCCCCTTTGCCCTTATATAGGGGGACTATTATGCCAGTCTTCCAGTCATCGGGTGCACTCCCCTTCTCCCATGCTAGTTTGCACATTTTCCATACCCATTCGATCACTATCTCACCACCATACCTCAACATTTCCCCACACACTCCATCTGTTCCTGATGCTTTCCCCAACTTCACTCTTTTCATGGCTTCCCACACTTCTGACCTCCTGATCCCCACCTCCTCCTCCACTACTTCTCTTCTTCTCCTTCCCATACCATATCCAGCTGTTTGCTGGCTCTTCATTCCTTACATTTAGCAACTCATTGAAGTACTCCCTCCATCTTTCGACTCTCTCTTGCTTCTCGGCTAGCATTCTCCCATTCTTATCTTTCACACCCTTACTGTTTCCCTTGCTACCTTCCCTAACTTTCTTGACTTCTTTCCAGAACAGTTTCTTACTCTCCCTCCATTTTACACTCAGATTCCTCCCAAATTCCTCATCTACTCTTCTCTTACTTTCCTTCACTACTCTCTTCACCACCCTCTTACTCTCCACGTACCTCGCTAGTTTCTGTCTCTCGAAATCTTCATTCCCTCTACTACCCAACCACTCTCTATATGCTTTCTTCTTTTCTTCCACAGCTATTCTTACCTCTTCTGTTCACCATGTTGTACCTTTCACTCCCCTCCCTCTTCTCCTCACTCCACACACCTCCTCACATGCTGCACAGATCTCATCCTTAAACACCTTGCTCATCTCCTCCACTTCCTCCATAACTTCCAGGTAGAACCCACCTAGTCGTCTTTCCACTGCTCTCCTGTACTCCTCCCTGACTTCCTCCTCCTGCAGCCTCTCCACCCTCCTCTCGCCTCCCTCCAGCTCTCCTCACCCACTTCTTTTGTATCCTAACCTTAGCTACCACTACATAATGATCAGACAGACCCCCTCCAATACCCCTATACACCCTAGCATCCATCACAAATTTCTTCATTCGTTCATCCACACATACATAATCAATCAATGACTTTCGTTCCACCACTGTCTCATCCTCCATCCTCCACACCCGTTTCCATGTGTACCTGTGGATCATTCTGTGTCGGAAGAAGGTGTTGGCTATCCACAGCCTCCTCCCCACACATACGTCCACAAGTGCACTACCATTCCCATTCACCTCTGATGGTACCCCCCACCCTCCCACCACTCCCTCAACTTTCCTATCGCCCACCTTACCATTCATATCCCCAATCAGAAATATTCTTTCGTTCTTGTCAAACTTCTCCAGGCACGCCTCCACATTCATTCTTACAGTTTCTTACAGTAGATCCTCTGGAAAAATGCAAACTAGGCCTGTGTATCCAGCTCAGTGCCAGTACTTGCATTGCTGCGGTCGTTCACGGTGTTGGCGGCGGCGGTAGCAGACACAACATTTTTACTATTCTGTATTTTTGCTTTATAATCAAACTTCAAATCTTGTCTTCCCCATGCTTTATCAAGATTACTTTCAAACTTCCTTATTGATTCGGAATCGACTACATACTGGGGCAGTGCGTTCCACTCATTTACCACTCTATCACAAAATTAGTTCTTTGCCTTTTCAAGCCTATTTCTTTCTTTGTAAATTTTCTTAGAGTGTCCTCTCGTTCTTGTTCCCTCCCGCATCAAGAAGATACCTTCACACACATCCTCATCATACATTCCTGACACTATCTTAAAAGTCTCTATCATATCCCCTCTCTTTCTCCTATATGCCAGTGTCGGAAGCCCCAGTGTCCTCAACCTCTGCTCATAGCCCGCGTTCTTCAACGTTGGTACTGTTACGTCCTGGGATATATAAACACTGGGCTCTTTCTATTGGACTAGGTATGCGGCAACAAGCAACAACGGAAAACGCTAGATCCAACCCTTATCTATAAACCCAGGCAACAAACCACCCTAAACCGTCAAGAGTCCTGCCTGGACAACGAGGTATCCTATGACTCGGTTACAGGGTGCACGCACTATAGACTGCTGATAGTCAAGTAGGCTATATAAAAGATCACACAATTAAGTTGACTTAAAGCTTCAAGGAAAAGATAGATAACGGAATTAAATTGCAGAAACAATTTAATAACAAACTAGAAGAAAGTACATTTAACGTTACGTTAATTAATACAACTAATCACCCCTGCGTGAAAGAAGGTGAAAGCAAACAGTCCTCAAAACATCGTACAGGTAGACAAGATGCGGGTTTCTAAACTGCATGCGGCTACTGTAGGATCTGATGCTTAGCAAAGAAAGTACGTTACGGATTTAGAGAACTCTTAACTCATAAGCAGGAATAAATACTAGTGATTGGACATACAGTGTATAATGGCATAGGTATAATTAACATAACCACATACAGGTGTACTTCTCACTCTTAGTCAGGCAAGCCTGCTCGGACAGAGTCTCTAAGCCACACCCTGACTCACAATGCTCACAAAAACGGTAAACTGTGGCACAATAACAAGCATACAGAAATAATAAACCCCTAGCTGTTAATCTGCCAGGTGGCAGAGGTCTAGCCGGAAGGATATAGGCTTCGGATACCCGGGCTGAGCCACCTGCTCTAGCCTAGGGACGTTCCCAAGTCTGTGCGCCAAATTACTCTAATTGAAATGGTGCTCTCTTGAGAGACTCAGATCGCAAGTATCTGACTCTCTCCTGGCGACCCTAAAACAAAAGCAAGATGTGCTAGCGCAGTGCTGAGTGGACTAGGCAAGGGCCCTCACACAACACAATGCTAGACACACAGGGACACAGACAAGAAAATGCCCCCAGACTCCCACGGGTATCCTAGTAAAGTCGTGCGGGTCCACAGGACTCGCACCAGCAGACTTTACTTAACCCTCCAGCCCCGGCTATGTATTATATATATATTCCTCGAAACCCGGGTGTTTTGGCCGAAAAACGTCTAGGCTAGGCTACCGTATATTCGTTAATCAGACTGCTTCCCGCATTCCCGCGCATCCCCAAGCGTAGCTGTGTTATTTACCTGTAGAATGGCATTAAGTAGAGCTCTCTAAGTCAACTGGTTGAGCTGTGATGATGATTTCATTGGAGATAACTTTATGGCCAAAACAGCCACTTTACACCACTTTTCGATACTTAACAACAACATACAGGCACACACGAACAAGCGACGCTCTCCTTCTTGTGGCCGGAGATGCGGGGCGACGGTCCAGCCGGCTGTTGTTTATATGCGTCGGACCGACGCCTCGCACACGAAGCTCACAGGCTTTCAACCACTGGGCGTTCAAGATACCATCCGGGTACCTGTTATATGCTTTTTTATGGGCGTTCAAGAGCCCTTCCGTGGTGAGAGGGTTAAAGGATCGCAAAAAAACTCCTCTCCGGTCTAGCCCCTGCTAACCTGACACAAGAACACACTAGCAAGCATGAAACCACCAAATATGAGACAACAAAAAAGCTTCCTAGGTCTCATTAACAATTACGTCTCTGCATAAGGCCCTAAATCCTATCTAGTTATCTGAGAGCTCGTCGTTAATACAATAATAGATATAAGGTCTATCAAGGGGAGGATAATTAAATAGATTGGTGAAGTAGTGGAAGGAAGGTATACAAAGTAAGAGAGAAAGTTTCTAAGTGGGGTTGAGAGGGATAGATATCAAGGGGGTCCGAAGGGTACGACAGTGAGGTGAGCTCTGAGTCTTGAATCTGTCTGGACCCCACCCTAGGCATGCAAAATACATCCCATGCTTGGCAACACTCAACACAGTTGCCGGGTCAAAATCCTCTACCCCTGGCGTGAGTCGAAACTAAGCCTAACGTTGCTATCAAATGCACGTGGCAACATCAGGCTCGTCCCAAGCTGGACTCTCCGCGCGAAGCAACGTCCCCCAGCCTCTCTCTCTCTCCCGCTCGTCTCCTCCCACTCTCACTAGACTTACATCTTATATATTATAATGAAACAATCAACTATCGAGAATAAAATATACTAAGATGCGTTGGTTAAGAATAAGGGTAGCTTCAAGCTGTGAAACAACATAAGAATATCCCAGACATTAGTTACATTGTCGTAGGATATATACTAAGGAAAAGCCGGCCGGCCGGCTGCCGCCAGCCAGTTTCTAAACGGCTGGGCAGCCGACGCGCGCGCATGCCCGCACGTGGCTACTATGCAGGAGCGTCACACCTCCCCCAAGATATAAGACCCTTGACTAAGTTCTTCATATCTAACAGAAAGCTTCTCATAGTACCACACACTGTTGCGACACAAGGCACTATATATAAACAAAATAAAGACTGTTGCGCTCCACCGAGCAAGTTCAACTAACTTAGCGACAATAAGCGAAAACATTCAACTTAGATACTGCTACAACATCTTATACAAAATTCTACACGTTATAAAAATAAAGAGTTTTTATAAGGTTTTTGCTATTTTAATTTGTTTTTTTTCGGCTGAACTACAGTGACAGCCTATTTTCCTCCACACTCAACCCTCAATCCTGTGGCAGTCTAACCAACATCATCCACCCTTGATAGACAATCCGCTATCACGTTATCAGAACCGGCAATATGGCGTATGTCCAGATTATACTCCTGAAGCATGAGTGACCACCTGGTCAGCCTCATATTCCGGTTATGAAACTGATTCAAGAATTTCAGAGGGTGATGATCGGTATAAACCACTACGACTGGTCCGAAAGCAGGAACATATACATCGAAGTGCCTGAGCGCCAGCACTATCGCCAGGAGTTCTTTTTCAATTACAGAGTAATTCCTTTGTGCACTATTGAATTTTTTACTGTAAAAACTCACTGGATGTTCGATACCTTCATCATCTGTCTGTAACAAGACAGCCCCAGCCCCTACGCCACTGGCATCAGTCGCCAGCTGAAAAGGTCTGCTGAAGTCCGGGGCCCTGAGTATGGGGTGGGTACATAACAGGTGTTTCACCAAGGAAAACGCCTCTGCACACTCAGGAGACCACCGGAACTTCTTGTCCTTAGCTAATAAGTCAGTTAAAGGTGCAAGTACAGTCGAATAGCCTTTGATGAAGCGACGATAATAGCCTATCATACCTAGAAACCGCATGATTTGTTTCTTAGTCGTAGGCTGGGGAAACTGATCGATGGCTTTGATCTTTGTCTGTGGAGGGCACACCTGACCCATCCCCACCTCGAACCCCAGGTACAAAACTGTGGCTTTGACAAAATCGCACTTACCCAGGTTTACCACCAAACCTGCTTCATTCAGTTTATTAAAAAGCTGTCCGATGTGAGCACAGTGACTGTTAAAATCATCGTCGTATATTATGACATCATCTAGGTACACCGTACAGTTGGGAATGTCGGCTACAATGTCGTTCATTAATTTCTGAAACGTTGCAGGGGCATTTTTCAGCCCGTATGGCATAACATGGCAACGATATGTGGCACCGTCCACCACAAACCCACACACCTCTCGCGCTCGCTCAGACAAGGGCACTTGCCAATAACCCTTAACAAGGTCTATCTTAGTGAGGAACTTGGCTTTTCCTATCTTATCCACACTGTCGTCCACGCGAGGGAGAGGGTAGGCATTTGTGGGGGTTAAACCATTCAACCTGCGGAAATCTATACAAAACCGCACCTTGCCATCTGGTTTGGGCTGCAGTGTGACGGGGGAAGTCCACCTTACTGCACCCTCAGAAATCAGCCCACATTTCAGCATATAATCCAGCTCTTCCCTAAGTGCTGGTAATTTAATAGGGGGAACACGGTATGGCACTGATTTAAAGGGCGGGTGGTCCCCAACATCGACATCGTGCACCGCTTGAGTAGTGAGGCCAGGATGCTCCGCGAAAACAGCTGGGTTTGAATCAAACAAGTGCTGCACAGCTACACGCTGTTGCTCAGGCAGGTGCAATATCAACTCGTGAGCCACTTGTCTAGAATTCCCCGCCCACTGATCCGCGGAAACATGACAATCCCAATTATCCTCCCCCGCAGCTTGACTTCCTCCTTCTCCACCACGATCGCTGCAGATCAACACCGGGACAGTGAGAGGCTCGGAGGGGCGCCTCACATACTCTTTCATCAGATTTACATGGCAAAGTTGTTTCTTTTTCTTACGATCAGGAGTAGCTACTAAATAGTCGAGATCAGAAACCTTCCTTACAACCTGATACGGACCAGAATACTTGGCAGACAAGGGGTGTCCCACCAGAGGCAGTAGTATCAGTACCTCCTGATCTACTTCAAACTCCCTCAGCTTCACCTTCTGGTCGTATCTGTCCTTCATCTGAGCTTGTGAACTCTTAAGGTTCCGACCTGCTACCTCCAAGCTCTTTAGCATTCTCTCACGGCTTTCAACTACATACTTTAGAAGCGAGCATGGCTTTGTGACTCCCTCCCAGATCTCCTTGACTATGTGGAGGGGCCCCCTGACCCTGTGTCCAAAAACCAACTCGTTTGGGCTAAATCCCAAGCTCTCCCCAGGTACTTCTCTCGCAGCAAATAAAACGTATGGGAGACCTAGATCCCAGTCCTTCCCATTTTCCATGCAATAACACCGCAACATACTCTTGAGAGTCGAGTGCCACCTTTCCAAAACTCCCTGACTCTCGGGATGGTAGGCAGATGACACCACAGACACTATCCCATGTTGCTGCATGGTCTGCTTAAACAGAGCAGAAGTAAAATTGGATCCCTGATCAGACTGGATCTCCTGAGGGTAGCCATAACGAGAGAAATAGACAAGTAGGTTTTTGACAACAGTCTTAGCCATCCCGTTGCGCGGGTAAGCATCTGGATACCGTGTTGCTACATCCATTACAGTTAGTAAACATTTATTGCCGGCACTAGTGGGGGGCAATGGGCCAACCATATCGATAACTACTTTGCTGAAGGGCGGCCCAATGACAGGGATGGGTTGTAACGGGGCTCTCGGGATGACCTGATTGGGTTTCCCAACAACTTGACAAGTGTGACACTGTGACACCCATGACACGACACTCGCCTTTAACCCAGGCCACCAGAAAAGCTTGCTCAGAGCTGCCTCCGTCTTACGTGCCCCCAGGTGCCCTGCCAAAGGCACATCATGAGCTAATCTCAATAAGCTCTCACGGCACACCCTCGGTACTACTAACTGGTCCACTAATCCTGACCCGCCATCCCACTTTTTCTTGGGATCCTGATGTCTCCGATACAAGATCCCCTCGGACAAGAAAAAATCACCAGGCTGCGCATCCCCATCGCTCTCCAGTTCGACAGCACCATTACCACACGCCCTGACTTCAGGATCTTCCAGCTGCAAGGAACATATATCAGCAGGTGCGAGATTATCCAAGTTCATCTTAAATAATTTATTTCCACCTCCAATGTCCCGCTGAGCCATCCTTTCTTCACGCTGCGCATAACGATGCTGTCGCAGAGTCTCTTCCTGCCCTGCACCTGCACTAGCGGTGACAGGCCCTGGGGCCTCTCCAGACTCCAATAATGAGTCACCAAGAAACACTGCCGGCTCAAAACTCTCCAATTGACCAACACTTCCCGTTTTCTTGTGACCTTTCCTCCGCGGTTTGATAGACTGAGGTGGTGGCTGCAAGGCTCCGGATGTCTGAGAACGCGTCACAACACACGCCATGGTTTGTACGCTACACTTCTCAACCCACTCCTGTTCCTCCCTACTAACGTCGGCCGCCTTCTCGGCAACGACCAAGGGTGAAACCTTAGAAGCAGGCACCGCAAAGTCGTTGCCGAGGAGGAGGTCGACGCCCCCAACAGGCAAGTTCTCTACAATTCCGACATCCAGCTCCTTCGCCACACCACCCACCTCCAGCTCCATCCGCACCAGCGGGTAGGACTTCGTAGCATTGATCCCCTGAACTACCACCACCCGAGCAGCGTTAATTGGCCTACCAGTAAAGTTCTTTAACAAGGTCTGAGAAGCCCCCGTATCACGCAATAGCTTAACTCCTCGCCTTTCGCCAGCCCACCTCACAAAACCATGCCCTCTATGACCCCCAAAGACGTCGCGGACAGGGTTCGAGCCTTCCGGACTCTTGAACACAGGCTGTGTCCCAACCTCTGACGAACTACCCTTGGCAAACTCAGAAGATATAGGCGACACCCCTATGCTGCGGACCAATGACACAACCTTGTTTGGTGGCTTGTTCGGACAAGCATTTGCAACCTCCTTGTGATATGCAAAGCACTCTTTACTCTTTGGTTTCCCTTGGGAGTGGGAGGTACCATTAGACTTCTTATATGGGACGGTATTTGGTTTATGTTCAGTTTTATTGTCAGTGGTTTTGTGTATTTATGTGTATCAAAATTCTTGGGAGGGGGAGGGGTACGATCCTTTGCACCCGACTCACTCCTAGCTGCTGCTCCGCACTCTCTAATTAATGACAGTCAGAGGTCAGCCATTTCTGCTGCCTCCTGGAGAGTTCTAGGATTTTTTTCCTTTATATTTAATGTTAAGTCCCCGCCTGTGCACTTAAAGAACTGCTCCAAGAGAACCAGCTCACTCAACTCCTCAAAAGTAGCTGCCCTCTCAGAACGCAGCCAATGTCGTAGTGCATCAGACAAGTCCCGGGCGTGTTCTAGGAAGGTACTATCCTTGCCCTTAGTAACACCCCGAAACTTCAAGCGGTAAGTTTCTAGTTGTAACTCATAGGCCCGTAGCACAGCCTTCTTTAGCTCATCATAAACTACACAGGACTCTAAAGGTAGTGCATCATACGCTTTTAGCCCCTTTCCTAGGAGTCTTGATGAAACTAATGCTGCCCACTTTTCCTGAGGCCACTGGTGTTCCTGACACTTCTTCTCAAATCGCATAAAAAACTCAGACACACCTAATTCATCGAACACAGGAACTAGTTTAAGCAGGTGCGACAATGATTGGTCCCGATGTCTGTTACCTCCCCAATATTTCGCCCTGTTACCTCCACTCGAGATCTCTCCAGCTCCCTGTCAGCCCGATACCTAGTAGACTCTGCCTGCAGTTCAGCCTCTCGTATAGCTGTTCTCTCTGCAGCCTCAGCCTGCACACTAGCCTGTCTCTCGGCAGCCTCAACCTGAGCTCTAGCCTGTCTTTCGGCGGCCTCAACCTTGGCCATCTCAAGCCGAAACAACAAATCTGGAGTCAACCCTTGAGGAGGGGAAGGTGCATTTAATGGAGAGGGTCCCTGTGATTGAATTCCACGCTGCCATTGACCATCAACTTGGGGGTATGTACTAAATTCAGGCACCCTGACGTTTGATACGGGGGTAGAGTGGAGGGGGGGCTGGGGACCGGGGCCCCCAGTCGCCTCTCCCTACTAGACCCAATATCAAAGTCCTCAGCTGATCTTTCCTCATGCCACTTAAACCCTGGTGACCCTGAAGACCTGCCACACACTTTAAGCCATACTTATTCAGCTTCAACACCCTGGCAGCGGTAAGGGGCACCTCTAAAAATCTTCTAGCACCCTCCTCGCTATCGACTAGCCACACCACAGGTCTTTCTCCCTCCGAGCCCGTATAGTGACCTGACCCATCACTGTGTTCTGATGTATTAGACATGCTTGTGCACTGCAGTAATTATCACGGTTATAGAATGTGCCTTATCTCCTATGCAAGTATTTATATACTAATGTTATTTAAAGTCTTTAATGTGTTATATTAGTTGCTCCAAAAAAAAACTCTATGTCCACTGTATTCCTCTAATCATAAGGAATCTCAAAACAAATGACCACTATATTCCTCTGTTCAGTAAATCCTATGCAAGGTCGCCATTTGTTACGTCCTGGGATATATAAACACTGGGCTCTTTCTATTGGACTAGGTATGCGGCAACAAGCAACAACGGAAAACGCTAGATCCAACCCTTATCTATAAACCCAGGCAACAAACCACCCTAAACCGTCAAGAGTCCTGCCTGGACAACGAGGTATCCTATGACTCGGTTACAGGGTGCACACACTATAGACTGCTGATAGTCAAGCAGGCTATATAAAAGATCACACAATTAAGTTGACTTAAAGCTTCAAGGAAAAGATAGATAACGGAATTAAATTGCAGAAACAATTTAATAACAAACTAGAAGAAAGTACATTTAACGTTACGTTAATTAATACAACTAATCACCCCTGCGTGAAAGAAGGTGAAAGCAAACAGTCCTCAAAACATCGTACAGGTAGACAAGATGCGGGTTTCTAAACTGCATGCGGCTACTGTAGGATCTGATGCTTAGCAAAGAAAGTACGTTACGGATTTAGAGAACTCTTAACTCATAAGCAGGAATAAATACTAGTGATTGGACATATAGTGTATAATGGCATAGGTATAATTAAATAAAGGTAGCAACTCGCAACATAACCACATACAGGTGTGCTTCTCACTCTTAGTCAGGCAAGCCTGCTCGGACAGAGTCTCTAAGCCACACCCTGACTCACAATGCTCACAAAAACGGTAAACTGTGGCACAATAACAAGCATACAGAAATAATAAACCCCTAGCTGTTAATCTGCCAGGTGGCAGAGGTCTAGCCGGAAGGATATAGGCTTCGGATACCCGGGCTGAGCCACCTGCTCTAGCCTAGGGACGTTCCCAAGTCTGTGCGCCAAATTACTCTAATTGAAAGGGTGCTCTCTTGAGAGACTCAGATCGCAAGTATCTGACTCTCTCCTGGCGACCCTAAAACAAAAGCAAGACGTGCTAGCGCAGTGCTGAGTGGACTAGGCAAGGGCCCTCACACAACACAACGCTAGACACACAGGGACACAGACAAGAAAATGCCCCCAGACTCCCACGGGTATCCTAGTAAAGTCGTGCGGGTCCACAGGACTCGCACCAGCAGACTTTACTTAAAGGATCGCAAAAAACCTCATCTCTGGTCTAGCCCCTGCTAACCTGACACAAGAACACACTAGCAAGCATGAAACCACCAAATATGAGACAACAAAAAAGCTTCCTAGGTCTCATTAACAATTACGTCTCTGCATAAGGCCCTAAATCCTATCTAGTTATCTGAGAGCTCGTCGTTAATACAATAATAGATATAAGGTCTATCAAGGGGATGGGATAATTAAATAGATTGGTGAAGTAGTGGAAGGAAGGTATACAAAGTAAGAGAGAAAGTTTCTAAGTGGGGTTGAGAGGGATAGATATCAAGGGGGTCCGAGGGGTACGACAGTGAGGTGAGCTCTGAGTCTTGAATCTGTCTGGACCCCAACCTAGGCATGCAAAATACATCCCATGCTTGGCAACACTCAACATAGTTGCCGGGTCAAAATCCTCTACCCCTGGCGTGAGTCGAAACTAAGCCTAACGTTGCTATCAAATGCACGTGGCAACATCAGGCTCGTCCCAAGCTGGACTCTCCGCGCGAAGCAACGTCCCCCAGCCGGTCTCTCTCTCCCGCTCGTCTCCTCCCACTCTCCCTAGACTTACATCTTATATATTATAATGAAACAATCAACTATCGAGAATAAAATATACTAAGATGCGTTGGTTAAGAATAAGGGCAGCTTCAAGCTGTGATACAACATAAGAATATCCCAGACATTAGTTACATTGTCGTAGGATATATACTAAGGAAAAGCCGGCCGGCCGGTTTCTAAACGGCTGGGCAGCCGACGCGCGCGCATGCCCGCACGTGGCTACTATGCAGGAGTGTCACAGTACTAGCTTGCTAGCTCTCCTCTGCACTTTCTCCACTGCTTCTATATCCTTTACCATATATGGAGCCCACACCTGGTTCGCATATTCCAGGTGCGGCCTAACCAGCGTTGTATAGAGATTCCTGAATATTTCTTCGTCAAGTGACACAAATGTCCTCCTTATCAGCCCTACAATTCTATTGGCTTTGTTTATCTTTTCCGCTAAATGTTCTGAGAAACTTAACTTATTGTCTATCACTACTCCTATATCCTTTTCTGCATTAACTTCCTCCATCGCTTCATACATACTGTATCCTACCTTGTCTATCTTGCTGGTCCCAATCCGCATGTACTTGCATTTTTTTGGATGAAAAGGCATTAACCAATGCTCAGACCATCCCTTCATGCCCTCCACATCTCCTTGAAGCAAACCCACATCCTCCTTACTCCTCACTCTTCTATACAGCTTAGTGTAATCAGCATACAGGTATATCTCACTTCCATTAGTTATAACTTCAGGTAAGTCGTTGATAAATATAACAAACAGTAGTGGTCCCAACACAGATCCCTGAGGTACCCCACTTGTAATTTCCCTCCACCCCGAGCCTATTCCATTCACCAGTACCCTCTGCCTCCGATCTTTCAGGAAGGCTTCTATCCATTTCACACATTTCTCCCCTATATTATAGCTTCTAACTTTCTCTATTAACATTTTATGTGGGACCTTATCGAAGGCCTTCATAAAATCGCAATATACCACGTCTATAACATCACCATCCTCCAGAATTTGCATCCAATCATCTACCACCTTAATTAGCTGTAGTACTGTCGACCTTCCCGGCAAGAATCCGAACTGTCTCCACTGAAAAGTTGGTTTGATTTCATATGCTCCATTATTCCTTCTCTAATTACCGTTTCCATTAGTTTACACACAACACTTGTTAAACTGACTGGTCTATAATTTCCTGGGTCATTTCTCTTTCCCTTCTTAAAAATAGCTGTTATGTTCGCCTCTCTCCAGTCCATTGGGATTTGTCCTGTATTAAAAGATACCTCAAATAAAAAATTTAATGGCTCTACTAACATCTCACCTCCTTCCTTTATGATTCTTGGATGTATCCCATCCGGTCCCGGGGACTTACTTCTGTTCATTTTTTCTATAGCCCTTCTTATTCTAGCATGGGAAAACTCTATTAGTTCTAGTGCCGGTGCCAGAACTCCTCTTTCTTTCTTTCAAGTTTATCCTCTGTCGGGGCATACACACACACAATCACCCACGTTTGTATTCCTACTTTCATTCTCACCCACACAATCCTTGAACCCACAGACCCATACTCTCTTACACATTCCTTCCATCTGCTACTTACAAACAAACACGCACCTTCTCTCGCTGTTCCTTCACTCACTCCAGCACACACACCCATTCCACACTCCCCTTAACAGTGTTACAAAAAGACAGCACCATAACAAGACTACTGTACTGTATATTAGGCAATTTGGACTATAGAACAATAAAGTCCTGCCCCAACACTGCTCCAACATGCAACCACTGTTGCCGACACAGGTGTGGTGCCAAACAGCGCCCAGGTAAGACTCAGTCCCCTGTGGCACCTATCCGCACTCCACCAGCCTCGGCAGTGCCATACCAAGACAGTGCTAAGATAGACTTTATTGCATAGTAATGGCTGTTGGTCCACAAGTCTATCACCATCCCCCCTATTAGTCGCCTTGTACGACACGCAGTAGGATGCGTGAGGCATATTCTTTTTTCCTCCACCCCCTGGGGGAAAACAAAGAAACTACCACCACAGTATACAAACAATATACATGTTCAGTGATGGAATATGCTAGCCCTGCTTGGGCCTCTAACCACTCTGAAACATATCACAACACCCTACAGACCATACAGAACAAAGCCCTCAAAATAATCACTGGTTGCATAGCTACTACACCTACAGACCACCTACACCAGGAAACCAAAGTCCTCAAAATCAAGGATCACCTTGAAATGAGAGGCACACAATTTCTCGCCGAAGCCTCTGTAAACCAACACCACCCACTACATGGCAGAACATCCACCTACACCAAGAAATATCAAAACAAAACCTAGCACCCGTTATCATACACAAATACTGTCTTCACTCCCCTCTTGTCTACCCAAAGTCAGCCTCCAGAACATATCCATACTCAAATCACCCACCGATCTATCCAGTCACTCAAAGATAACACTCGGTTACATGCACGGCCCCCTGAAGCCTATCCCTCAGAAACCCTCCTTTCCCGTGAGGACAGAGTCCACCTGGCTAGGCTGCGATGTGGGCACCATCCTGCCCTTCTGAGTTATCAGAAAAGGCTGGAGGACTTGTCCGGGTTGTAACACAACACCGCACAGTCGCACACTATCAAACACATTATGGAAGACTGCATAACACAACGACTTATGCCAACAAGGCAAAAACACAACACACACTCCTTGAGAACTTTGTGGGAAAACCCGGTCTCGGCCGTGGCCTTCCTTAGGAGCTCGGGGATTTTTGGCCAGGCAGCCTAGGGGCCGACTACTACTACTACAAATAATAAAGAGTGAAATCAGATGACAGGAGAAATGAGAAATGTACACAAATAACTAGCGATCTGTTTCTAAATGGTCACCGCAGTTACAATGTTTTCGGTCACTGTTTCTGAAGAGAAAGTTGAAGAATTTTGCCTATTCACCATCTAGGCTCCTTACGACGGCTTCGTGCGCCTCCCGTGTAACACGGCCGGGTTTATAGGATTATCCAGGTATCAAGTTAAATAGACTAGATTGGATGGGCAGGGATACTACGACGTTGGATACTACGAGGCTACTACCAAATAGAAGGTTTTCCTTATTTGGTATTTGGGAGGCGTCAAACCTCCCAATTTAGTAGTAGCCTCTACATCTCCAACGTGGAGCTAGAGTACCAAATTGGAGGCGGACATCCAAGCTGCAAACAAAACTTTAGCCATTAGTGAAAAAATCAAGACCAAGAAAAGACAGACATAAACAAGAGAGTTTATTTAAAAGAGTGTACAGTACTAACAGGTGCATATTAAGAAAGTCAAGTACAGTCATGTCTAGTTCAATGGAGATCTTAGCCTAAGATAAAGAATGATGTATGTCATAAAGATGATTATGAACAACAGGATGCCCCCCCTTCCCCCATGTGGAAGACAGTATGAACACCCAATTTTGGAAAGAGTGAAGACATACACATACAGTACAAATATAGTACAGTACGAAGCGTGTGATACACAATATAAGCGACCAGCACGTAATTATTTCCCGAAAGAAATTGGTATGAGGCATAGACATACCGAAGTACAAAGAAGGATACTGAAGATTAGAATAAATCAAATCCTCAACCTAGGCAAGGATGAACCATAGGTAATCAGTACATATATGAGATAAGTACATGTACCTGTACTTCATAAACACCCCCCTCCCCTCCCCATATGGCAAGGAAAGGATGGGCGGAGGTACACAGACTGAAAGAACAGTACAGGTAATACCCCTAGGGAACCCATTATTGCCCAACGCAACAAAAGGACGACTCGGCCTGCCCGTCGACACGGACAGATAGGAGGCGACAAACATGTTGTGGGAAGACCAAAGCCCTATGTCGGCACGAAGCACCCGACACAGGGTAATCCCCACTGCACGGTTGCCGAAGTTCCTACCGGCCTGTGGGTAACTCGCTACGAAAAAAAACTCGTAAAAAATAAAAAATAAAAATTCACTTAATAATTGCTATACTCAAGCTTCCCAATGCGTGGATTTCTTGCGAGTGGATTCCTGACGCTGGCCCTCTAGCGTCTAAACTTCCTTCCTCCTCCCGCGTCCGTTACGTGCGGGTGGGTTACTTTGTGTTCCTGCTTCATTCTTCGTTCGATCAGTTCTAGTGAGTCCTTGCTCATTCGTATACATCTGAGTTGTATTGAATATGTTTTTAGATTAGCTAGCACAGACTACCCCATTGGTACGTCCGCAGGAGGTGTGTAAGTTAGGGTACTATTGTAACAGGCGCCTATGTGTCCCCAGGATCATCGCGCCATGTTTGTTATTGTGTGTGTTATGTTGCGCCTTTAGCTTTTGATAGTTATTTAGGAGGCTACCATTCTGCAAGTTGTCAAGTTCAGGCTGTCATTATGAGGTAGTTGCATAGTTTATTCTAGCAGGTGCTCCAGTTCAAGGGTTGCCACACGTCGTGTGGAATTTTCTGGAGTCCGCATCTGCGCTTGGGCCCCTGTCGCGGGCCTCTGCTCCACGTGCTGCTGCTGCTGGGTCTTCGGAGCGTCTAGTTGCTGCCACTTTGATGTTTCGTCGTTACCTCATGGTCAGCCTTATTAGGGGTCTCCAACATGTGGTTGGGACCACTGCTGTTCGTTATATTTATCAACGACTTGCCTGAAGTTATAACTAATGGAAGTGAGGTATACCTGTATGCGGATGACACTAAACTGTATAGAAGAGTGAGGAGTAAGGAAGATATGGGTTTGCTTCAAGGAGATGTGGAGGGCATGAAGGGATGGTCTGAGCATTGGTTAATGCCTTTTCATCCAAAAAAATGCAAGTACATGCGGATTGGGACTAGCAAGATAGACAAGGTAGGATACAGTATGTATGAAGCGATGGAGGAAGTGAGTGCAGAAAAGGATATAGAAGTAGTGATAGACAATAAGTTAAATTTCTCAGAACATTTAGCGGAAAAGATAAACAAAGCCAATAGAATTGTAGGGCTGATAAGGAGGACATTTGTGTCACTTGACGAAGAAATCTTCAGGAATCTCTATACAGCGCTGATTAGGCCGCACCTGGAATATGCGAACCAGGTGTGGGCTCCATATATGGTAAAGGAAATAGAAGCAGTGGAGGAAGTGCAGAGGAGAGCTAGCAAGCTGGTACCAACGTTCAAGAACGCGGGCTATGAGCAGAGGTTGAGGACACTGGAGCTTCCGACACTGGCATATAGGAGAAAGAGAGGGGATATGATAGAGACTTTTAAGATAGTGTCAGGAAAGTACGATGAGGATGTGTGTGAAGGTATCTTCTTGATGCGGGAGGGAACAAGAACGAGAGGACACTCTAAGAAAATTTACAAAGAAAGAAATAGGCTTGAGAAGGCAAAGAACTCATTTTGTGATAGAGTGGTAAATGAGTGGAACGCACTGCCCCAGTATGTAGTCGATTCCGAATCAATAAGGGAGTTTGAAAGTAATCTTGATAAAGCATGGGGAAGACAAGATTTGAAGTTTGATTATAAAACAAAAATACAGAATAGTAAAAATGTTGCGTCTGCTACCGCCGCCGCCAACACCGTGAACGACCGCAGCAGTGCAAGTACTGGTACTGAGCTGGATACACAGGCATAGTTTGCCTTTTTCCAGAGGATCTACTGTAAGAAACTGTAAGAAACTGTAAGAAACATAGGCTAGGGGTTATTTATGAATTATAAATTAAGCTCTATATGTGTAAGCCTAATATTATCCCCGATATATTCGTGTTTGGCATGTGTGCTTTCATGCTTCTGGGGTTTGAGAGACGTCCCGCTTAATTGGTGGGGTTTTTGGAGGTTTGGACTTTCCCAGATAAGTCCTAACCTCTGAAAATTTTGGTTCGTTTTTCCGGCGGCTTTCTCAGCAGAGCCGGCGTTTTCTCGTCTCAGACGATAAGAAACCTACCAAATGTCCCGGCGTGGTGTGCTGAACTATGAACCTTCCAGCGGAATATGCTAAATTCTTAACACATTACGAGCGGGCCCGTAAGGAATTTCTACTACCCGCCAAGCGGGTGGTTTTACCTTAAATGGCCTTGTTTCCGTGCTCTTTTTCATGCATAAACAAGAGCCAGAGCGTAATACAATTATGTATCTCTGAAAGGGCGTTAATTCAGCTTTCCAATGACACCAGAACCATCCTCCTACGACCACGCGTTCTCTTGCAACGATCGTGCAAGACGAAGGAAAAATCCCTAAAATACGGTAATTTCTTGACATAATACCCTGTGTAGTGAGGGAGGGAGGGTGGATGTGTGTGGAGTAAACGTCAGTAGGCCCGCGGGACCCGTGGTGAACGGTCAGAGCCCGACCTACGCTCCGCCCACCGCTCGTCTCTCTCTCAGAGGCAATATTGCTCCAAAATTGCACACGGACTTAAGTCGGTCCCCGCCACATAGTCCTTTCTTCTCTAGCCCGACTTAAGTCCACCCCCGCCAAACAAGGGTTAAGGGAGTCAACTCGGCCCGCCGAGTG
The DNA here is from genome assembly GCA_032716605.1 of Paralithodes platypus. Taxonomy (NCBI): domain Eukaryota; kingdom Metazoa; phylum Arthropoda; class Malacostraca; order Decapoda; family Lithodidae; genus Paralithodes; species Paralithodes platypus. The sequence goes on along the minus strand of CM064516.1, from coordinate 38,922,172 downwards.
AACTCGCCCTGACCGATAGCCTCATTCAGTAACTTCTATCGCCCGGCGTAACAGTCAAGTGAGCTTAACCATGACTCAAGTCATGAAGCGAATTAACTATCCATCTAGTGCTATTAGTCAAGGATAGTCAAACGCTTAAGGTCGTTTGGGCCAGTGACGCTTAGTCACAGGTAAGTAGTTCATTTTGTATGATAAAAGGAGAGTCCCGGGGTCTTTCTACCAGGTCTAGCGGAGGGTTAGCTTAGCAGTGGCTATAACTAACTTTCCGGCGGACTTGAGATAGGATGTATTAACACCTCTCAGGTTATCCTTATGAGCATTGATTTCTGGAAATTTTCTATTTCCAGAGTCTCATCACTTCAGTAGTAGCGGTCCCGGCAGCAGAGGAGTAGCCAGTTCCGGCAGGGGGGGGGGGGGGGAGGTCCCTAGCTCCATCATGCCTCGCTTTGACCTTTGCTCTACGCCTACTTGCTCATTATTACCAGTTTTTGCCCACGATTTATGTATAAAATGTGTAAAGTGTCTTGATCGCTCAAGAGGACTATGGGTGTCTAAACGGTGTGCCGTGTGCTCTGAGTTACGAGCGGCGGTTTTTGATAAGAGAGAGTTGTCTTGCTTAGCAGCCTTGAAAGAGATCAAGTCAATTTTTAACACTTATGCGAAAGACACTGCTCATAAAGCTCTCCATTACATACATAAAATATACATAAAATGTTAAGACTGAGTGTTGTTGTTGTTGTTCCCCAAGCTGCCTGGCCGAACAGCCCCAAGGCCCCGAGCAAAGCCAAGGCCATAACCGAGACTGAGTGTTCCACACATATGTGCAGTTTCAGTCTCTTGTCCTAATGGCGGCGTTCCAGGCAACCCTGTTAAGGGCTGCTTCACTTGTCAAGTTCTTGGATTTGAGATCGGCGCGTATAGTCCGATCCCAGGTCTTCCTCGGTCCACCCCTTGGTGCAGCTCCCTCCACAATCACAGACCTGCATTTTGTTCATCCAATTCTCTCCACATGTCCATACCATCCCAGTCTACTTGTACGCATCACCTCGCTAATACTCTTTATACCTAAACGTCTCCTCAGCTCAACATTTGTTATTCTATCCTGTAGCCTGGCCCCACACATCCATCTCACCATTCTCATCTCATTACGCTCCATTCTGTTGACATCCTCTACTTTAACGGCCCATGTTTCTGAGGCATACGTCATTGCACTTCTAACACATGAGGCATACACCTTTCCCTTCAGGGGGAGAGGCATTCTTTTCATGGTCAGGATTGGCATCAGTTCTCTGAACATCCCCCAGCCACACCTAATTCTAGCAACAGTGGCAGCCTCGGCACCGGCAGAGATGGTATCTCCTAGGTAACAAAACTTGTTCACCAGCTCCAAAGACTCATTTCCAAAATTCACAGCCACAGGATCATCACTTAACACAAGCTCGCCTTTGCACACTACGCACTCAAGTTTCTATATTTCTGACTTATCCTTCGGCAGGGTTCCCTTTATTCTACTACAGCGCTTACTCCCATGGTGTACCTAACATCGACAGATGCTACATTGAATTGAGTTAGCGGCTTAGCGCCCACTCCCTTTCCACACACTGCACATGGGTATGCACCGCTCTTTTCCACATTGCCTCGTCTCAATCTACAATGCATAACCTTGGTTTTGTTAATACTGACTCTTAAACCCTTGCTCGCCATGCCCTCTCTCCACTCTCTGAATTTGGCCTCAGCGTCTTGCATACGAGGAGCTCTGGGAACACCTCGTCATTAAATCTCCATTAGTTAAGCCAGCTCCGGCGAGGTCAGTCAAACCCAAAGTTAAATCTAAAGTACTATCCAAGCAGGTAGTGACTAAGTAGTGAAAGTGACAATGCCGAGCCAAAACACCCCCCCCCCCCGACCGGTCTAAGAGGAGACGGTCGCCTTCACCGAAGCGCAAATCTAGATCACGTTCTAGATCCCCTAGGAAGCAGTCCCGACATTCGTCCGCCGAGTCTATGAAACGCCGGAAGGAGAGTTCTGCTTCCTCAACGCTGTCCACTTCAAGTCAATTAAGTGCCCGGTCCCCGGGACCGGATGGGATACACCAAAGAATCATAAAGGAAGGAGGTGAGATGTTAGTAGAGCCATTGAAAATTTTATTTGAGGTATCGTTTAATACAGGACAAATCCCGATGGACTGGAGAGAGGCGAACATAACAGCTATATTTAAGAAGGGAAAGAGAAATGACCCAGGAAATTATAAACCAGTCAGTTTGACAAGTGTTGTGTGTAAACTAATGGAAACGGTAATTAGAGAAGGAATAATGGAGCATATGAAATCAAACCAACTTTTCAGTGGGAGACAGTTCGGATTCTTGCCGGGGAGGTTGACGGTACTACAGCTAATTAAGGTGGTAGATGATTGGATGCAAATTCTAGAGGATGGTGATGTAATAGACGTGGTATATTGTGATTTTATGAAGGCCTTCGATAAGGTCCCACATAAAAGGTTAATAGAGAAAGTTAGAAGCTATAATATAGGGGAGAAATGTGTGAAATGGATAGAAGCCTTCCTGAAAGATCGGAGACAGAGGGTGCTGGTGAATGGAATAGGCTCGGGGTGGAGGGAAATTACAAGTGGGGTTCCTCAGGGATCTGTGTTGGGACCACTACTGTTCGTTATATTTATCAACGACTTACCTGAAGTTATAACTAATGGAAGTGAGGTATGTATACCTGTATGCGGATGACACTAAGCTGTATAGAAGAGTGAGGAGTAAGGAAGATGTGGGTTTGCTGCAAGGAGATGTGGAGGGCATGAAGGGATGGTCTGAGCATTGGTTAATGCCTTTTCATCCAAAAAAATGCAAGTACATGCAGATTGGGACAAGCATGATAGACAAGGTAGGATACAGTATGTATGAAGCGATGGAGGAAGTGAATGCAGAAAAGGATATAGGAGTAGTGATAGACAATAAGTTAAATTTCTCAGAACATTTAGCGGAAAAGATAAACAAAGCCAATAGAATTGTAGGGCTGATAAGGAGGACATTTGTGTCACTTGACAAAGAAATATTCAGGAATCTCTATACAGCGCTGGTTAGGCCGCACCTGGAATATGCGAACCAGGTGTGGGCTCCATATATGGTAAAGGATATAGAAGCAGTGGAGAAAGTGCAGAGGAGAGCTAGCAATCTAGTACCAACATTGAAGAATGCGGGCTATGAGCAGAGGTTGAGGACACTGGGGCTTCCGACACTGGCATATAGGAGAAAGAGAGGGGATATGATAGAGACTTTTAAGATAGTGTCAGGAAAGTATGATGAGGATGTGTGTGAAGGTATCTTCTTGATGCGGGAAGGAACAAGAACGAGAGGACACTCAAAGAAAATTTACAAAGAAAGAAATAGGCTTGAGAAGGCAAAGAACTCATTTTGTGATAGAGTGGTAAATGAGTGGAACGCACTGCCCCAGTATGTAGTCGATTCCGAATCAATAAGGGAGTTTGAAAGTAATCTTGATAAAGATTGGGGAAGACAAGATTTGAAGTTTGATTATAAACCAAAAATACAGAATAGTAAAAATGTTGCGTCTGCTACCGCCGCCGCCAATACCGTGAACGACCGCAGCAGTGCAAGTACTGGTACTGAGCTGGATACACAGGCCTAGTTTGCCTTTTTCCAGAGGATCTACTGTAAGAAACTGTAAGTTATTTCACAACCGCTTCCCTAGCCATTGCCGGGGTCGCGGCCACCTCCCTCCACTCCTACCTCTTAACGTCTAACGTCCAATCTGGCGGCTCAGAGGTAGGAGCGGAGGGGATGGAGTCTAGTCACAGGGATGAACAATCATTGAGTGAGCCACAAGAGTTTACTTTTGCTATTCCTAAGTTAAGTTATGTGCCACGTAAAGGTCCCCCGGTTAACAGAGTGTTAGCGGATCAGTATAGGGGTTCCCAGTCTTGCTCATATCAAATTTTGTATAACTCTCAGGTGATACAGGACTCCCAGCCACCCGCGGCACTAAGCTGGGGGATCTGGAGACAATCAGAACCCTCACATGGTGGATCATATATACTTTAATTAATTTCATTGGGGGTGTGGTGGTGAGATTAATAAAAATAATGTTAATGTTCAGGACAGGGAAGTTGACCAAGTAGAGATCATACCCTCGTCAGTCCCAGATTTGGTGTGGCCACCGCCGGACCCATTTACTACCCTCCGGCCGCCAACACCAGAAGTGATAGAACTACCAGGGGAGCCGGAAAACATAGAATTGTCTTCAGCTCAACCTATTAATATTGAAGTAGAGTCAGAAGGTGGGTCTCAGTCCTCTCGGGGATCCCACGGTAAGTGTGTAACTACTGAGGAACTACATGATATTCTCCACAGAGTAATGCAACAATATCAGATACCTTCTTCTCAGGCTCCTTCCACTAGCACAGCGGTAGTTCCCTCACTTGAGTCTACAGTAAGGCCGTTACAGCCCTCAGGTGTTTCATATCCCCATTCCTCTTTGCCTTCGGTTAACGTTACTCCGGCGACTGCCACGGCTAGTAGCACGACAGTGCCGGCCTCCTTGACTACCACTAACGTCCGTGTCATTACAGACGTTACTCCTCCCCCTCTTGATAAACCTCCACAGAGAAAAGGCCCTATGCCTCTTCTTTATGGACCGGATTGCTCATGGGTTCAGTCAATACCTCAGAAACCGCACCTGGCACCAGCTACCGTATCGGGGGAACTACCGGTACCTAGTGAATGGACCATTGAGGTTAATAAGTGTAGAAAATTAAGAGCTAAGGATGCCCAAGGAAGGTTACTAGATGTTACCATTAAGGCCATCCCATCTGTTTATGGCGCTGATTTCTTTGTGTATTCGGCCTCCCCGGCGATACCTCCGGCCTCATCTGCAAAACATTTTGCCGACTGGTCTAGGAATGACGGCGTCAATGATATAAAAGCTCTACATGCACTTACGCCGGAACTGGATACAGTTCCGGTACTAGATCAGACAAACACACTAGTCTTGCAGGTGGGGCAGGTAGGTGTAGGTCCGTGGGTGGACTGGGAACTAGAGGCGCAGGTTTTTGCATCTACTATTACCTCTAAATCCTCCTATCAGGTACCTCAGGAAGTTCACTCATGGTTCTCTTTACCTGTTAACAAAGCAGGCGGCATGTCACCTGCGTTATTTGAATTCCTGGCAGGGCCCAAACTATCACTTTATGACCTACATGAACCTTTTGCCACACCCCCTCCGGCTCACTTAGACAGAGACTTTAAGCTACGCAATAAAGCGTATAGACTGTTCTCCCAATACCTCGTCAGTCGCCAGGTTGCCCAGTCACTCACAAGAACTATAACAGCTATATCAGACCAATATGTAAGGAAAGCCACGGACTTGTCACACAGGCTCCTTCTACAAAATTCCATTCAATCCTTAGGTGATATTAGAATAGCTATCATGGAGGCGGTTAGAGCAAGACAGGATCTAAGGGTGTACAGTACTTGGTAAAGAAGTTGCTGGAGGACATAGCCCGCCGAGTAACTCTTTCCCCGGTACTAACTGCACCACTTCTTCCCCCAGAAACATGGAGTATTGTTTTCAATTTGGTAGATTTGTGGAAGCAGGGTACCTCCCAGTCAAAGAAAGAGGCCTTTAAGAAACCTTACTCGATACCTAAGAGCGGCGGGAAGCCCCATCCTACTCAAACTAAACAGTCATTTCGAGACCCAAAGCCTCCTCAACAGCAGGGAGGTACTCAGCACAGACCTAAGCAAGGGAAACAGTCAGGCTATAGGGGTAAGTCATACCAGAAGCCTACTCAAGGTCAGCCGCATGCCAAACCTAGCCAGCCGTCTAACCCCACTCCGCCGCCACCACCAAAAAATTAGTCAAATACACTCTCTCTCTCCCAGGGCCTACCGCAGGCGAGTTGGACTCGAGAGTTGTCCTACAGGACAGGCCCAGTACAGAAACTGGGTCGTTCCAAGCATGTCGCAGGGCTTGGCCCCGGCGGTCATGGGCCAGGACAGTGATAAGCAGAGGCATATCTTGGAAGTGGCTCCGGCGACCTCGTTTACATCAAACTCTAGAAGTCAACAATGTTTTTTAGAGGTGGAGTCACTTGTTCAGGAAATGATCAACAAACAAATCATTGCCCGAGTAGATCCAACTTGCCCTGTTTTCACCTCCAGACTATTTCTAGTGCCAAAGAGGGACAGTGTGTAGATGCGACAAATAGTCGACCTCTCGCATCTGAACACACATATTCACAACTCACCCTTCAGGATGCTTACAGTGAATCAAATCAGGCTCGCACTCCCGCCGCAAGGCTGGATGTGCTCCTTAGACCTGAAAAATGCCTATTGGCATGTCCCCATAAACAAAAGGTTCCAAAAATTCCTCGCCTTGAGGATCAGGCAAGAAACTTACGTCTTTCAGAGAATGCCTTTCGGTTTGAACCTGGCACCAAGAATCTTTACAAAATTAGTCCGGCAGGCCCTCATGCCCTTGCTAGCCCAAGGTATCAAGGTGTGGTGGTATCTAGACGACTGGCTAGTAGTGGCGGAGCAGAGGAGTAATGTCAATTTCATGTCAAGCAAGTATTAAATCATGTACAAACTTTAGGGTTCAAGGTCAACTTGGCAAAGTCGCTCCTTGTTCCCACAAGAGAAATTCAGTGGATAGGACTGGTTTGGAACACTGCCGATCTGACTCTTACTCAAAGTGTGGACAATCGCAACAGATTTCGCAGGAAACTGTTTCTTTTTCTCCACAGTCAGAATACGACGAGGAAAACGTGGGAGTCCCTAGTCGGTTCACTCGACTGGATCCAATTAACTGTGAAGTTGGGCCGGTTGAAAGTCAAGAGATTAATCATGGAAGGCAACAAATTTTTCCCACTATTGCCGGTGGGAAAACTATGGCCGATTCCTCGATTAATTCACAACTTACTATCGGTCTGGGCAAAGACCGAAACATTGTACTCGATAATCCAATCTAGGTCACCAAGCTCAAGGTCTCTAGTCCCAAGACGTAACTTTTCACATCAACAAACAAGAGCTTCTAGTCCCATTATTTTTCCTTCAAGCTCACGGTGCTTCCCTACACGGGAAGTCAATTGCATTCAGAATGGACAACTTGACTGCAGTTCACTGCATTCAGAAGCAAGGGTCAACAAGGTCTCGAGAGTTGATGGAGTTATCAGAACAGATTTTTGCTCTGGCCGAATCGCTGAGCATTCATCTCCACGCATCTTACCTCCCGGGGATAGCGAACATCTGGGCGGACGCCTTGTCTCGGAGACAGAGCACCCTAGTAGAATGGGCCCTCAAGCAAACCGTCTTCGACAAGATGATTGCAGAGCCATACCGTCCACAAGTGGATCTCTTTGCAGCGGAGGGGAATCACAGACTTCCTCTCTATCTGACCCGCCATGTGAGAACTCCGGTGGGGGGTCCAGACGCTTTACTGGAGGACTGGAACAGGTGGAATTCAATCTATCTTTTTCCGCCTCCAGACGCTTCACCCATGTGTCAAGTAGTTCACAAACTACGGGGTTACCGGGGCATAGTCTTGATGATCGCGCCAATGTGGCCGGCTCAAGTGTGGTATCACCAATTGCAAACGTGGTGCAGGAACCCGGTGTCACTCCCGATCTCTGCATTCCACTTGGAGACAATTGGCAACCTTCAGACCTCGCTAACTTTTGCCTTATGGACATTTACAATGCAAAATGGCTAACTCGGTATGGGCAAAGTGTCACTAGTAAATTACTGAATCAATATACTCTGTCAACCAGAAGACAGTACTAATCACATTGGAAAACTTTCACAACCTGAATAGTAGAAACAGCGCAATCTGATGCCTCAGTGGCTTTAATTTTTAAATACTTAGATTATTTGTTTGAACAGAAGTGCTTCTCAGTTGTTACTTTAAAGAATCACTTGTCTGCCATTAGAAACCCCTTTTTCGACCTAACTGGTCTCTCCATACCACTGGCGGAGGAGAAAGGGTTCATGAGAGCATGTTTTAAACTAAGCCCACCACCACGCCAGCTCATGCCTACCTGGTCGCTAGACAAAGCGTTATCATTACTTCAGTCGCGCAAGTTTAACCATGCGCCGGATTTTGAGTCAGTATTAAAAAAGGCTGTGTTACTTATGGCTTTGGCGACAGGTAACAGAGTGTCAGAGCTGGCGGCGATGAGCAACGAACCAAATTGTCTCAGGTTTGGGAGACTGCACGAACATGTGCAGATCGCGCCGTCTCCTACATTTATTGCCAAAAACGAACATTGTGATCATGTTTTCTCAGAATTCTCAGTCCCGGCGCTTAAACGTGGTCATACGCATCACATTTTATGCCCGGTACAAGCTTTAGTTAAGTTTATGAGGATTGCACAACCTCTACAACCAGGCTTCCTATTGGTTAACCAGACAGGTAATCGCGTCACAAGAAGGAAATTGGCTTCTTTACTCGTAGCTGTAATTAACCCTCCCCCCCCCCGGGCTGCCTGTCCTAAGGACAGTGTCGAGTACCCGGGCGATTTGGCCGAAAAACATCTAGGCCTAGGCTACCGTATCTTTGTTATTTTAACTGCTAGAAAATTCCCACGCATGTCTAAACGTACTGTGGTTTCCAATATGTAGACTGGTGTTGAGTAGAGCTCTCTAAGTCAACTGGTTCAGTTGTGATAACGATTTCCGTGGAGCGAATTTTTCCGCGATTTTAGCCATATGAAACTTTTCACTACTGAAATAACAACATACAGCCACACAAAAACAATCTACGCCTCTCCTTCTTGTGTTCGGAGGTGCGCGGCGTCGGTCCAACCGGCTGTGTTTACATGCGTCGGACGGACGGCTTTCTAAACAAGCTGAATAGGCTTTCAAGCTTACTTCCTGTTATAAGGACACCCGGGGTCCTGCCCATCTGCCGGGGTGTCCTTATAAAAGGACAGCTGGGCTGGAAGGGTTAAGGAAAGTAATCCCGGCGTGGTAGGTAGAGCCCACGACATTAGAAAGTGGGCTGTCTCCCTCCGGTTTATGCAAAACTTTTCCATTAACGACATAGCTGACACTCAGTTGTGGGCGTCTAATCACACATTCCTTACGCGATACCTATCAGTCGCCCTGGACAAGCCAAAGCGGACCTGTGTAGCATTACGGCAATGGGTCTAGGAGTCCAAGTGCTATTTGTTTTATGTTATTCTTCAGGCGAAAAAGGGGGGGGGGGGGATGTGCAAAATAGCCCTAAGACCCACTAGAACATTTCCGATGGTGATAAATCACGAGCTGTGATATGAATAGAACTGGTTATACAGGTAATCATATTTTATTTTTATTTTAAGAAATCTATCATAGTTGTACCTAGATAGTATTAACAAAATGTACAAAAAGATTTTATTGTACAAATAATTTTAAGGTCAGAACGTAATCCTAAGGATTAGAGTTCTAGAGTACAAGAATGTTCTCACTAAACATGCAATAGATCTTAATTGAAGGTTCAGTCATGTACAAGCAGCTCTTCTTCGAAGTAACGCACTGCTTACCCTCTTTTATATTTTTTATATTATTGTATGAACACAATCAAAAACTTAAAATGTTATATGGATTCTCTGTTACCTATGGTATTTGGGTTGGTTGTTTTGATATTTGCAGAGCTGGGCACCACAAACAAAAAGTCAAGTCAGCAAACACAAATCAGCAAACCCAGAACATAACTTCAGCAAACACAAATGTGCAAACCTTGTGAAATTTCTAGTCCTCAAATGCAAATATGCAAACGCAAACCGTTTTTTATTAATTTTAAATTTAAACTACAGAATCAGGGGTAAATCAATAAATTCAATCTCTAATGTCAATAAATATATATATTTACTTAAATATAATGTTGCCCAACTTCCATGGACCTGAAGGATATACATACAGGCTTTTAAAGCTTGGAAATTGGTGTAAATTGCCAAAACATTCCAGAACATCACCTGCAGTGAAAGGGTTAATATATATAACATAGGCCACTTAGTTTGCCCACATGGGCAGTAAAACGTTGGGGCAACTTGTTTATGGGGAGAGTGCTTCAGTAATAATCAGTATTCGCAATTCCGCACCATTCAGGAGGTACGCCGGATCACAGAGGTGCAAGGAGGCAATTTATTCGTGGTCGCCCCTTTGGGAATGGCAATAGGCTATATATGCCTAGAAAGGTCTACTTTAGATAGATTAAGTAATTTAATAGAAAGTAGCCTAGGCCTATTAATTTTAATGCTCAGAATAAAGGCCTAGCTTCAGATCAAAATTTAATAACATTTTATTGTAGGCTAAATTTAGTCTAGGCCTATATGATACTTTCAAAATTAACACTTTCTACTTGACACTAATAAAATGAGTGTGATTATAGGCCTAGGCCTATACATAGAAGTTAGAACATGCAATATTTATCCTAGGCCTACATGCTTTGAGGCATTTTGATGGAATTAGTGACTGATTATAGCCTAGACCTAGGCCTAGGCTATATATTAAAGTTAGAACATGCAATATTTAGCCTACATGCTTTGAGGCATTTTGATGGAATTAGTGATTATAGCCTAGACCTAGGCTATAGGCTATATATAGGAGTTAGAACATGCAATATTTAGCCTACATGCTTTGAGGCATTTTGATGGAATTAGTGATTATAGCCTAGACCTAGGCTATATAATTATATAGAAGTTAGAACATGCAATATTTAGCCTACATGCTTTGAGGCATTTTGATGGAATTAGTGATTGACTGATTATAGCCTAGACCTAGGCTAGCCTATATATATAGAAGTTAGAAAATGCAATATTATTTAGCCTACATGCTTTGAGGCATTTTGATAGGATTAGGGTAGCCTAGGCCTAGCCTAATAAAATTACTTATATTAGTAATTAGCCTATAGGCCTAGGCTATAATTATTTAGAAGTTAGAACATGCAATATTTAGCCTACATGCTTTGAGGCATTTTGATGGGATTAGTGATTATAGAGCTAGGCCTAGGCTATATAGCCTAGCCTATATAGAAGTTAGACTTAGCCTAGGCCTACATGCTTTGAGGCATTTTGATGGGATTAGGGTAGCCTAATAACATTAGTTTAGGTTAAAAATTAACAAGCTATCAATCAAATTAACGATAGCCTGACTTTATAATCTTAAATTAGGCTAGATTATAAAGTTATAAAGCCCTTCTCCAGAGACATCTTCTTGGTAATTACAGGTCCATAGGTTTCTAGGTGGGGCCAGGGGTGTCTTAGGTCCTCGATTTCTGCATGCTCTGCAGCATCACTGTCAGATGATGGTGGTGAACTGCTCCCCATGCTGTTGGCAGCTGCGGTAGGCATGATGGTAGACTCCATGTTCACTTCAATAGGCCGAAATTATAAACAAAGTTGAAGTGCTAGCAGGTTGGACTGCTGTGTGTTGTAGGTGTTAGCTCGACGCTTGCTACTAAGTAAGTGAAGAAACCGTGAAACGTGAAGAGCCGATGTATAGGCCTAGATTCCAGAACACAGGTAGTTGGCTTGGTCACATGACTTTTTTTGGCTGGAGCTGCAGGAGCGGCCCAGGGCTGGCTGGCGGCTGGAATTTTTATTTTGCGGACTCGAGGTTTGCAACATGGAGGTACTTTCCAGAGCTTCAAACCCGCAAATAGGCAGCCATTTTGGCGCCAACGCTAATTCGCCAACAAAATGACACTTCCGCCATGGCGGAATTGGCTATTTACGGAAGTGTTGGCTAAAGTGCCCAGCTCTGGATATTTGTCACGAATGTCCAACTTCAGTCTTATATATCAGGCATATCGTCAATGATGGATGGGCCACTATTAAATTATAGGTTTGATTCCCGGAGGGAAGTAAAGAAAACCTAATATTTAGTAGGGCCCCGTAATCATTGACGATGTTAGTGCCCTCCCTGCCATCCCCTTCCCTATCGCTGGATTTTTTAGTTGAATCTTGATATGTCAGTGAAGGAAGTTTAGACGCTAGAGGGCCAGCGTCAGGAATCCACTCGCAAGAAATCCACGCATTGGGAAGCTTGAGTATAGCAATTATTAAGTTAATTTTTATTTTTTATTTTTTTACGAGGTTTTTTCGTAGCGAGTACCCAATCATAAAGACGATTCCATAAGAGAATACGCGTTGCACTTATGAAGTTGTACTCCCTGTCCTCCCGCACGGTAGATTCAAAACTGGCAACGCAGCGTTTGAAGGGAGACTATTATACTAATAGGCATATTGTCAATGATTACGGGGCCCTACTAAATACACTCGACCCTCCATTTAACGGACAAATGCGTGCAAGCACCTGTCCGTTCCTGCTAAATGTCCGTTGCTGCTAAATACTGTCCAGTCCGGATGTAATCCGGAAATTCCTGGAGAAAAATCCGGTGTTGAGTACAGGTGTCCGGATCGTGACATTTAACTGTTATGCATCTTTTTTTTTACTGTACCTGAAATAAATCCTGGTAATCCCTTGTGCTACACCCTATTGATAATGCAAAACTATTGAACACACTTAAAAGTGTATATTATTTGGTCTCTATATAATCTGTGAATCATTTCGGATATGATAGAATTAAAGATTTTATTTTCCACCAACTCATAATCAGCAAAAACGACACAAATGTCAATTAAAAACATGTTATAATATTTCCCCATCATTTTGTGTACACCGTGGGAAAAAAAAAAAAAAAAATAATATATATCAAACGTAAATCTCCCGTCTCGGAAGCTCGGCGCCTAGACGGAGGGGAGGGTTGTTGTTGTTGTTGTTGTTGTTGTTCCCTAAGCTGCCTGGCCGAACAGCCCCGAGTCCCTGAGAAAGGCCATGGCCACGATCGGGCTTTCCCACAGAGCTCTCATTGAGTGTAGATTGTGTTGTTGGCGTAAGTGGTTGTGTGAAATGCAGTCTTCTATGATGTGTTTAATGGTATGGGGTGCTGTGTTACATCCCGGGCAGGTGTCGACAACGGAGTCATCCAGTCTCTTCTGATAGCTCAGGAGAGCTGGATGGTGTCCGCATCTCAGCCTGGCCAGGTGGACTCTGTCCTCGCGAGGAAGGGAGGATTCGGAAGGATGGATTTCGGGAGGTCGTGCATGCAGTTGCGTGTTGTCTGTGAGTGAGTGGATGGATCGGTGAGAGATATGAGTATGGATGTGCTTCTGGAAGTTGGTTCGGGGTGGGCAGGGAGGGAGAGAGGACAATAATTGTGTGTGATACCGTGTGCTGGGTGTTGTTTTGATATTTCTTGGTGTCTGTGGGTGTGTTGCCATGTAGTTTAGTGGGTGGTCTTGGTTTGTGGAGGCTGCTGCCAGGAATTGAGTGCCTCTCATGTCCAGATGGTCTTTGACTTTGAGGATTTTGGTTTCTTGATGTAGGTGATCTGTGGGTGCAGTAGCTGTGCAGCCTGTAATGATCTTCAGGGCTTTGTTTTGAATAGTCTGTAAGGTCTTATGATGTGTTTCAGCTAGGTTAGAAGCCCAGGCTGGGCTTGCGTATTCCATCACTGATCTTATGTATTGTTTATATACTGTGGTGGTAGTTTCTTTGTTGTGTCCAAATTTTGTGTGAGCAAGTGACCTGAGGGCGTTAAGTCTGGGTGTCAGTTTCTTTTTAATGTTTGTGGTGTGCTGTTTGAATGTCATATGAGTATCATATGTTACTCCTAGGATTTTGGGGGTGTGTGTATGTGTTAGGGGTGTGTTGTTTATGGTGAGTTGAGGGATGTATTCGTGTTCTCCTGTCCAACTTGTGAGCAGGGTTGCGGTGGATTTGGCTGGGGCTAGATTAAGTCTGTTTGTAGTGCACCAGCCATGTAGTGTGTTGAGATAGGGTTGAAGGAGATCTGTTGCTCTTTTTGGGTCATGGTGTGTGCATGTGAGTGTTATGTCATCTGCATAGGAGGCTAAGTTTATTTGGGGCGTATTGGGTGTAGTTATATCGTGCATGTACAGATTGAAGAGTGCGGGCGATAGGACGGATCCTTGTGGGACTCCGTTTGGAAAGTTTCTGATTTTAGATGACTGACCGGCAAAAGATACGTGTGCACATCTGCCTGCTAGGAAGTTGGCCAGCCACCGTTTTGTGTTGTTGTGCATGTTTGTGTTGTAGATTTTGTTTGTTAGGTTGTGGCGGGGGATGGCATCGAAGGCTTTACTAATGTCGAGTGTGGCTAATAGTGATCTGTGTGGTGGTCTAGCTGAATTGATGCCGTCGAAAGCTCTTTGTGTAAGGTCTGTGAGAAGAGTGTTTGTGGAGTGCAGTGGCCTAAAGCCATGTTGTGATGGAGCTAGGGGTAGGTCAGGTGTAATTAGTTGTAATACTAGGCGTTCCATGACTTTGGAGGGGGAGCAAAGGAGTGTGATGGGGCGGTGCGAGGAGGGTAGCGTGGGGTCTTTGTTGGGTTTGGGGAATGTGATGATGATACCATGCTTCCAAATGTCTGGTATTGTGTTGTGTGAATAGCTGTAGTTTGATATGTTAGTGAGTGCTTGTATGCCTTGTGGTCCCAGGTGTCTGAGGTGTATGTTGCTTATGTTGTCTAGGCCACAGGCGGGTGAGTGCTTGAGATTGTTGATGATATGCTTTGTCTGGTGATTGGTGAAGGGTGTATAGTCAGGGTCTGTGGGGAATTGTCTCTTACGTCGGATGACACGTCGGTCGTCTTTGTGAGGTTTTAGGTGGCTGACATGTGAAAAGTGATTGATGAGAGTGTTTGCTTGTTGTTTACATGAAGGAGTAGAGTCTGTTGTTGTGATTGCAGAATGTGATTGTGTTGTGTTGCTGTTGGAAAGTGTGATGCTGTTTAGTGTTTTGTATAGTTTTTTGGGGTTTGTTTTGTCATCAAGTGTTTGTAGGAAGTTATTCCAATTTAGTTTTTGTTGTTCTTGTATTTTGTTGTTAGTTTGGGTGTTGAGTGCTTGAATTTGTTGTGTGATGTCTTGTGTGTGGGGTGCTGGGGAGTGTTTCAGTATGTCGCGTTGTCTGATGAGGTTTTGAATTTCTGGTGTGAAGTTGGGGTTGTGTCTTTTTCTGTTACCTCTTGGAATGTGTTTCTTTTCAGCGTTTTGGATAGTTTTATTGAGTATGTGTACAGCATTGTTGATGTTAGTGATGGGTGTACTGTTTAGAGTTGTGAAGTGTTGTTCTGTCTCATTTGTGAATGCTTCCCAGTTAGCTCTTTTATAATTGGTGTATGTGTGTTTGTGGCTAGCTGGGGTGAGTCTGGTTTTGGTGGTGATAATGATCGGGAGGTGGTCAGAGCCTAAGGTTCTGACCACCCTCCAGGATGTTGTGGGGGCGAGTTCTGGGGAGCAAAAGGTGATGTCTGGAGATGATGGGTTATAGAGGGCTTGGTGAGGAATATGGGTATGTTGATGGATGTCGTTAAGGATGATGAGGTTATCGGTTTGGATTTGTAGTACCAGCCCTCTGTCTGTGTCGGGGTTGTCGACAAACCAGGCCGACGTCTTGGCGTTGAAGTCACCACCCAGGATGATGTGTGGGGTGTGTGGGGTGTTTGTGATGTGTTGTAAGTGTGGTCTGTATTCATTTGGTACTGTAGGGGATGTTTGGGGAGGGATGTATGTGTTTATGATGGTTATGTTGGAGTTGTTGCCAGTGCGTATTTTAATTGACTGTATTTCTGTTGTGTTATCATTTGGGGGGAGGAGTGATTTGGTTTGTACACTGGTTACTATGTATGATATTTCTTTGTGTACCAGGGTGATGAGTCCACCGCCCCCGCCGACAGCCCGGTCTTGTCTGATGGTGGTGAAATTATGAAATGTGGGTGTTTTTTGTGTTGTGCGGAGTTTTGTTTCTTGTAAGATGGCAATGTGTATGTTGTGTTGTTTGATGAAGTGTGAGAGTTCGTGTTTCTTTGTGTTGATGCCATCTATGTTCAGTTGAAGAATGTTAATGTTATGTGCACGATGTATGTTGGGTGCTGCTGCACGAGGATGGGGTGGGGGTGGGGGTGATGGGGGGGGTGGGGGTGAGGGAGGGGCTGGGGGTTGGGATGGGTGAGGTGGGGGTGGGGATTGGGGAGCAGGAGATGGGGGTTGGAATGGATTAGGATGGGGTGTGGTGTGTTGAGTTGAGGATGTGGATGGTATGGGAAGGTTAGGTGGGTTAGGGAGGAGAGGTGGACGGGTTTTAGGGGGGGGAGTGGATGATATGGGAAGGTTAGGTGGGTTGGGGAGGAGAGGTGGACGGGTTTTAGGTGAGGGATTTGACTGGGAGAGGGAGGGGCATGAGGAACAGGAGGGGAGGGTTGAAATATTTTGTTGACTATCTCATTTATTATTTATCTATGTGCTGGAAGGATATTATATTTTTCAATTCCATCACATTAGAAATTATTCAAAGATTACAAAAAGTCCAAATAAGACATAGTTATGTTAATGTATAAGGGATTTAGGTAGATGAATTAGAGAGATAGATAGATAGAAAGAGTGTGTATATCGAGGGAAAAAAACAAAACAAAAAATCTATCAAACGTAAATCTTCCGTCTCGGAAGCTCGGCGCCTAGACTGAGGGGAGGGTTGAACTATTTATTTGACTATCTTATTTATTATTTATCTATGTGCTGGAAGGATATTATATTTTTCAATTCCATCACATTAGAAATTATTCAAAGATTACAAAAAGTCCAAATAAGACATAGTTATGTTAATGTATAAGGGATTTAGGTAGATGAATTAGAGAGATAGATAAATAGAAAGAGTGTGTATATCGAGGGAAAAAAACAAAACAAAAAATCTATCAAACGTAAATCTTCCGTCTCTGCTGGCACGGAGGGGAGAGTTGAAATATTTTGTTGACTATCTTATTTATTATTTATCTATGTGCTGGAAGGATATTATATTTTTCAATTCCATCATATTAGAAATGATTCAAAGATTACAAAAAGTCCAAATAAGACATAGTTATGTTAATGTATAAGGGATTTAGGTAGGTGCATTAGAGAGATAAATAGATAGAGCAACGGACTTTGCTCCAATTTTTTTCGACCAACGGACTTTGTCCGTTGCTGGGTCCATTGTCCGGCCTACATTTTTTGACCGTTATTGCCGATATCCGTTAAATCAGAGTCCGTTAAATGGAGGTTAGAGTGTATTATGTTTTCTTTACTTCCCTCCGGGAATCAAACCTATATTTTTGTTTGCAATTTAATTTTTAAAGGGGAGAGACACAGGCCGAACTGCCAATTCTTTAGTCACCTTTTACGACACAGGAGTAGACATGTGAGGCATATTCTTCCCTCCACTAATGTGAAGGGATCCTTACCCCAAGGGATGTACAAAATCTGTAACTTGCATCATATTATAGGTACTGTACTGTACAACCTAAGCTTGGAATCAACTACCACTGTCCCAAATAAAATACCTTAGATACTATTACACTAATTGTCAATTTATGACTTAGAGCCTTAGAGAAATTAGGACAAATTAATAATCTTCCTCCAGACCTGATATTATTTGATGCAGAATCCACCTCATCTTCAGCCGCCGCCAGTTCCTTCTTGAGCTCGTCCACCCTGGCTCGGAGTCGCTTCACCTCGGCCTCGTACTGGTCAGCTCGGCGGGAACTATGCAGCAGCTCCACAGACTTGTCAGACAGCACCTTTTTCAGTTTTGTGTGAGAGTGCTTCAGCTCTGAGAGTTCCTGAGAAGGAAGGAGCTATCTATTATGGTTTTGACCTCAAATAATTTGTGTAAAAATAAAAGTAAAGAGTATTATATTTCATAATTTTGTTTTGCCAAACATCAATGCGTTATTTCCACATACCTGTAGTGATTTTGATAATTTTTTTCGTTTGTCTCTATATTGTGCGGTTCCTGTTTTACAGTAATTTGTTTATTTAGTAGTAGCCTCTACGTTCCAACGTAGAGCTATATACTTATCGTATAATTTTGCTCCACTCTAGAGCGGGCAATTATCGAAATCACTAGCGCGATAAAACGATAACATCTAGAGTAGCACCTTACTCTCTCTACTAGGTACGTTGTACATACTTTGGAGGCCACTATTTGAAAAGGAAAATAAGAAAATATTGATGAGAAAGAAGAGAAAATTACAGGATTTTAGGCCATCCTATCTGGCTCCTTTAGCCGTCTTCACGGATCCACCCCACTACCGGACAGGGTTCATTGGGCATTCCTTTTCGCGCTACTCAAGCCTTCACACTCGCTGTTTTCTATGCGCCCGATTTTTGTGCTTCCACTCCTGTCGCCTACCCTTTGGGTGAGTTGTGGGCCTTATTTATGGTACCTAAGGTTATTAGACAGATGATCTGTGATGTAGGCACGCTTCAATTGGGCTCTTAGGTGTGTTACTTTGAGTATGGCGTCGAAACTGGTTGGTCTTCTTCTTCTTCTTATTGTTTAAATGTGCAGTTTGCTTGGAGGGTTGTGGTGTCTCCAGATTACTGCACAGGCGTTTTAGGAGGGGTGAAAAGAACAATTGTTAGTATAATAGGGGTTAGGAGAGATAGTAAAGGTGGATTTTATACTACTGTACTGTATATGGGGGGTAAGTTTGTCGTTGTCTTTTGAGGTCAGGGTGATTTAAGTCTAGGTGAGGGTGAGGTCAGAGATGATGATGATCAGTTGTAGTACAGTACAGTACTGCTCTATGTGTACTGTGTGATTCAAGTCAAGGTGAGGGTGAGGTCAGAGATGATGATGATGATGATCAGTGGTGGTATAGTACAGATTCAGTTGGATGGTAATTTTATATGCTTGTGATTTTGTTTGTTGTTCTGATGTAGGTTCCTAGAACTGGTTGGTCACGCTTCTGCGGATGCGTCGCCCTTCGGCGAGTGTTATTCTTTAGGCCTTTGCCTGTTTTTATCATCATTTTCACTTGCGGTGGCTTAGTTTTGTTTACCTGGTAGGTTCTATTACGCTTTGTGCTTATTTTCTGCTTTCATTGCGTGGTTTTTGCGAAAAGTTAGGCTAACTTGTGCACTTTCGTTTGTGATGAAGGGGGCATAGCCCCCCTTGCCTTGACAGGTTATTTTGGCCTTATGTTTTGCTTACCTTCACATGAATCTTTCGCATTGGAGTGTGCCCTGTGTTTTTGTTTTTATCTGCCACTCAACCAAGGCTAGGCCCCCTGTTAATAGCCTAACTTTTAGTTGGAGGGGGGCGCCAGGGCTAGGCCTCATGTTCCTAGCCTAACTTTTTGGAAGGGGGAGAAGGGACTTTTGGTAGACCGTCAATGTTGCCTCGTCGCTCTTGCTTGCCGTTCTATGGTTTTACTAAACCACCTTAGGCTCGCTGGGGTTTGACGCTTTGGTTTTACTAAACCTTCTGTGGGGCACCCTTTTTTCGTCTGACGCTCGCTCCCGCGCTGTCTCTCCCTTATTTTGTTGGCGCTCCCCTAGGCCTTGAGTTCTTGAGACACAGTCTTCCCCTTCATTGAACTCCCTCATACATTGAGGTCCCCGCGGCACGGTCTTCACCTCCTTTGAGCTCTACGATGCCTTGAACTGTCGTCCCTTCCACCCTTTTTGGTGATGCGGGTCTCTGGGAAGGGCTCCGCGCCCGCTCCGTCCTGCAGCGTGGACAAATCCCGCTCCAGGTCGGTCCTTTGCTTCCGACATGTTCTCTTTTTTGGCTGCTGTGGTCGGGTCACTCTGGACCCGCTCCGCCCTAGGATGGTACTATCCGTCTCTAGGTCGGTCCTCTGCATCGCACTGTTTTATTTTTGCTCTTGCAAGCTCCCCTGCCAGCTGTCCTGCTGTGCACTTGGGTTGGCCTTTTGGTTGGTATTTACCTCCATCTCCCTTTCCGCTCGAGGGCGTTCCTGAGCCGCAGTCTTCACCTATCTGGACCTCGCCAATACCTTGAGGTTCCTGAGGCGCGGTCTTAACCTCCTTTGCGCTCTCCTGTCCCTTGAGGTTCCTGCGACACGGTCTTACCCTACTTTGCGCTCACCAATGCCTTGAGTTCCTGAGACACCGTCTTCACCTACTTTGACCTCGCTCATACCTTGCGGTTCCTCGGGCACAGTCTTCCCTACGTTGGGCTCCCCGATACCATGAGGTTCCTGAGACACTGTCTTCACCTCCATTGTGCTCACCAATCCCTTGGGATGTCTTTTTCCTTCCATCCCCGGTTCCGCAGGTCTCTCGGACGGGCTGTACTCAGCTCGCTCCGCCCTGGTGCGTGGATGACTCCCGCTCCTGGTCGGTCCTATGACTCGCCACATTCTCTTATAAGACCGCTCCCTTTATTACTGCAATCTGCCTGCCGTCCTTCGACGGTGTCTTTGGCTTTGCTGCGCGGGTCCCTTTCGGCCTCTCCACTTCAGTTGGGAATGTTTTTCTTACGGGCCTCTGGCGTCTGGGCTAGGGCCTCACGGGGCCCGTTCCGCCCTAGGGTGGGCTCTCTCCTCCTCTCGGTCGGGCCTATGCTTTGCCTCTGTTCTTTACCCACGGCCGCTCCCACGTCAGCTGTGATGCTAGACCATTCCGTTGGGACGCTTGGATGTACATCTCTGATGTTTTTACCCAGGGAGGCTCCCACGTCGGCTATCGTGCTAGTCGATTCTTTTGGGACTCTTGGATGTTCCTGGCCTTTCACCTTTACTGGTACCTACGGGCCTCTGAAGTTTGGCTACCCTACGCCCGCTCCTCCCTGGTGCGGCGCCTCCGCTCTGGAGCGGAAGATCCGCTCTGGAGCGGTGACTGTCTTTTTATTTCCGTGGATGCTTCCTCATCAGCTGTCCTGCTAGTCTATTCTGACGGACCTCTTGGGTGTTTTTCCCTTTCACCCTTCCTGATGCCTCATGCCTCTCCCATCCGACTGCACTACATCTGCCCCGCCCTCGAGCGGATATTCCCGCTCTTGGCCAGTTCTCTTCCATCCTTCTCCTGCCACCATCCCGGTTCCTCACCTGTCCTATGCCGCTCTCCGTTCTGGAGCGGAGCTTACTTTCTGCTCCAGGGCGGGATTTCCGCCCCAGCGCGGAGCGGGCCGTTCGGGGCCCCCTCCACTCTGGGTCGGTTCTCGGTGGACTTTGCCTTGCCTCTGGATGGGCCCTCAGTTGCCGTCATTCATCTTACTACTGTTGCAGTCGTTCATCTTACTACTGGCTCCGTCTCGCTCCCTTACCTCCCTAGCCTAGGTCTTTCATCTTCCTACTGGCGCCATCTCGCTCCATTGCTTCCCTAGGCCTCCTGGGCCGCTCCTGCAGCGTGCAACGCTCTCCGCTCTGGTGTGCGGCTTCCATTCCGCTCCAGGGCGGCGAGGGCCCTTCCTCCTACATTCCGCTCCAGAGCGGCTTTCCGTCCCGGAGCGGAGGGGCCCATTCTGGACCACTCCACTCTGGGTCGGTGCTAGGGTGCTTTGCTTTACCTCTGGATAGGGACTCGGTTGCAGTAGTTCACGGACTTCTCTTTTTTATCGGACTGTGCTCCCACTCTACTCTGATGGTAGCGTGGAAGAGAGGCGTCTTCTCCTCTTCAGTGTCTTCACCCTTTGGGTATTCTTCTTATCCTCTTCGATTATGAGGCTTTCATGCCTTCCTTCTGGGGATTTGCGCCTGCCCCTTGGTCTTTTCTGACCGGGGTTTTTCGGGGTTCTTGCTCTTGCTGGTTCGCCTGGTCTCTCCCTGACCCTCCGCATGGGGGGGTCACTCTTCACCCCTCGCCTCGCACAGGGGGGGGGGGGGATACTCACTTTCATGAAAGGTGCTCCATTTTCGAGGTGTAGTGAGCACTTTTGTGCGTCCTTCGGCCCTTGTGTCTGTTACTTTTCAGGAGTTTTCTTCCAGTATTTGTGCACCCATGCCTTATCCTCCTGTATGGCCCTCCGTTCGAAGGGTCCCCCTTTTTCGTCCTTTCCTTCCTACTGTACACAAGGGAAGGGGGTCATCTCCTGTCACGGTTTCCATGGTTTTTCACGATATTGTGCTTACACGCAATTCCTGTGCTTCCTACTTGGGACGGCAGTATCTTTTTCCTTTCCGATTGCAAGGAGGATATCACTTCCTTCCTGCACACACCATGGGTGTGTCCGTCCTGCCATGCCCGTTGGACGTATTGAGTGTCCTCCCCTTATCTCATGCTACTGCCGCGATGGTTTTCACCCTCGGTGGTATCGGTCGTGGCTCGTGGATATTGTCCTTTGTGTCTCGTCCTCCTTCCCCGGCCACGGATGAGACACGGTCTCGCCTCTGCACTATGTAGTCGGGCATTGCTCTCTCTGTCAAGGAACACTTCCATTGGTTTCCACACTTCGTAAGACGGAGGGGTACGCGCCTTGCGTCCCCTTACCTCTGCTGTCTCCGTGGCGGCGGGCCGCCTTTCCTCCTGTGCCTCGTTCGGGCGTCCTCGCGGTTTCCGAGGACGCCGAAAAGACGGTGTGACGTCGCTCTCCTTCCCCGTATCGCCGACGCTTCCCGACTCCTACGTCCGGTTCGTGCCGTCCATGTGGCTCTAGACGAGGCTCCGGAGCCCATCCCACTGCATACAACCTCCCTGCCCGGGCCTGCCACCCTATGGGCGGATGCTCTGTCGACAGGGCAGGGCGCCCGGGTAGTATGGTATTCCCAACACACTGTGTTCGCCGACCTAGCGGCCTCCTGGAGTGTTCCACAGGTGGCCTGGCTCGCCTCATGCGAGGCGACCGGGTTGCCTGTGTTCCTGTACCGCTGGCTTCCTCCTCCGGCGGAGGTACCGGTCGCGTTCAGCAAGGACTGGCGCAGGTGGCGGTCGATTTATGTGTGTTCCACCAACCGCCGCCCTTTTTGTTGTGCTACGTCCTCCACAGGCTGAGAGGGTACCAGTGCTTCGTTTGGTTGTCGCGCCCATCCGGCCGGCCCAAGCCTGGTCCGCTCGGCTGAAGCGGTGGTACCCGAGTCCAGTTCCCCTAGCGATCTCCGATTTGCACTTGGTATCGTTTGGTGTCCTAGGGACATCGTTCGCCTTCGCATCGTGGATGTTGTGAGGCTGGGTGGATGCCTCAGTTTAGTCGATCTTTGAATGTCGAATCCTCTCCCCTGGATTCCTTTTCCATGGCAGACTTACGGCTCTCACTGACCCTGTTTTCCTTCTTGGTTGCCTACCCATCACGGACGCGACCGTCGGTGGCGCTCGTGTTTCACTACCTCCTTTGGTTAATCTTGAGAAGCGTCCCAACATCTGCACCACTCTTACGAACCGCCTGTCGGCCATTCGGGTACCGTTTGAGACTTTCACAGGGTTGGTCGTTCCTCCCTAGGACTTGGGTTCTTTTTGCAATCCTGCTTTCTGCTTCGTCCGACGCCGCATCAGCTTCCTCCTCCGTGGTTTCTGGCGGAGGCTCTCAAACTGCTCTCGTCTGCCTCTTACGCTCATTACCCCACGCCTGAACACTTCCGTGACGTGACGTTGTTGTTGTTGTTGTTGTTCCCTAAGCTGCCTGGCCGAACAGCCCCGAGTCCCTGAGAAAGGCCATGGCCACGATCGGGCTTTCCCACAGAGCTCTCATTGAGTGTAGATTGTGTTGTTGGCGTAAGTGGTTGTGTGAAATGCAGTCTTCTATGATGTGTTTAATGGTATGGGGTGCTGTGTTACATCCCGGGCAGGCGTCGACAACGGAGTCATCCAGTCTCTTCTGATAGCTCAGGAGAGCTGGATGGTGTCCGCATCTCAGCCTGGCCAGGTGGACTCTGTCCTCGCGAGGAAGGGAGGATTCGGAAGGATGGATTTCGGGAGGTCGTGCATGCAGCTGCGTGTTGTCTGTGAGTGAGTGGATGGATCGGTGAGAGATATGAGTATGGATGTGCTTCTGGAAGTTGGTTCGGGGTGGGCAGGGAGGGAGAGAGGACAATAATTGTGTGTGATACCGTGTGCTGGGTGTTGTTTTGATATTTCTTGGTGTCTGTGGGTGTGTTGCCATGTAGTTTAGAGGGTGGTCTTGGTTCGTGGAGGCTGCTGCCAGGAATTGAGTGCCTCTCATGTCCAGATGGTCTTTGACTTTGAGAATTTTGGTTTCTTGATGTAGGTGATCTGTGGGTGAAGTAGCTGTGCAGCCTGTAATGATCTTCAGGGCTTTGTTTTGAATAGTCTGTAAGGTCTTATGATGTGTTTCAGCTAGGTTAGAAGCCCAGGCTGGGCTTGCGTATTCCATCACTGATCTTATGTATTGTTTATATACTGTGGTGGTAGTTTCTTTGTTGTGTCCAAATTTTGTGTGAGCAAGTGACCTGAGGGCGTTAAGTCTGGGTGTCAGTTTCTTTTTAATGACGTGACGTTGTTCTTTATGGCTTTGGCGACGGGTGAAGGAGTCCCCGGAGATGACTGCCAGGTCTAGGGACCGACATTCCTTACATCGTTCTCCCGTCCTTGAGTCGGTTACTTTGGCTCCGTCTGTTCGTTTGGTTGCTACGACCGTACGCGACACTCCCGTTTTTATGCTTTTCCTGTACCAGCTTTCCAATATGGTAGGGTTCTTCATCCGTTATGCCCGGTTCAAACCCTGCATCCGTATGTGTACTCGCCTAGGCCAGTGTCGGGATTGCCTTTACGGGTGGCGCCTACAACCTGTAGGAGACTAGGTCGACGTGCTGTGGGACTTCGCCTGTGTCAGTAGTTTCGGGCCAGTACCCCTTACGTTCTGGACGCAGCTCATGTTGTCCGTTCGTACGCTGCTACGTTCAGATTTGACATACTCTTTCTCGTCCAAACGTTGCCGACACAGGGCTTTGGTCTTCCCCCACCATGTATGTCTCCTCCTCTCTGGCCATGTCCACAGGCAGGCCGGGACGTCCTTGTCGTGCGTTGGGCCAGCGGGTTCACTCAGGGTCTACCTGCAGCGTTCCTTCTGTCTCTTCTCCTTCTCCCTTCTTGTTCTTCTTTTATTGGGGGAGGGGGGGGGGGGGGTATTGCACTATACCCATACTTGCACCTAAGTTAAAGGATTAATAACTAGGTTAAGATTTTGATATAATTTCTCGTCTTCAAGTATACTATGTTCTGTTGGTAGGTCTTGGCCTCCTCCCACTGAACTTTTCTCATGGCTTTCAGTGCTGGTCACTGTGTATGCTCATGTCTTTTCTCGTCGCCCCCTGTACGGTACTCCTCTTCGACGTATGTCAGTATTTCCTCATTACTTTATGGGTCTTCCTGCCTTCGTCCGGATGGAGGGGGGGGGGTGCATCCTGGACTTCATATTATTATGATGAAATGCAGCATTCTTTGTCTTAGGTTAGTTATCCCATGGCATACGACTTGACTGTACTTGACCTCTCTTGATATGCACCTGTCAGTACACTCTTTCTATAAACTCTCTTGTTTAAGTCGGTCTTTCCATGGTCCTGATATTTCCTAAGAGCTAAAGTTTGTGTTTTCAGCTTGTATGTCCGCCTCCAATTTGGTACTCTAGCTCTACGTTGGAACGTAGAGGCTACTACTAAATTGGGAGGTTTAACGACCCTCCCAATACCAAATGAGGTAAACCTCCTATTTGGTCGTAGCCTCGGAGTATCCAACGTCATAGTATCCCGCCCTCGCGCCGTACCCCTGCCCATCCAATCTTGTCTCTTGTAACTTGATACCGGGAATGCCCAATGAACCCTGTCGGGTAGTGGGGTGGATCCGTGAAGACGGCTGAAGGAGCCAGATAGGATGGCCTAAAATCCTGTAATTTTCTCTTCTTTCTCATCAATATTTTCTTATTTTCCTTTTCAAATAGTGGCCTCCAAAGTATGTACAACGTACCTAGTAGAGAGAGTAAGGTGCTACTCTAGATGTTATCGTTTTATCGCGCTAGTGATTTCGATAATTGCCCGCTCTAGAGCGGAGCAAAATTATACGATAAGTATATAGCTCTACGTTGGATACTCCGAGGCTACGACCAAATAGGAGGTTTACCTCATTTGGTATTGGGAGGGTCGTTAAACCTCCCAATTTTGCAAGTTTTACACTCTAATACATTGGTCAATACTCAGAGGTCCCAAAAGACCTTGTAATTGTTGGCAATTATTGCCAACTTGTGTATGGTATAACAATGTCTTAATAACATCCTATCTGTCCCCTACAAGTATATCAATCAAACTTTCTCGTAAGCCTTATCAACCATTGACTCCCCTAATAAATATAAAGAAAACAGCATTTGCACCTTGAACTTGTCAGCAATCTCCTGTTTGAGCTGGGCCACGTCAGAGTCTGGTGGGGAGTTGGTCATCTTGTTGCGTTTGTCCAGCCTCTCCTCCAGATCCGCCACCTGGGCCCTCAGTTTCTTGTTGTCTCTCTCCATCCCCAGCTTCTCACTCTCCAGGCGCTCCCGACGGCCCCACTCTGCTGCGTTCTCTTCCTGTAGTCGCTCCAGTTCTGCTCTCAGGTCTGCTAATCTGTAGGGGTGTCAAGAATTATCTATCTATATACACATTGCCAGATGTCTTGATTCCCGATAGGGTGGCCATGAATGAATCAACTCCATGCTCCTCTGTCATCTGTCAGTCAGTGCCCCTCCTCCTACCCAACAACATTTCCACTCATATATCTCTCTACTCCATCCCACCACCTCACTCTCAGACTGACTCTTCCTCCCTGCTCTTTCACCTAACTTTAATAAACTCTCTCAGTCATTTACTCACCATACGCTCCACATGACCAAGCCACTAAAGGTGTTCCTCTTTACTCTCTCCAGTACATCCACACCACATCGCTCTCGCACTTCATCATTCGTCTGTCTATACACAGTAGAACCTCGTTTACCCGGCATTCAAAACAGCGGTACGCTCAAAACAACGGCACGAATCGGCCAGGCATTAATTAGGTATAAAATCAGAGAAAATGCGGCGAAAATGAATTCAAACCGCCCGCCATGCGCATCGTCGATCGCCGACACACTCGGCGCCGTCTGCTTACTCTGTTTTTGCTAGAAGACATAGGCCTAGCCTATATCTCCACAAAGAAATTACCTAACCTATGTTAGATGTACAGTATATCAGGCAGCAGAACTCATTGTTATCTCTTGTTTGGCTTTGTTTACTACTGTCCCGAACGGTCCGCAACACACAAACACACACACACACACACACAGCTGACTCAAAGCAGTGACTACGGGTCCACAACAACATAACCTAAGCAACAAGTTGCCAAGTCACTAGCTAGCCAGACCAAGAAATGGTCTAACCTAGCTTAGATATATATCAGGAGGCAGAAATCACTTTTACCTAAAAAATAAAAGTTGTTTTGGACCCGTGGTCACTGCTTCGAGTCAGCTGATGTGTGTGTGTGTGTTTGTGTGTTGCGGACCGTTCGGTACAGAAGTAAACAAAGCCTATCTATATGTCTATCTATCTATATGCTCCGGCCCAATCCCCACTTTTCCTATTTTTTTATTTTTATTTTCCTCTATTTTTATTTTTTATTTTATTTTTTTATTTTCTTGGGGGTGGCCGACTCAAGACAAAGCAAAAATAGGAAAAAACACCACAAGACAAAACAACGAACAAACACAGATAAAACACAAAATTCACACACCTCTAGGTCACCCAGGAGAATACCCAGAGACCAGGGTCACCAAGGTCGCTCCAGTACTCCCCCGGCCCCCATCCACCCGGAGAGGCTCCGATCTCAGCAGGCAGACATGCAGCGGAGCCAAAGCCACAAGCCCGCCCGCCCACCACACTTCCAGGCGCACCCTTCATATTAATCGTCTCCCCGGGCCAGGCGCCTGATGGACTATTATCTAGTCCAACTTGCGCCCGACCCCTTCCCCCAAATGACCACATGTTCACTCAACTATTCACAAGCATTCTCCATTCATTCCTGTTTATTACCACTTCCTTTGCCTGATCTATAGTCATTCCTCTATCATCCAAAGCTTGTCTTACACAGTCTCTCCATCTCAATGGGGGTCTTCCTGCCCTTCTATCTCCCCTTGTATCTGACTCATATATTCTCTTTGTAAGCCTTTCATCTCCCATTCATTCAACATGACCATACCAGCTCAGCACCCTTCTGTCCACTCTGGCTGACAAATGTTCCTGCTGCTCCACTCTCCTACGTATCTCTTCATTTCTCAATCCGTCTCTACGGGTAACTCCACACATACTCCTCAAGCAGCTCATCTCCATCACATCCAGCTTTCTTCTCTCCTTTTTCTTCAGAGCCCATGTCTCAGCCCCATACATCACTGTTGGCACAACAATTCCTTGATACATTGCACTTTTTACTTTCATTCCGAGATTTCTCGTCTTCCACATACTGTACTTCCCATTGCTCCGAAAACTTTCCTTCATTCACACACTCTCTGTTTTACCTCCAAGATACAAGAGATATGAGGTTCACAAATCGGTTTGGTCAAGATTACTCTGTTAATACACGTTTATGAAATGTACCTATACCTGGGATATTCTCACTATCCTAGCAGCTCAGTTGGTGTTTTGTGAGTAGGCCTAGGCCTAAGAGTAACTCTCAATACAACAGAATTATGGATTATTCGGCATGCTCTGCCCCCCGAGCATGCTGGGTAAACAAGGTTGTTGTTGTTCCCCAAGCTGCCTGGCCGAACAGCCCCAAGGCCCCGAGCAAGGCCAAGGCCATAACCGAGCGCCCCACAGAACCCTCCCTGCCTACCACAATAAAGCCTGGGTGACCGAAGCCACTCCATGGCGGGGATCTGAGGAGGGTGCGGAAACGCCCGGGAAACCAAAGCCCCACCCAGGGCCCTGTGCCCCTCAGCAATTATGAAGAGAAAGTTGAGGGGCAAAGGAAAAATGTGACGCTTTGGCTTCCAATCTTGGTAGATTGGGAGGTCAATCCACGGAAAAGACGCCGTCACTTGAGATCTAGGAAATACATAAGTAAAAGGAACATTCGGAGTAAGCTATGGGTATGGCAGAGATCGCTCAGTTCTCACTCTGATAGACCAGCCCATCACCATATGACTAGAACCCAATCCTCTCAGCATCAGCTAGGAAAGGCCCTAGAAAGCCGCCTTTGGCGGGGGGATAGCTCCCCTATTTCAACCCCTTTCGGGGTTGGGCACCCGCCCAAGGTTCTACTGTATTATTATTAATGCCAGTATGGGGAATGTGCCTGAGTAGATAGATAGATAGAATACCAGTACTGTATATACCAGTATATTCTAAATTCTCAGACACCAGGAACTCTAGTATTATTCAAAGAAACTTGAGCCAGTTGCCTGTTGATTTGTAACTTTTAACTTATTCATGGAGGAAACTGTATAAGTGAGTCACTGGAATATTTTTTTTTATCTCATTTCATTAACCTTCAGCACCAACAACATGTTAATAAACTATTCAAAACTTTTAATAACCTGCAATTAATACACTCCCTAAAAACACTCGTCCAAAATATCAAAACAGTAGACTCTGAACCTCCTCCTGGTGCTCAGAGCCGATGGTGGTGATGACAATGTAGATAATGGGAAAACACAAAAAATTAAGATGACAATGACTGATGATGACGATAATGATAAACAAATTAATATAAAGATAACGATGATCCAAAAAACTAACCTGCGATCGATACACTCCCTGGAAGAAGCCTCGTCCAACATCTCTAGCTGCAGACACTGGACCTCCTTCTGGTGTTGTGTGCGGAGGGTGACCAGTTCCTTGACGGCCTCCTGTCGTGACGCCCGGATGTCCTCCAGTCGACCCCGCAGCTCACCCGCCTCACCCTGCCACTTGCAACACTCACGGTGCAGTGCAAGCTTCTCTCTGCAATCACACTCTATACATGAAAACACTGCTCTTATATCAAATATACCAAAACATCAACTATTGTAACCAGATTATTGAGTTTGGGTACCCGTAGCTTTATCTTACAGTTTCTTACAGTTTCTTACAGTAGATCCTCTGGAAAAAGGCAAAACTAGGCCTGTGTATCCAGCTCAATGCCAGTACTTGCACTGCTGGGGTTGTTCACGGTGTTGGCGGCGGCGGTAGCAGACGCAAAATTTTTACTATTCTGTATTTTTGCTTTATAATCAAACTTCAAGTCTTGTCTTCCCCATGCTTTATCAAGATTAATTTCAAACTTCCTTATTGATTCGGAATCGACTACATACTGGGGAAGTGCGTTCCACTCATTTACCACTCTATCACAAAATGAGTTCTTTGCCTTTTCAAGCCTATTTCTTTCTTTGTAAATTTTCTTAGTGTCCTCTCGTTCTTGTTCCCTCCCGCATCAAGAAGATACCTTCACACACATCCTCATCATACATTCCTGACACTATCTTAAAAGTCTCTATCATATCCCCTCTCTTTCTCCTATATGCCAGTGTCCTCAACCTCTGCTCATAGCCCGCGTTCTTCAACGTTGGTACTAGCTTGCTAGCTCTCCTCTGCACTTTCTCCACTGCTTCTATATCCTTTACCATATATGGAGCCCACACCTGGTTCGCATATTCCAGGTGCGGCCTAACCAGCGCTGTATAGAGATTCCTGAATATTTCTTCTCCAAGTGACACAAATGTCCTCCTTATCAGCCCTACAATTCTATTGGCTTTGTTTATCGTTTCTGCTAAATATTCTGAGATATTTAACTTATTGTCTATCACTACTCCTATATCCTTTTCTGCATTAACTTCCTCCATCGCTTCATACATACTGTATCCTACCTTGTCTATCTTGCTTGTCCCAATCCGCATGTACTTGCATTTTTTTGGATGAAAAGGCATTAA
The DNA here is from genome assembly GCA_032716605.1 of Paralithodes platypus. NCBI lineage: Eukaryota > Metazoa > Arthropoda > Malacostraca > Decapoda > Lithodidae > Paralithodes > Paralithodes platypus. The sequence goes on along the minus strand of CM064516.1, from coordinate 38,891,501 downwards.
CCAATGCTCAGACCATCCCTTCATGCCCTCCACATCTCCTTGAAGCAAACCCACATCCTCCTTACTCCTCACTCTTCTATACAGCTTAGTGTCATCCGCATACAGGTATATCTCACTTCCATTAGTTATAACTTCAGGTAAGTCGTTGATAAATATAACAAACAGTAGTGGTCCCAACACAGATCCCTGAGGTGCCCCACTTGTAATTTCCCTCCACCCCGAGCCTATTCCATTCACCAGTACCCTCTGTCTCCGATCTTTCAGGAAGGCTTCTATCCATTTCACACATTTCTCCCCGATATTATAGCTTCTAACTTTCTCTATTAGCCTTTTATGTGGGACCTTATCGAAGGCCTTCATAAAATCACAATATACCATGTGTATAACATCACCATCCTCCAGAATTTGCATCCAATCATCTACCACCTTAATTAGCTGTAGTACTGTCGACCTCCCCGGCAAGAATCCGAACTGTCTCCCACTGAAAAGTTGGTTTGATTTCATATGCTCCATTATTCCTTCTCTAATTACTGTTTCCATTAGTTTACACACAACACTTGTCAAACTGACTGGTCTATAATTTCCTGGGTCATTTCTCTTTCCCTTCTTAAAAATAGCTGTTATGTTTGCCTCTCTCCAGTCCATTGGGATTTGTCCTGTATTAAAAGATACCTCAAATAACATTTTTAATGGCACTACTAACATCTCACCTCCTTCCTTTATGATTCTTGGATGTATCCCATCCGGTCCCGGGGACTTACTTCTGTTCATTTTTTCTATAGCCCTTTTTATTCTAGCATGGGAAAACTCCATTAGTTCTAGTGCCGGTGCCTGTTTGATGGGAATAGTAGGCACTGCATCATCCGACTCCTGTTAGTACCTCCCCAAAGTATTTCCCCAGCACCTCTGCTTTCTCCTTATCAGTTTCTGCTCTATTCCTACCATCCCATTCTCCTATCAGTTCTGGGATACCTACTCTTCTTGTTAACTTTTCCTGAATGTACTTCCAGAACATTTTTGGATTATCCTTCAAGTTTTTTGCAATCTCTCTCCCTCTCCTTCATCTTGTCTCCCACCTTATTTTATTGTTTATTTGTCTACGTTCCAAATCCACTTCTTTAGCTTCTATACTAGACCCCCTGTTCTTTTTTAACACTTTTATTCTATCCCACAATCGTTTCTTTCTTCTTATCAGTGTCCAAAGCTTTCTTTCATTGGTAATTCTGGGGTCGTTCTTTTCCTCAATTTTGTTTTATCCTTATATTCCCTTACTGGTACACATTTGGATATAGCATTCTCCAGTTTGACTCTAATCTTCCTCCACATTCCTTCAGCGTCTTCACCATTCAAGTATTCCCCCCAGTCAATGTCCAAACACCTTCTCAGCATCTTATAATCTGCTCTATCATACATATATATTTTTTTATTGCTTCTATTATCCCTCTCTGTTTTAATATTGCAACTAAAACTTATACAGGCATGGTCACTACAACCTATAGGGCTATCCACATTGACATGTTCTACTATATCCTCCTCATTGCTAAAAATCAAATCAAGTATACTCCCCTGCGTCCCATCTCTATATCTTGTCATCTCTGTAATATGGTGCGTTAAAAAACAATCTCTCACTTTCTCTATAAACTTGTTTTCCAGGCTACACTGTCCCGCTGGAGTAGTACAATTTGCCCAGTTGATCCTTGGCAAATTGAAATCTCCAATCAAAATCTTATATTTGTTCTCTATATTATCTATTTCCTCCATTGCTTTCAGTAGGTTATCATCCTCTCCCCTACTATTATTTGGGCTTCTATATATAGAGGCAATTAGAATTGACCCTCTTGCACATTTTACTTCAATACACAAATACAGTACTCACAATACTGCTGTCTCATATCCACCTCATTTACCTTGAGCTCTTTTCTTACATAAATAAACAGTCCTCTTCCAACCTCTGCTCTAATAGCATTCCTCTCATACAACTCAAAACCCTCCAAACTATACTCCACCAGTTCCCTTTCAATTCTAGCATTTTTTGGTCTTACTTCCTGTAAGGCTATTACATCAGGTTTTTCCTCTTCATCCTGCAACCTACATATCAGTTCTCTTTTCTTGTCCTGGGTAAACACATCAACATTGCTAAACATAATCCTTAATCTTTCTACCATTCCTTCAGCAGCTACATCATCCCGCTCCTCCTGTCCGTGCCCTACTGCCCCCTCACACTACCGGTACTATGTCTGCAGCTTCTGCTTCTCCTGTCTCTCCCCGAGACGCTTCCACCCTGCTCTCCACCTTTGCCACAACTTCTATCACATTCTCTTCCCTCCCAGGAGATCTCCTTCTTCCTTCTATTCGTATAAACCACTTCTTCAATTTCACGTCCCTCACTCTCCAGAAAAACTTCTTATCCTCCTCACCCAACTTTCCATTTTCCTCATCAGCCTTTTCCTGTAGTTCCTTTATTTTTTTTCTTTGTTCTATGCTCAAATCCTTCTTTAACCCTCCAGCCCCGGTTATGTATTATATATATATTCCCCGAAACCCGGGTGTTTTGGCCAAAAAACGTCTAGCCTAGGCTACCGTATCTTTGTTATTCTGACTGCTTCCGCATTCCCGCGCATCCCCAAGCGTAGCTGTGTTTCTTACCTGTAGAATGGCATTAAGTAGAGCTCTCTAAGTCAACTGGTTCAGTTGTGATGATGATTTCATTGGAGATAACTTTATGGCAAAAACAGCCACTTTACACTACTTTTCGATACTTAACAACAACATACAGGCACACACGAACAAGCGACGCTCTCCTTGTTGTGGCCGGAGATGCGGGGCGTCGGTCCAGCCGGCTGTTGTTTACATGCGTCGGACCGACGCCTCGCACACCAAGCTCACAGGCTTTCAACCACTGGGCATTAAAGAGCACTTCCGGGCAGCTCTGGTATGCTTTTTTATGGGCGTTCAAGAGCCCTTCCGGGAACGAAGGGTTAATCTTATATGTTTCAGTTCTTCATTTGTGTTTAGTCTCCAACTAAAATTTGTCACTGTCTCTGCCACTACCCTGGTTTTAAACTGTACCCTTATAGGTCTCATCTCCCCCCTTCTATATCTACCTATCCTACTGACTTCCTCCACCTGCCCATCCCATCCACATCCATCTACATCAACAGCTTTCATGACCTCCTTCACTTTCTCCATATCTCTCACTTTTCTCACTCCATTATCATTCATATGAGCCTCTATATCTCCATGCATGATCACACCTCTATCCCTGGCCATGGCCTCCCTCACGACACTCTCCTTGTTCTTCATGACTCCTACGACTGCACTCTCATAACTTTGTTTTGTCTTGTTCATTTCCTCCTTTTGTTCTTTCACAATTTCCTCCAAATCCTTAACTTTCTGTACACCTACCACCGTCCATGCAGTTGACAACTTCACTTCCTTGAATCGTCCTTCGTATTCCTTCAGCTGCTCCTTTAATGCCATATTCTCTGCTCCCAATTCCTCTACCTTTTTTAGTACCATCTCTAGGTTGTTATTAACTTCCGAAATAGGCCTACATTCGCTTCTTTCACTAAGCCTATTCCCTGCCCCACCCGACGCACCACATAGTTCGCACAACACCTTGATTTTCTCACCAATGTCCCCCTTCCACTTCTCCGTATCACTCTTCCACTTTTCCAAATCCTTCACAACATTAATAATCTCTTCTACCTTCTTATCTGTGCTCCTAAACCCACGAAACCGTCCTAACCTTTCTTCTGTCTCCGAAATTCCCGCCGTTCTGTCTGCCATGTTTGTTTACAATCACTACAACTCCAGCTGACCTGTTGATTACACTACTCTTCTCACAATATATATCACCCCTCCACCACACCAATTTATCTTCAAAACACTTCACTAGTCCTTCCTCTCCTTGCTCGCTCAGTATGTATTCGAAATTCCGTTATAATTAAGCGTGCCCACGATAATATGCCGGAGCCTCAAAAAATGCGTCCGCCTCCCACCATCGCCTCGACCGACTACTCAATCTGTAGTACCGGTGCTCAATGCTCTAACAATTAACTTTTATACAATCTTCTTCCTACAAAGATTGTACATACCATACTAAGACAGCACAAGAGATGTTGGGGTAATATGTAAACAAAATAATTTTGTAACAAAAGATAAATCAAAATTTAAAAAAAATAAAACACTAGGCCTACAGTATATAATGTAGATCGTGAATTCCTCTAGACAACCACTTATAATATATGTGTCACTTACTCTCTCTCGGCCTGTATGGTCTTGGATGCCTGGTCTAGCCTGAGCTTCATCATGGTCACTTGTTGTTCTAGATTCTCTTGTTCTGGTGTCAGTCCATCCTCACAGCCCCCAAGCCCTGCCCCACAGCCTCCTCCACCCCCACGCCATCCCGCCCGCCGTCCATCCCTTCCCCCGCCCATCAGGTCCTCATCCCCATGGCAAGTGTCCGGCAAAGGGTCCGACATCACCGAGGTTCGAGTGTTGGCGTGGCAAATGTCCGAGTGGGGATGGTGGCAGGTGTCCGGCAGGGGGTCGGACATAACTGAGGCACGTGGGTGGTTGGCTAGGTAGGTGTCAGGCAGAGGGTCGGACATGACTGAAGTCCGAGTGTTGGCGTGGCAGGTGTCTGGTATGGTGTGGCAGGTTTCGGGCAGAGGGTCAGACATGGCAGAGGCACGAGGGTTGGCATGGCAGGTATCGGGAAGAGGGTCAGACATGGTAGATACTAGGGGGTCTGAATGACAAGTGTCAGAGAAGGGATCAGACAAGGCAGACACACGTGGGTTAGCGTGACAGGTGTCAGGCAGTGGATCAGACATGGCAGAGGCACGAGGGTTGGCATGGCAAGTATCGGGCAGAGGGTCGGACATAGCAGACATGCGGCGTGACGGGGATGGCTGGCTGCTGCTATTATTGCTGCTGCTGCCACCAACACCAGACACCACACCTTCACGGAACAGCTGCTCTGTCTGCTGCTTCTCCTCCACATCATTCTCCCGCTGTGGGTGTGGGTGTGGGTACTCATCACATATCAGATCCTTCACTCCTCGCCCCGCTCGACACTTCTCGCTGAGGCGGGTGGCTTCCGAAGGCTTGTGGGCGAACACTGACACCTTCTCTACACCACCAGGAGCCACACACTCTCCTGGAAAACAAGGAAGTATGAATATGTCAGTTTAATATGTATTAAATTTTAATTATTTTATCTGAGTTATATACTGTATCTAATCTTTATTGGCAATTTCAAAGGCCACATTATCTTACAGTTTCTTACAGTAGATCCTCTGGAAAAAGGCAAACTAGGCCTGTGTATCCAGCTCAGTACCAGTACTTGCGCTGCTGCAGTCGTTCACGGTGTTGGCGGCGGCGGTAGCAGACGCAAAATTTTTACTATTCTGTATTTTTGCTTTATAATCAAACTTCAAATCTTGTCTTCCCCATGCTTTATCAAGATTAATTTCAAACTTCCTTATTGATTCGGAATCGACTACATACTGGGGCAGTGCGTTCCACTCATTTACCACTCTATCACAAAATGAGTTCTTTGCCTTTTCAAGCCTATTTCTTTCTTTGTAAATTTTCTTAGAGTGTCCTCTCGTTCTTGTTCCCTCCCGCATCAAGAAGATACCTTCACACATCCTCATCATACATTCCTGACACTATCTTAAAAGTCTCTATCATATCCCCTCTCTTTCTCCTATATGCCAGTGTCGGAAGCTCCAGTGTCCTCAACCTCTGCTCATAGCCAGTGTTCTTCAACGTTGGTACTAGCTTGCTAGCTCTCCTCTGCACTTTCTCCACTGCTTCTATATCATTTACCATATATGGAGCCCACACCTGGTTCGCATATTCCAGGTGCGTCCTAACCAGCGCTGTATAGAGATTCCCGAATATTTCTTCGTCAAGTGACACAAATGTCCTCCTTATCAGCCCTACAATTCTATTGGCTTTGTTTATCTTTTCCGCTAAATGTTCTGAGAAATTTAACTTATTGTCTATCACTACTCCTATATCCTTTTCTGCATTAACTTCCTCCATCGCTTCATACATACTGTATCCTACCTTGTCTATCTTGTTTGTCCCAATCCACATGTACTTGCATTTTTTTGGATGAAAAGGCATTAACCAATGCTCAGACCATCCCTTCATGCCCTCCACATCTCCTTGAAGCAAACCCACATCTTCCTTACTCCTCACTCTTCTATACAGCTTAGTGTCATCCGCATACAGGTATTTATTAGTGGCCCCTCCATCATTGACAATTATGTCTATTACATAAGGCTACCTCTTCAAATGCTCATACGCGTAGTTTGAATCTACCGCCGCAGAGCTCAGAGGAACCTTCATCATAAGCACACGCAAAATCACTCATGGTTCGTCTTTATGATTGGGTTCTCACTACGAAAAAACTTTGTAACAAATAAAAAATAAAAATAAAATAAGAATAACTATTCATAAGCTTTCCATATTCTGTGGATGTACTTCTGTGGATTCTTGGACCAGACGCTGACTAGCGCATCTATTCGCCTTCCTTGCTCTACGCTCACCCCACCCGGACGTGTCCCCCTCAGTGCTCCGCTTTGATTCCGCATTCTTGCGTCCCTAGTGAGTTTTTTCTCATTTGTTTACTCTGGGATGTCTTGAGTAAGGTTAGGATTAGCTTAGCAGGGGTGTCATGGGTGGTTTTCTCGCAGAACAAGTGTATTTTGTGTCGTTTTGTTGGGGCGTCTATTTCGGACGGACCCTCGTGGCCGAGTTGAGGACGCTCTGAAACGTTTTTCGTGTTTAGCCATCTTTAGTCCTAGCTTGTTAGGCGGCTTTAACTACGCGATGTCGGGCTTCTAGCTATCTTTCAGATGGAGTAGCCTTGTTTGTTTTTTTACTGACGTTCCTGGTGTTTTTTCTTCACGTAGTGGAGTTCTTTCTGGGTCCCGAGTCAGTGTTACCCTTACCGGGTTTTTTCTACGATGTTGATGTGGCAGCTGTTCCAGTTTTGGTGGATGGAGTGCTTTTCGATTGTGTTTTGACGTCATAAAGTGTTTTCCGTTTTCACTAGGCCTAGCCAGCCACTCGTAGTTTTTCACATATGCAAGTGTTTTCATTATTTATTATTATAAAAATGTATTCATGTGTCATGTGTGCCCTGGATTAGTTGTGATTGGCTGATCCAGGAGCTTCGGACTGCGTCTGATTATGTTCATCAGATTGCGTTCTGATTGTTGTGGGTTTCCTTTCCGGCGGTTTTTCTCGATTGCTCCGAGAAAGCCGTTTTGTGTACCGGGTTTTAGTCAAGTTGGTTAAAATCGGTAGTTTCCCCGGCGAGTTTGGTAGCTTGAGGGCTCATCAGAAACTGCGTTCTCTGTGGTCGAGCCTGTGATCAGCCTTCCTGTGTTCTCCCGGCGAGGTGGGCCCCACACATCTATCTAGGTGATCATGCTGACACCTGTTGGATTTGGCTTTCTCGGCTTTTTAACCCGTTGAGCCCCGGCTAGTTATAATATTTTGTTCACCCCAGTCCCAAGCCATTTTCACTTCTTATTTTTGTTTGCTAAAATGGAAGACAAGGATGAAAAATGAAAAAAAAAAAAAAAAAAAAAAAAAAAAAAAAAAAAAATCACCTCGGATTTTTTTTTTGGGGGGGGGGGGCCTCAAAAAAATTTGTTGAGCCAAAATGGAAGAGAATGGTGAGAAATGAAGAAAAAAATAAAAAAAACTCACCTTGGTCATTTGGGGGGGGGGGGGGGGGGGGGGTCGAAAGTTCGTCTCCCCCACATGACCACCCGCCCGGGAGCACTAGGGTGAAAACTGAGTATGGCATTGTACGGCATACATCCTAAGGAGTGTCTCACATAAATCTCAAGCCTCTAGCTCCCATACGACCGGAGTAATGAAGGTTCAAAGTGGCGGTGAACTAAGGGTGTAAAGTATCACCACTAAGCCCACCACCACCAGCCGCGCGGCTGTCTTGGCCCGCTCACACCTACCGGCCCGGCTCCCACACACACTACGGTACCTCCCCCTCCTATTCTCCCGCCATTTCCTACCTTACGAGCCACGTAACTGATTTTAATATGTCGGACGCACGTGATGCGTCGCTGGGAGTTGGTGATCAAACACTGCCGACGCATCACGTGCGACGCTGGGTCTCACTGGGTTAAAGCCAGTGAAACAATACTGTATGTTTGTTTGGTCTTTTCCTCCCGGCGACCTTTTTACAAAGAGGTGTGGGGCAGGTACAATTGGTTTGACATTTAATATGAAACCCGGCGGTGGTACCTTCGGGTGGTTATATTAACGGATTTGCAATTCGCTATGGTTTGCCAAACAATTGATTGATACAATAAGGTATCACAGCCTTCAAGACAATGCTGTTTGTTTGTTTGGTCTTTTCCTCCCGGCGACCTTTTTGCAAAGAGGTCTGGGGCAGGTACAATTGGTTTGACATTTAATATGAAACCCGGCGGTGGTACCTTCGGGTGGTTATATTAACAGATTTGCAATTCGCTATGGTTTGCCAAACAATTAATTGATACAATAAGGTATCACGGCCTTCAAGACGGCGATCTATGAGGGCTTCTGGTAGAAGTCGGATTAGAGATTAAGATAGGCTTAGACTTTTTATGGGTTAAAAAGATGCCTGAATCTTACTAGTGTTTCAAGTGTAAAGGGATACTTGAAGGACTTCATCTTTATTAAAGATATGCTTCATCTTTATGAAGACTCAGAAGATATGCTTAAATCTTTTGGACAGGTAAAGATATGCTGAAATCTTTAATATGAAACTGCAGGACAGCAAAAAGTAGTGGTTGAGGGCTACGGTTCGTTGACCAGCAGTTTTATGACACATGTTTTTGAAACATTTTGGGGTAACCCTATGAGCATTAATTCCTGGGAATTTTCTCTTTCCAGGGCGGAGTACCGGCGTGGCGCCAGGTGACCAGGTAAATCCCGGGGGTGGGTAGATTTCCGCCAGTCTCGGTCATGTCGGCCATAGAACCTCTCATTGCTTTATGTTCAACGCCGTTATGCTCCGGTATCCCTATTTTTGCGCACAAGCTGTGCATTAAATGTGTTAAATGCCTCGATCGGTCACGGGGGATATGGGTGACAAAGAATTGCACTATTTGTACCCTCTTAAGTGTTAAAATTTTGATTCAAAAAGATAATACTGCGGCGGTGGCGTTGCAAGAAGTGAAACAACTTCTCGCTACTTATTCAACAAATGTAGCTCATAAAGCATTGCAATGTGATAACCTTGAGCTTTGGGAACTGTTAATTATTAAACATGCCCCCCCTAAGAGTAAGATACGTGCACGTAAGACCTACGAGACTGGGCGGGGACAGGCTACCACACCCTCCCCTGGCAAATCTAAGAGGCCTCGCTCTCCGTCACCCTCGGCATCGGCTACGAGGTCCAAGTCAAGGTCACCCCTGAGGGAGCAGGTGAAAGCTTCGGGCCACTCTTCTTCACCTCCACGGAAGAGGACAAAGGAAGAGAGTAGGGGACCTAAAGACATTATTAGAACTAAACATAAGTCTAGTAGGAGTCATAAATCATCCAAAAGGGATCCTCCGGCGCGAACGGACTCACGGCTGTCGCCGGAGCCTGGTAACCCGCTCTCTGCATCTACCCCCTCCAAGTCTCACGTCCAATCTGACAGGTCGGGGGTGGAGTCAGAGAATGTGGTGGAGGATGCCCCGGCGGACATTTCATCACCTGATATTCATGCTTTCTCTACCAGGTCACGTGTGTCAGCCTCAGATTTAGAAGTATCTTACGGAAACTATAAACCGCTAGGGTGCTCGGGTGAGGGCTCCCAATTGGGGAGTATACCAGGCTCGCAAGCGAGTAACAGCCACATCCAAGGTGTATGGCGATACTCACAGCCCTGGCAGGACGGCACACATCCTTTTGTGACGCAAGTAGTGGCTGACGTCCACCGGGATGCCGATGTACCATCTTCTATCCCAGATCTAGCATGGCGGCATGTGGAGGTCCCGGCTTCGGCGGGATCTTCCCATGAGAGGCCAGACTTAAGGGATGAAGAACAGCGTTCTCTGGTCTCAGAGATCGAAGTTGAAGAGTCAGGTCACCACCTAGAAGACTCTCAGGGTACTGTCGAATCTCCACGGAGTTCGTCATCTGCTAGGTATGTAACTACGGAAGAGATTGATGGGTTACTATTAAATGCACTTAATAAGTTCTTTGGCCCTACGCCGTAAACTCCTACAGTTGGTATGGGAGCTCCCGCGACGTCAACGAATGTGCGACCTCTGGCTACATCCATTGCTTTAGCTAAAATACCTAACCCTCCTCTTGTGTCAGATTCAATTTCCAATGTGCCAGGCACAGCAGCTCTCACTACTTCCAATGTGCGGGTCATATCAGACATAACTCCCCCCCCCTTTAGACAAGGCACCAGTCAGAAAAGGAGCTATGCCTCTTTTATACGGGCCTGATGAGTCATGGGTAGCAATGTTACCAACTAAGCCAGAGGCAGCACAAGCTACTATTTCGGGGGAGCTCCCTGTACCACATGAGTGGGTAATCCAAGGCAATAAGTCTAGAAAACTCAGAGCATTGGATAGTCAAGGAGATGTTTTAGATGTTCATATTAAGGCCATTCCCAGTTATTATAACCATGACTTTTTTGTGTATGCATCAACACCAGCCCTACCCCCTGCCTCAGCTTCAAGGCTTTTTTCTGACTGGACTAAGAATGATGGCTTTAACGACGTCAAGGCACTTTCTGCTTTGACGCCGGAGTTGGATATGTTTCCGATCACAGACTCAGCCTCTAATCCAGTCTTGCAGGTGGGGCAGTTGGGTACGGGACCTTGGGTGGACTGGGAAACAGAGGCTCAACATTTTGCCACTACTTTCACTACAAAGTCTTCTCACCAAATCCCTCAAGACCACCATACTTGGTTCTCTCTTCCGGTTTTTAGTGCCGGAGGAGTCCCCTCTGCTTTGTTTGATTTCTTGGCTGCCCCTAAAATCAATTTGTGCGAATTAAAAGATCCGTTTAGCACGCCTTCCCCAGCTCACCTAGACCGCGGGTTTAGGTTAAGAGGAAAAGCATTTTGACTGTTTTCACAATATATTGTTACCCAGCAAGTAACAAAGTCTATGTTACGCTCTTCTCAGGCAATCGAAATTGCGTTAGTCAGGAAGGCCGTTGAACTTTCCCGGCGCTTGCTTCTCCAAACTTCCATTCAGTCTTTAGGAGATATTCGGACGGCCTTATTAGAGGCGGTTCGAGCAAGGCAGGATCTGAGGATGTTCTTAGTAAAGAAACTTCCTGACCGTATTGCAAGCCAAGTAGTTCTGTCTCCAGTTCTAACCCCTTCTTTGATTTCTCCAGCAGTTTGGAATACTGTTTTCAATATGGCACAAGCATTCAAACAAAGTCCCTCTCAACCTAAGAAGCCTACCTTTACTTTCCCTAAACCCAAACCAGTTTCGAAAGCTCAAGCTAGTGGGTCGAAGCCTTTTCATCAGCCTAAGTCCCCTTCCACCCAGGGTCAGGCTCAAGTCAGGTATAAACAGGGTAAATTCTCAGGTAAAAGCCACAGGTTTCACCAACGACCAGGTCAGGGCCCGCCTCCAGCCAAACCCAGCCAGTCATCCAAGAGTACACCACCACCAGCAAAAAACTAAGGTCTCTCTCACTCCCGGGGCCAGTCAAAGGCGTGTTGGAACAGAGAGTAGTCCAGCCGGCGAACCCCAGTCTGCTAACTGGGTCATTCCGGGCGTGTCGTCAGGCATGGCCATTAAGATCATGGGCGAGGACTGTGGTACGCAAAGGCATCACTTGGCAGTGGCTCCGGCGACCTCGCTTACGTCAGCCGACAAAGGCCAATCATGTTTCTTTAGAGGTGGAGTCACTAGTTCAGGAGATGATTACCAAGAGTGTCATTATCCCAGTCCCCCAAACTTACCCGGTGTTTACATCCAAACTATTTCTAGTACCAAAAAGGGACAGTATTCAGATGAGACCGGTCGTAGACCTGTCTTATTTGAATCTCCACATTCACAACGTGTCATTCAGGATGCTGACAGTGAATCAAATCAGGCTAACACTTCCGCCGGGAGGGTGGATGTGTTCATTAGACCTGACAGACGCGTATTGGCACGTCCCGGTAAACAAGAGATTTCAAAAATTTCTGGCTTTAAGAATAATGCATCAGGCTTGTCTTTCAAAAGATGCCGTTTGGATTGAACCTAGCGCCACGCATTTTCACAAAATTAGTCCGGCAAGCCCTGATGCCCATTTTAGAACAGGGGATCAGGATCTTGTGGTATCTGGACGACTGGCTGGTGGTGCAAGAGACAGAAAAGTTATGCAACACTCATGTCAACATTACGTTAAACCATGTCAAATCTCTAGGATTCAAGGTCAACTTGGTAAAGTCAAACCTTGTTCCCTCACGAGTAATTCAGTGGATAGGGCTGGTCTGGGACACAGCGTCTCTCACTCTGAGTCAGAGTGTGGACAATCGAAACAGATTTCGCAATTTTTTTTTTATGTTTCTCCACAGTCTGACTACGACACAGAGACTCTGGGAATCTCTAGTCGGTTCTCTCAACTGGGTTCAACTAACTGTGAAGTTGGGCCGGTTGAAAGTCAAACGTTTAATCTTGGAGGGCAACAAATATTTCCCACTATTACCGGCGGGAACATTATGGCTTATCCCAACATTAATATACAGCTTACTAGCGGTCTGGGCGAAGAGGGAAGTGTTGCACTCAGTCATGCCATGGACTTCTCCACCGCCGACGGTATGGGTGGACACGGATGCGTCAGGGACGATAGGTTGGGGCTTTCAGTCAAACCTCGGGAATCAGGGTCAAGGGCTTTGGTCCCATTCAGAAACCTCCCACATAAATGTAAAAGAGTTACTATTCCCCTTGTATTTCCTTCAGGTTCATGGCTCTACTTTACGGGAAATATCGGTGGCTTTCAGAATGGACAATCTCAATGCAGTTCACTGCATTCAGAAACAAGGGTCAACAAGGTCTCGGAAGTTGCTAGACGTGTCAGAAAAGATTTTTGTTCTAGCCGACAAGCTGAACATTCATCTTCATGCATCATATCTCCCAGGCGTAGCAAACGTCTGGGCAGACGCTCTGTCTCGGCGACAGAGCACAATGGTAGAGTGGGCACTCAAGCAGAACATTTTCGATCAAATGATTGCAGAGCCTTACCATCCACAAGTGGATCTGTTTGCGTCAGAGGAGAATCACAAACTCCCTCGGTACCTCACACGCCGGACATTAACGCCGGCGGGGGGGCCCGACGCATTGGTGACGGATTGGAACATGTGGAGTTCCATTTATCTGTTTCCTCCACCAGACGCTTCGCTAATGTGCCACGTAGTCAACAAACTACAAGATTATTGAGGCGTAGTCTCGTTAATCGCGCCCCTGTGGCCGGCGCAGTTATGGTACCAGCAATTGATAACGTGGTGCCCGAACCCGGTGTCGCTCCCGGTCGGGTATTTCCACTTAGACATGATTGGCAACCTAAAGACCTCGCTGACTTTTGCATTGTGGACATTCAGGAGGCCAAGTGGTTAACGCCGTATGGTAGAACCGTGACAGATAAATTTATGAATCAGTACACACAATCTACCAGGAGGCAATATCAATCTCATTGGCAGTCCTTTACTTCTTGGATAGTTAGAACAGAACAGACAGTACCTTCGGTGGCATTAGTTTTTAATTATTTAAACTATTTGTTTGAACAGAAACGTCTATCTGTAGTGACTCTAAAAAATCACTTAACAGCTATCAGGGTGCCATTCTTTGACCTTACAGGTCTAACCATACCACAAGCGGAAGAAACAGGTTTCATGAGAGCATGCTTCAAACTCCGCCCACCTCCCCGTCATCTCATGCCTACCTGGTCTCTTGACAAGGCGTTATTTATTAGTGGCCCCTCCATCATTGACGAACATGCCTATTACATAAGGCATCCTCTTCAAACACTAATCCGCCGTAGTTTGAATCTACCGCGCAGAGCATTTAAAAACTGAGGAGCCTTCATCATGAGCGCACGCGGCCTCACTCATGGCTTGTCATTATGAATTGGGTTCTCACTACGAAAAAACTTCGTAAAATATAAAAACAAAAACAAAATAAGAATAACTATCCAATAAGCTTTCCATCATATCGTGGATGTACTTGTGTGGATCTTTGACCAGACGCTGATTCAGGCGTCATTCTTCCTTCTCTGCTCTGCGCTCAGCCTGCCCGGACGTGTCTCCCCACGCTCCGCTGGTTCCGCATTTGCTGCGTCCCTAGTGAGTTTTTTCTCATTTGTTTACTCCGGGATGTATCGAGTAAGGTTAGGATATGCGTAGCAGGAGTGTCCTGGGCTGGTTGCCCGCAGTGCAGTGTATTTTGGGTCGTGTGTTTGGGGCATCTATTTCGGATATACCCTCGTGGTCCTGTTGTGGACATGTGAACTTTTTCACAGTTGAGTTAGCTTGTGATGCAGGCGGCTTTCATTATGCGTTATTTTTGCTGCCTTTTATCTTTCTGATGAGGTAGCGTTGCTTTGCTGACGTTCCCAGCGTATTTTTCTTCACTTAGTGAAGTTTTTTCTGGGTCCCAAGTCAGTCTTCCCTTTGTCGGAAGTTTTTGCTACAGTGGTGTGTTGGCGGTGGTTCCTGTTGTGATATTTCCAGTGCTTTTGTTTATATTTCAAAATTTGTTGTGCCGTCTGCCTAGGCCTAGCCAGCCGCTCGTAGCTTTGCCACATGTACAAGTGTTATTGATTTATTTTATAAATATGTCCTACTGTGTCATGTGTATCCTGGTTTAGTTGTGTATTGGCTAATTCCACGGACTATGTATGTTTCCTGGATTAGTTGTGTATTGGCTAATTCCACGGATTATATTTGTGGACCCTAGGTTAGTTGTGCTTTGGCTATCTTTCGGGTCCTATGTGCGTTCAGATGGTTTCTGAACGGGGTGGGTTACTTTCCGGCGGGTTTTTCTCAGTTACACCATGAAAACCCCGGCCGAGAACCGTGTTTGGCCACGCGTGGTTTCAAAACAGGCTAGTGTCCCCGGCGAGTAGGTGTCTGTGGCTCCCCAGGACTGCGTCTCTGTGGTGGTGCCTGTTTCAGGCTCCCTATGATTCCCGGCGGAATGGCTGTACCCATCTAACATTGTTCATGCGGACATATGTTATGAAGTTTTTCTACTCGGTTTTACAAACCAAAGGAAAAACCCTAGCTGTTGTTGTGGGCTTTCCTCCCCGGCGATCTTTTACAAAGAAGTGGGGATAGGAACTTATGGGGTTAACGTTTAAAACATCAGATCTCACCCGGCGGGTGCACCTTGGTAGGGTGGGATGAACAAATTGGTAATTCAGTTTAGTTAACCGGTCCATTTCAGTGATACTATATGTATCGCCGCCCTCACACTAGTAGAGTCATTTTCAGAGCTTCGGTGACCGTGTTTAGGATACCAAAGTTTCTCAGTGATTTTAACAAGGGCAACTGATACTAAAAAAAATAAGCCCCCATACACCTCACCAAAATGACGGGAAAGTTGTTATTTTAGACGTTTTTCAAAATGGCCTCCGCCGTCATCTTAAAAAATTGATGAAGTTCTATTTCTTGAAGTGAATGGCCAAAAATGACAATTTTGGTGTCTATTCCCACTAATTTTGGTGTCAGAAGATCAATGGGATGGCACAATTAAAAAATAATTAATAAATAATTACCAAATAATTAAGTAAATAAGAAAATAATTAAGAAAATCAATGGGATGGCATAATTCATGATTTAGAGTCCCATTAACCTCAACATCTAAGACAAATATGATGTTGTTAAATCCACTGAGAAACTTTGGTATCCTAAATTAATAAAACATGAGACCTACTGCATTAAGATGCACTATCACTGCAGGACAAATATGATGCACAACTGTCAGAATCACTTCCGCTGTCATCATCGCTGCTCTCCATTTGTGGATGACTTGGAGTTTTTAGAAGATCCAGGAATGATGGAAGTGCAGGTTGGGTATAGCGTACTGGGAGGCATAAGCCATTTACAAGGTGCCATCCATGGCCAATTGGTGATGGATGATTCTGAAGCTGGAAATTCTTCTGCAGATATGTAAGGTAATTGGTGCGCTCTAAGTGTGGCAAACATGCCACTCTCCATGAATTGTGTTTGGATATGGGGAAGACTTTCTAGGACTGCTATGAAATCTGGAAGATGGCGCTCATATCTATCGTTGTCATAAATATGCATCCAAGGAAGCATCAACTTCAGTGAAGACTTGAACTCGATCCAGTTTCTTGTCCTTATAGCATGTATATTTTGAGTCAGTATCTCTACCATCTCCAAGAATGAAATCCAGAATTCTGCTAGTGGAGCACCATCTAAGTTCTGGAATAGGGAGTCAACGAGCCCCTTGAGATCGGCATTGCTCTCTAACTCAGCATGTGCAACATTAAGTTCTTGTTGGTCTACTGAACTGCGTAACTTATTGAGAGATGCCTGGATCTCTTCACACAGAGTGGCACCTTCCAAACGTTTGTCTAGTGCATGTTGGAGTAAAGCCTCGTAGAAGAGTCGAAGGCAACGCACACCGCGGTTGAAGTGTTTTCCACGCAGAGCTTGATCCACGGATCCATCTGCAACGACGCCTGCAGCCACCAGTACATCTGAAATGCCTGAGCCTTTGAACCTTTTGTAGATTGCATTGATGAAAGACATCTGGATATGAAAGGGCCCCATGAATGTCAATATGTCAGCAAATATCTCTGGATTCTCACTTTTCAATTCTAGCAATAATGCGTAGACAGGATGATCACCGACGATAATGGCAAATGGCATCTTCTTGTCATCAATTGCCTTTGCAAGCTTGCGCAGGGCATCATACAGAATGGTCTTGCTTGGTGGATCAGGATAAGTCATATGATAAATCGCTTGACTTTTCTGGGTTTCTGGTGATAGTGTGGCCTGGAAGCCAGAAAAGGCTGGTACAGTCTGGTCTTCTGGCTTTGGTCTTGTTCCGTCTGCCTTAGCTCGGGCCATTGCATGGATGACACCTCTCATTCTTTGAGGAACTGTGTCCAGATGTTGTTCATCCGTTATCCTTGGTCTGATGGGTGGTTCACCACGCTTGACTGTTTTGTATGGTTCAATTCTTTGCATCTGGCTCCCAAGTTCTTTGAGGCTATCAGAGAGGTACGAAGGCAAGGTGCTATTTGCAACTGGTCTATCATCATCTAGGGTAGGTAGATTTAGCTTAGGTAGGTCTGGCTGAACAAACATGACATTTGTACGATGTGATTGGCCACTTCCAGTCAAAGTGTCACTTTTGAAGTCATCGTTGTCGACTATACATATTGCCGGTGTTCCTTCAGAAAGTTCAAAAGGACACTCAGTTGAATGCTTCAGGTCAGTAACTGCCCAGAAATCTCTAAGCAAAAGCACATCATTGTAACTGATTCCCAGGCCATCCTTATGTAATATGTCTACCATTTCTCTGCTCTTTGTCATACCATGTAGCAGTACACCGAGGTTTGTCTCAAATGCAGTACGTCTTCCAGTGATGTAGCTGGTCAAAATAGATGCAATTGATCTGACTTGGGGCTTGTCATCGACTTCAGACTTTGTGGGGTGCTTTAACCAAGTGATGAGCTTCAAGAGGAGATCATTCAGGTCTTCATATTCTTCTAGCTCATGTATGTATGGAGGCCAAGGAACAGTTTTTGTTTTGATGATCTGATCTCTGAGTCGCCCAGCTACATTCTTCACCAGCTGATCGTCACTTACACCTAGAGAGGATATTGCAGCCTCAAGATATGAACCTGCAGCTCTTGCATCATATACCAGTTCACTCACATTCTTCTGACCTCGTTCATGAAATGCTATGTCATCTCCAAATTCCTTGATCAGAATTTCCTTCACGAAACTGGACTTTGCTGTGGAATAGTAACCATAATTTGAAGTAATGCCTTTGTAATCCTTTACAAGACCTTGCAGTGTACGGATTTCATGATCTTCAAAGATAATTTTATGGACATGATGAAAGAAGATATTTTGGGCCTCTCGAAGATTAACATGTTGCAGATGCTCTGTTTTTTCATCAGGAAAAGACTCCTTCAGAGGGTTGCTGACATAATTGCGCCAACATTCACGATGATAACGAATTTCCAATCCAAACGCCGTTCGACTGTCTGGGATAGATGCAAGTAGGGTATTCAATCTTTCTCTTATAGGCTCATCTGACAGACAAACTGTATGCAACTTGAACCGGTTCCATGCGTCTACTGTTGACAGCAGCAAAAGTTTGGACTTGCCAGGATTACTGGTTTTTTGTGGTCCTTTCATACACCACACACAGAGATTCTTATCATGAACCACTCCAGTACTAGAACGAAGCTTTTTAGGCACATTTCCTGGGAGTTGTTGACTTGAAGTTGATGCTTGAACTTCTTCCTGTTCAGATTTCCGTTTACGATTCTGTGCTTGCTGAATATAGCGATTACTACTGATCTGGGTGTAACATTTACTATGCATGTACAGGCCTTTAGGCCCCTTGTCCCACTCCACTGCTGCATAGGCATGCTGAAATTTATCAAGTTCCTTCCACCGAAAACACTTGCTCCTTAGATTCTCCCACTTTGTATCAGATGTCTTGTCCGTACTATCATCAGCTATACAGGGATGTTGACATAATATGCATTTTAATCCAGGTCCTGGGTCAGGCACATCACTAACTCCTCTACGTTCCATGCTTATGATTCTTCACGCCAAATTCGATGCAACAAACCTGAAAAAGAAGGAATTGATCAGTCAACATTCTTGGTTTACATTTTAAATTATATATTATATTATTTGAGTAAGTTTCAGAGTATCCGTGACCGTGTTTAGGATACCAAAGTTTCTCAGTGGATTTAACAACATCATATTTGTCTTAGATGTTGAGGTTAATGGGACTCTAAATCATGAATTATGCCATCCCATTGATTTTCTTAATTATTTTCTTATTTTCTTAATTATTTGGTAATTAGTTATTAATTATTTTTTAATTATGCCATCCCATTGGTTTTCTGACACCAAAATTAGTGGGAATAGACACCAAAATTGTAATTTTTGGCCATTCACTTCAAGAAATAGAACTTTATAATTTTTTTAAGATGACGGCGGAGGCCATTTTGAAAAACGTCTAAAATAACAACTTTCCCGTCATTTTGGTGAGGTGTATGGGGGCTTATTTTTTTTAGCATCAGTTGCCCTTGTTAAATTCACTGAGAAACTTTGGTATCCTAAACACGGTCACGGAAGCTCTGAAAATGACTCTACTACACATACGGCGATCGAAGGCTCAATTAGGGTTAATATCTTTTTTCATAAGTTTTTCACACCCGGCGGGTGCTCCTGGGAGGAGGAAATACGGAATTTACAATTCAAGTTAGTTAACCAATTAATTGAGAGATACGTTTATGTATTGCCGCCTTCAACATACGGCGATCTATGTGACAATTCGTTAGAAGTCAGATCTCGTATCAGCCTACCCTGTGTTAATCTGCTAGATAATGCAGGGGCCGGCGTCTTTGTGGGGGGTTGTTTTCCAAAATTGAATCTTGAAACAGTCACCACCAGAAAGACTATGTTTATAAACGCCATACTGGTCTTTTATATTATGTCAGAGGGTATTCTTAACTTTCTTAAGACATGTATAGATATTCGGAAATCTTTATAGAACCCCGCCGCGTAACAAGCTGTGATCATTGTGACATTACGTCTCGTTATCCGGCGGGTTATTAACACTTGTGTGCGAACATTTTGGGTTAACCTTATGAGCATTAATTCCTGGAATTTTTTTTTTTTTCCAGGGCTGGGCTCCGGCGGAGCAATACAGAACCTGCAGTAGTTTCCCACCAGTCTCTGTCATGGCTACCTTTGCCCCAGTTTTTGCTTTATGCATTACTCCAACCTGTGCCGGTATCCCTCTTTTTGCGCACACTCTTTGTATCAAGTGTGTTAAATGTCTAGACCGTTCAAGGGGTCTGTGGGTGATGCGCAACTGTTCCTTTTGCTCCCAACTAAGTGTCAAAGTCCTTCAAGATAATGATAAGACCGCAGCGGTCGCCTTACGAGAAGTTAGGCAACAAATGTCAGCTTATACTACGATTGTGGCTCATAAGTCACTTCAATGTGATAACGTCCCTCTTTGGGATAGGCTTCTTCTTGAGCACCTTCCCCCTAAACGTTCCTCTCGAGTAACTAGTCGTAAGCCGGCGGAGACTGGACAGGGTTCTGTGTCATCTCCTGCCCCTGCTACTTCGAAACTTCAACGTGAGCCTACACCCCCGGCGGCAGCCTCCTCGTCTCGAGAGAGATCTCGGTCTAGGTCACCTCTCAGACACCAGCCACCCAGTCTTGCCTCTTCACCATCGAGTAAGAAGAGTAAGACGGAAAGTTCCACCAGTGGTCACGGCGATAAATCCTCCAAATCAAAGAGTAGTTCACGGTCACACCGCAGCCATAAATCTTCGAAAAAGGATTCCCATGATAGAAAGGCCTCCCGACATTCGCCAGTTTCTAGTACTTCTCGTCATACTTCTACCCCAGACAGAGTTTGTGTTCGGTCTCAAGGGTCCAGTGTAGTGCCTGTACCTAAAGATGATTTACCCATTAACATTTTAACCCTGGATTTGGAGAGTTCAGGGAGCTCAGTGATTGAGAGTGTTTCGGACTCCCAAGGGAGTGTAGGCCAAGGCCTAGGTGTTTGGCGATATTCTCGACCGGGGCCTGACCACCCACTTCCGGCTCAAACTATTCACACAGTGGCTGACGTCCACTAGGACGCGGCGATCCCATCCTCTATTCCTGACTTATCTTGGCAACAAGATGGTACCCCAGCTTCGGCGGGATCTTCTCAGGAGGAACAGGATGATAAAGACGAGGTTTCAATTATATCGGATATGGAAGGGAAGAGTCAGGTTCAGGCTTAGACGCCGCACAAGATCTTAATGATTCACTAGTGAGTACATCATCAAATCAATTTGTCACTGCACAGGAAATTGATGGGCTACTACTAGTTAATGCTTTATCTAAAAAATTTGGCCAACAGCAGGAAACTCCCACAGTGGACTTGGGAGCTCCCACGACAAGCTCTACGGTACGGCCTCTGATGACTTCTATTGCTTTGACTCAGATCCCTCACCCTCCCTCTATGTCACCATCGGTGGTTACTAGGCCTGCTACGGCGGCATTGACCACTTCGAATGTAAGGGTTATAACGGATGTCAATCCACCCCCTTTAGACAGAGCGCCTCTCAAAAAGGTAGCTATGCCCTTGCTTTACGGACCAGACGAGTCATGGGTCCTTTTGACCCCCACTAAACCAGAGCTCGCCCAACCTACCTTGTCAGGGGAACTCCCAGTGCCGCGTGAGTGGGTCATCCAGGGCAATAAATCTAAGAAATTAAGGGCCTTGGATACTTTGGGGAATGTACTAGATGTCAATATCAAGGCTATACCTAGTTATTATCACCAGGACTATTTTGTTTATACTGCTAAGCCTGCTTTACCCTCTGCCTCAGCTTCAAAATTGTTTTCTGACTGGTCTAAGCATGATGGGTTTAATGACATTAAGACATTGTCAGCTCTCACTCCAGAACTCGATTTGCAAACCGTCACAGACGCAGCAGCTAATCAAGTCTTGAAGGTGGGGCAGTTGGGTCCAGGACCTTGGGTGGAATGGGAGACAGAGGCTCAAAACTTTGCGACCACATTTATTTCCAAAACTTCCCACCAGATCCCTCAAGATACTCATTCTTGGTTCTCCATGCCAGTGTGTTCTGCCGGCGGAGTCCCTTCAGCTTTGTTTGCTTTCTTAGCTGCCCCTAAAATTAATCTTTGTGAGCTAAAAGACCCTATCACTACCCCTACCCCAACTCACCTAGACCGAGAATTTAGGCTACGGGGGAAAGCTTTTCGCCTGTTCTCTCAATACATAGTGTCACAACAGGTAGCAAAGTCATTGCTCCGGTCCACTCAGGCAATCGCAGACGCGGATGCCAGACGATCGGTTGAATTGTCCCGGCGACTGCTTCTTCAGTCGTCAATCCAATCATTGGGTGACATACGCACCGCCTTGCTTGAGGCGGTACGAGCGAGACAAGATCTCAGAATGTCCTTAGTTCGAAAACTGCCTGATCGCATTGCGAATCAGGTGGTCATGTCACCAGTGCTCACTCCCTCTTTAATGTCCCCTGAAGTGTGACGAACGGTTTTTAATATGGCTCAGGCCTTTAAACACAGTCCCACCCCTTCTAAGAAACCTGCCTTTAACTTCCCCAAACCCAGGCCAGTCGCTAAGGCTCAGCCGGGGGGACCTAAGCCCTTTCTTCCACCTAAGTCCTCCTCCCCTCAAGGTCAGTACAGGCATAGACAGGGTAGGTTTTCAGGTCAGAGAGGACACGGCTATAATAAGCCAGGTCAGGGCCCGTCTTCTGCCAACGCCAGCCAGCCGGCGAAGCGTCCACCACCACCAACTTCACCACCATAAAAAAACTAAAGTCTCTCTCACTCCCAGTGCCAGTCTTAAGGCCGGTGGATCCGAGGGTAGTACAGCCGGCGAACCCTTGTCTGCTAACTGGGTCGTTCCGAACGTGTCACCAAGAATGGCCGTTAAACACTTGGGCACGGATGGTGGCACGCAAAGGCATCACTTCTTACAGTTTCTTACTGTAGATCCTCTGGAAAAAGGCAAACTATGCCTGTGTATCCAGCTCAGTACCAGTACTTGCACTGCTGCGGTCGTTCACGGTGTTGGCGGTAGCAGACGCAACATTTTTACTATTCTGTATTTTTGTTTTATAATCAAACTTCAAATCTTGTCTTCCCCATGCTTTATCAAGATTACTTTCAAACTCCCTTATTGATTCGGAATCGACTACATACTGGGGCAGTGCGTTCCACTCATTTACCACTCTATCACAAAATGAGTTCTTTGCCTTCTCAAGCCTATTTCTTTCTTTGTAAATTTTCTTAGAGTGTCCTCTCGTTCTTGTTCCCTCTCGCATCAAGAAGATACCTTCACACACATCCTCATCGTACTTTCCTGACACTATCTTAAAAGTCTCTATCATATCCCCTCTCTTTCTCCTATATGCCAGTGTCGGAAGCCCCAGTGTCCTCAACCTCTGCTCATAGCACGCGTTCTTCAACGTTGGTACCAGCTTGCTAGCTCTCCTCTGCACTTTCTCCACTGCTTCTATATCCTTTACCATATATGGAGCCCACACCTGGTTCGCATATTCCAGGTACGGCCTAACCAGCGCTGTATAGAGATTCCTGAAGATTTCTTCGTCAAGTGACACAAATGTCCTCCTTATCAGCCCTACAATTCTATTGGCTTTGTTTATCTTTTCCGCTAAATGTTCTGAGAAATTTAACTTATTGTCTATCACTACTCCTATATCCTTTTCTGCATTCACTTCCTCCATCGCTTCATACATACTGTATCCTACCTTGTCTATCTTGCTGGTCCCAATCTGCATGTACTTGCATTTTTTTGGATGAAAAGGCATTAACCAATGCTCAGACCATCCCTTCATGCCCTCCACATCTCCTTGAAGCAAACCCATATCTTCCTTACTCCTCACTCTTCTATACAGCTTAGTGTCATCCGCATACAGGTATACCTCACTTCCATTAGTTATAACTTCAGGCAAGTCGTTGATAAATATAACGAACAGCAGTGGTCCCAACACAGATCCCTGAGGTACCCCACTTGTAATTTCCCTCTACCCCGAGCCTATTCCATTCACCAGTGCCCTCTGTCTCCGATCTTTCAGGAAGGCTTCTATCCATTTCACACATTTCTCCCCTATATTATAGCTTCTAACTTTCTCTATTAACCTTTTATGTGGGACCTTATCGAAGGCCTTCATAAAATCGCAATATACCACGTCTATTACATCACCATCTTCTAGAATTTGCATCCAATCATCTACCACCTTAATTAGCTGTAGTACCGTCGACCTCCCCGGCAAGAATCCGAACTGTCTCCCACTGAAAAGTTGGTTTGACTTCATATGATCCATTATTCCTTCTCTAATTACCGTTTCCATTAGTTTACACACAACACATGTCAAACTGACTGGTCTATAATTCCCTGGGTCATTTCTCTTTCCCTTCTTAAATATAGCTGTTATGTTCGCCTCTCTCCAGTCCATCGGGATTTGTCCTGTATTAAACGATACCTCAAATAACATTTTCAATGGCTCTACTATCATCTCCCCTCTTTCCTTTATGATTCTTGGGTGTATCCCATCCGGTCCCGGTGACTTACTTCTGTTCATTTTTTCTATAGCCCTTCTTATTCTAGCATGGGAAAACTCTATTAGTTCTAGTGCCGGTGCCTGTTTGATGGGAATAGTAGGCACTGCATCCTCCGACTCCACTGTTAGTACCCCCCCAAAGTATTTCCCCAGCACCTCTGCTTTCTCCTTATCAGTCTCCGCTCTACTCCCATCATTCAACCCCCCTACCAGCTCTGGGATCCCTACTCTTCTTGTTAACTTTTCCTGAATGTACTTCCAGAATATTTTTGGATTATCCTTCACATTTCTAGCTATCTCTCTCTCCCTCTCCTTCACCCCCCTCCTTGTTTCCCACCTTATTTTATTGTTTATTTGTCTGCGTTCCAGATCCACTTCCTTAGCCTCTATACTAGACCCCCTGTTCTTTTTTAACAATTTTAATCTTTCCCACAATCGTTTCTTTCTTCTAATCAATATCCAAAGCTTTCTTTTCATTGGCAATTCTGGGTTAGTTCTTTTTCTCAATTTTGTTTTATCCTTATATTCCCTTACTGGTACACTTTTGGATACAGCATTCTCCAGTTTGACTCTAATTTTCCTCCACATTCCTTCAGCGTCTTCACCGTTCAAGTATTCCCCCCAGTCAATGTCCAAACACCGTCTCAGCAGCTCATAATCTGCTCTATCATACATGTATATTTTTCTATTGCTTCTATTATCCCTCTCTGATTTAATGTTACAACTAAAGCTTATACAGGCATGGTCACTACGACCTATAGGGCTATCCACATTAACATGTTCCACTATATCCTCTTCATTGCTAAAAATCAAATCAAGTACACTCCCCTGCGTCCCATCTCTATATCTTGTCATCTCTACAATATGTTGCGTTAAAAAACAATCTCTCACTTTCTCTATAAACTTATTTTCCAGGATACCCTGTCCCGCTGGAGTAGTACAATTTGCCCAGTTGATCCTTGGCAAATTGAAATCTCCAATAAAAAAAAATAATATTTGTTCTCTCTATTATCTATCTCCTCCATTGCTTTCAGTAGGTTATCATCCTCTCCCCTGCTATTATTTGGGCTTCTATATATAGAGGCAATTAGAATTGATCCTCTTACACATTTTACTTCAATACACAAATACTCACAATACTGCTGTCTCATATCCACCTCATTAACCTTGAGCTCTTTTCTTACATAAATAAACAGACCTCTTCCAACCTCTGCTCTAATAGCATTTCTCTCATATAACTCAAAACCCTCCAAACTATATTCCACCAGTTCCCTTTCAATTCTAGCATTTTTTGGTCTTACTTCCTGTAGGGCTATGACATCAGATTTTTCCTCTTCATCCTGCAACCTACATATCAGTTCTCTTTTCTTGTCCTGGGTAAACACATCCACATTACTAAACATAATCCTTAATCCATCTACCATTCCTTCAGCAATTACACCATCCCGCTCCTCCAGTCCGTACCCTACTCCCCCGTTAGCACTACTGGGTCTGCCTCTTTGTCTCCTGTCTCTCCCTGTGACACCTCCACCCCGTTCTCCTCCTCCGTCACAACTCCCATCACATTCTCTCCCCTCCCTGATCTCCCCCTCCCTTCTACTCTTATAAACCACTTCCTCACTTTTCCATCCCTCACTCTCCAGTAAAAATTTCTCTTATCCTCCTCATCCAACTTTCCATTATTTTCATCAGCCTTTTCTTGTAATTCCTTAATTTTTTTCCTTTGTTCTATACTCAAATCCTTCTTTAGTCTTATGTGTTTCAGTTTATCATTTGTATTTAGCCTCCAACTAAAATTTGTCACAGTCTCCGCCACTACCCTAGTTTTAAACTGTACCCTTATAGGTCTCATCTCTCCCCTTTTATATCTACCTATCCTACTGACCTCCTCCACCTGCCCTTCCCATCCATATTCGTCCTCATCCACACCTTTCAAGACCTCCTTCACTGTCTCCATATCCCTCACTTTTCTCACTCCATTATCATTCATATGAGTCTCTATATCTCCATACAAGATTACACCCCTATCCCTGTCCATGGCCTCCCTCACGACACTCTCCTTGTTCTTCATGACCCCTACAACTGCACTCTCAAAACTTTTTTTGGTCATATTAATTTCTTCCTTTTGCTCTTTCATAATATCCTCCAAATCCTTGACTTTTTGTTTACCTACCACCGTCCATGCAGTCGACTCCTTTACTTCCGTGAAACGTCCTTCGTATTCCTTCAGCTGCTCCTTCAATGCCATATTCTCTGCTCCCAGTTCATCTACCCTTTTCAATACCATCTCTAGGCTCTCATTAACTGCCAAAATAGGCCTGCATTCACTTCCTTCGCTAGGCCTATTCCCTTCCCCACCTGTCACACCACACATTACACACAGTGCCTTAACTTTCTCACTTATCACTTGGCAGTGGCTCCGGCGACCTCGCTTACGTCAGCCGACAACGGCGAATTTAGTTTCTTTAGAGGTGGAGTCACTGGTCCAGGAAATGATTGCCAAGAATGTCATCATCCCGGTCCCCCCAAATTACCCAGTATTCACGTCCAAGCTATTTTTGGTTCCCAAAAGGGACAGTGTTCAGATGAGACCGGTCGTAGACCTGTCTTATCTGAACCTTCACATTCACAACGAGTCATTCCGAATGTAAACAGTACACCAAATCAGGCTAACACTTCCGCCGGGAGGTTGGATGTGTTCCCTAGACCTGACAGACGCTTATTGGCACGTATCGGTAAACAAAAGATGTCAAAGGTTTCTGGCCTTACGGATCAGGCATCAAAATTTTGTTTTTCAGAGGATGCCATTCGGTTTGAACCAGGCACCTCGATTATTCACGAAATTAGTCCGGCAAGCCCTGATGCCGTTGTTAAAGCAAGGAATCAGAGTTTTGTAGTACCTAGACGACTGGCTGGTGGTGGCAGAGACAGAGCAATTATGCATCAAACATGTCAACATAATTTTAAATCATGTCAAAACTCTAGGGTTCAAGGTAAATATGGTAAAGTCAAACCTTGTTCCCTCACGAGTAGTTCAGTGGATAGGGCTGGTTTGGGACACAGCTGCTCTCACTCTGAGTCAGAGTATGGACAATCGAAACAGGTTTCGCAGGAAACTGTTCATGTTTCTTCACAGTCTGACTACGACACGGAGGGTCTGGGAGTCTCTGGTCGGCTCTCTCAACTGGATTCAACTAACTGTAATGTTGGGCCGGTTGAAAGTAAAACGTTTAATATTGGAGGGCAACAAATATTTCCCACTCTTAACGGCGGGAAAATTATGGCCCATCCCAAAATTAATCCACACCTTACTAGCGGTCTGGGCGAAGAGGGAAATGTTGCACTCAGTAATGTCATGGACCTCTCCTCCGCCAACGGTATGGGTAGACACGGATGCGTCAGGCACAATAGGTTGGGGATTTCAGTCAAACCAGGGGCACCAGGGTCAGGGGCTTTGGTCCCACTTAGAAATCTCCCACATCAATGTCAAAGAATTACTAGTCCCCTTGTATTTCCTTCAGGCTCACGGCTCTACTTTACGGGGCTAGTCGGTGGCCTTCAGAATGGACAATCTGAATGCAGTTCACTGTATTCAGAAACAGGGGTCAACGAGATCCCGGAAGTTGCTAAACGTGTCGGAAGAGATTTTTACTGTAGCCAACAGGCTAGACATATATCTTCACGCATCTTATCTCCCAGGCGTAGCAAACGTCTGGGCAGACGCTCTGTCCCGGAGACAGAGCACGACAGTAGAATGGGAGCTCAAGCAACCCATTTTCAACCTAATGATTGCAGAGCTCTACCATCCACAAGTGGATCTGTTTGCGTCCGAGGAGACTCACAAACTCCCTCTATACCTCACCCGCCGGACGAAAACGCCGGCAGGGGGGCCAGACGCCCTAGTGACAGACTGGAACAGATGGAGCTCCATCTATCTGTTTCCGCCACCAGACGCGTCACTAATGTGCCACGTAGTGAACAAACTACGATATTATCGAGGCTTAGTCTCGCTAATCGCGCCCCTGTGGCCGGCGCAGTTATGGTACCAGCAATTGAAGACGTGGTGCTTGCAGCCGGTGTCGCTCGCAGCCGGTGTCGCTCCCGGTCGTGTATTTCCACTTAGACACGATTGGCAACCTAGCGACCTCGCTGACTTTTGCATTATGGACATTCAAGAGGCCAAGTGGCTAGCACCATATGGTAGAGATGTGACCAATAAATTAATCAATCAATATACTCAGTCTACAAAACGACAGTATCAATCACATTGGCAAGCCTTTACTTCTTGGATCATTAGAACAGAACAGACTGTGCCTTCAGTGGCATTAGTTTTTAATTATTTGAATTATCTGTTTGAGCAGAAACGTTTATCTGTGGTAACGTTAAAAAATCACTTAACTGCGATTAGAGTGCCCTTTTTCGACCTTACAGGTCTCTCCATACCGGTAGCGGAGGAAACAGGTTTTATGAGAGCATGTTTTAAACTCCGCCCACCTCCCCGTCAGCTCTGCCTACTTGGTCTCTGGACAAGGCATTGTCTTTACTTCACTCTCGTCTGTACCAAAATACTGCAGATTTTGCATTACTCTTACAAAAGGCTGTATTCCTTTTGGCTTTGGCCACCGGGAACAGAGTGTCTGAGCTGGCGGCGATGAGCAACACACCTAATTGCCTTAGGTTTGGTAGACTTAATGAATGTATTCACATTGCACCTTCCCCGGGATTTGTAGCCAAGAATGAGCACAGTGCACACGTGTTTTCTGAGTTCACTGTGCCGGCGTTAAAGAGGGGAAAGGTGCACCATAATCTATGTCCAGTGCAAGCTCTAACCAAATATTTGAGAGTAGCTCCTCTAAACCCCCAAGGTGCTTTGTGGGTAGCGAGTACGGGTAAACGCTTACTGAAACGGAGATTAGCTTCTCTTCTGGTCGAAGTCATTAAGAGAGTAATCCCGGCGTTGTGGGTAGGGCCCACGATTTACGCAAATGGGCAGCCTCTTTACGTTTCCTGAAGAACTTTTCAGTAGAAGATATTTCGTCCACACAGTTGTGGGCGTCTAATCATACGTTTTTGACTAGATACTTGTCAGTTGCTCTAGACAATCCTTCCTTACCATGTATAGCTTTAAGGCAGAGGGTCTAGGTGGCCCTTCAGTCACTTTTGTTTACTTTCAAGGACAAAAGGGGGGGGGGGGTTGCAGTCAGTGTAACATAGGACACCCTAGACCCCGCCGGAATGTAAGAGCTGTGATACAAATTATGGATAATGTGATATGAAAATTTCTCTGTTCTATTCAGGGCGAGAAATTGTGCTAGTACAATGTTAGTACAAACAACAGGGTTGTTATAGTAGTTTTAGCTGTGAAAGCAATTTAGTATTAAACAGTGGAGATCTTTTGCAAAATATTTCCACGAATATTATGGGGTTTATTATGTGCACATGTAAACTTATAACTTGTTATTTTTGTCACCACTCGTTGAGTGGGGTGGCTTTGTAACTACAGATCTGTTCACAGAAATCTCCAGAGTTACACTTTTTGTCAAGCAGGCTTCTTTGAAGCACGCACCTGCTTGAACCCCTTTTGTATATACAGTATATATGGGCTGCGCCATGGTTAAATATATTTTTTCAAAAGTAAGAATACTATGTGGTTGTTTGATTATCTGCTTTTCTAGAGTTATGATATGATTACGAATGTCCCCCTCCAGTCTTAGAAATCAGGCATGTTCGTCAATGATGGAGGGGCCACTAATAAATTATAGGTTTGACTCCTGTAAGGAGATAAAGAAAACCTAATATTTATTAGTGGCCCCTACATCATTGATGAACATGCCTTTTACATAAGGCATCCTCTTCAAACACTAATCCGCCGTAGTTTGAATCTACCGTGCAGAGCATTTAAAATCTGAGGAGCCTTCATCATGAGCGCACGCGAACTCACTCATGGCTTCAGTCATTATGAATTGGGTTCTCACTACGAAAAAACTTCGTAAAAAATAAAAACAAAAAGAAAATAAGAATAACTATCCAATAAGCTTTCCATCATATCGTGGATGTACTTGTGTGGATCTTTGACCAGACGCTGATTCAGGCGTCATTCTTCCTTCTCTGCTCTGCGCTCAACCTGCCCGGACGTGTCTCCCCACACTCCGCTGGTTCCGCATTTGGTGCGTCCCTAGTGAGTTTTTTCTCATTTGTTTACTCCGGGATGTATCGAGTAAGGTTAGGATATGTGTAGCAGGAGTGTCCTGGGCTGGTTGCCCGCAGTGCAGTGCAGTGTATTTTGGGTCGTGTGTTTGGGGCATCTATTTCGGATGTACCCTCGTGGTCCTGTTGTGGACATGTGATCTTTTCACAGTTGAGTTAGCTTGTGATGCAGGCGGCTTTCATTACGCGTTATTTTATGCTGCCTTTTATCTTTCTGATGAGGTAAGCGTTGCTTCTGACGTTCCCAGCGTATTTTTCTTCACTTAGTGAAGTTTTTTCTGGGTCCCGAGTCAGTCTTCCCTTTGT
Organism: Paralithodes platypus; assembly: GCA_032716605.1. NCBI lineage: Eukaryota > Metazoa > Arthropoda > Malacostraca > Decapoda > Lithodidae > Paralithodes > Paralithodes platypus. The sequence goes on along the minus strand of CM064516.1, from coordinate 38,860,641 downwards.
CGGAAGTCTTTACTACAGTGGTGTGTTGGCGGTGGTTCCTGTTGTTATATTTCCAGTGTTTTTGTTTATATTTCAACATTTCTTATGCCGTCTGCTTAGGCCTAGCCAGCCGCTCGTAGCTTTGCCACATGTACAAGTGTTATTGTTTATTTTATAAATATGTCCTACTGTGTCATGTGTATCCTGGTTTAGTTGTGTATTGGCTAATTCCACGGACTATGTATGTTTCCTGGTTTAGTTGTGTATTGGCTAATTCCACGGATTATTGTGTGGGCCCTGGGCTAGTCGTGCTTGGCTTGCTCCCAGGTCCGTTGTGCGTTCAGTTGGTTTCTGAACGGGGTGGGTTACTTTCCGGCGGGTTTTTCTCGGTTTCACCATGAAAAACCCGGCCGAGAGCCGTGTTGGGCCACGCGTGGTTTCAACACAGGCTTGTGTCCCCGGCGAGGAGGTGTCTGTGGCTCTCCAGGACTGCGTCTCTGTGTTGGTGCCTGTTTCAGGCTCCCTATGATCCCCGGCGGTCTGGCTGTACCCATCTAACATTGTTCATGCGGACAGATGTTATGAAGTTTTTCTACCCGGTTTTACAAACCAAATAGAACAAACCTAGCTGTTGTTGAGGGCTTTCCTCCCCGGCGATCTTTTACAAAGAAGTGGGGACAGGAACTTATGGGGTAAACGTTGTTTACATCTCACCCGGCGGGTGCACCTTGGTAGGGTGGGATGAACGTCTTGGTCATTCAATTTAGTTAACCGATCCATTTTAGTGGTACTTTATGTATCGCCGCCTTCAGACTTACGGCGATCGAAGGCTCAATTAGGGTTAACATCTTTTCACAAATTTTTCACACCCGGCGGGTGCTCCTGGGAGGAGGAAATAAGGAATTTACAATTCCATATAGGTAACCAGTTAATTGAGAGATACGTTAATGTATCGCCGCCTTCAAACTTACGGCGATCCTTTGTGACAATTCGTTAGAAATTAGATCTCGTATCAGCCTGCCCTGGGTGATTCTGCTAAATAATTCTGGTGCCGGCGTCTTTGTGGGGGGTTGTTTTTCCAAAATTGAATCTTGAGACAGTCACCACCAGAAAGACTATGTTATAAACGCCATACTGGTCCTTTAAATTATGTCAGAGGGTATTCTTAACTTTCTTAGGACATGTTTAGATATTCGGAAAATCTTTATAGGATCCCGCCGCGTAGCGAGCTGTGATCGTTGTGACATTACGTCTCGTTACCCGGCGGGTTATTGACACGTGTGTGTGTGTGTATGCGATCATGTAGGGTTAACCTTATGAGCATTAATTCCTGGAAATTTTCTTTTTTTCCAGAGCTGGGCCCCGGTGGACCAATACAGACCCTGCAGTAGTTTCCCACCAGTCTCTGTCATGGCTACCTTTGCCCCAATTTTTGCTTTATGCATTACCCCTACCTGTGCCGGTATCCCTATTTTTGCGCACACTATTTGCATCAAGTGTGTTAAATGTCTAGACCGTTCAAGGGGTCTGTGGGTGATGCGCAAATGTTCCTTTTGCTCCCAATTAAGTGTCAAAGTCCTCCGCGATAATGATAAGACCGCAGCGGTCGCCTTACGAGAGGTTAGGCAACAGATGGCAGCGTATACTACGATTGTGGCTCATAAATCACTTCAATGTGACAACGTCCCTCTTTGGGATAGGCTTCTTGTTGAGCACCCTCCCCCAAAACGTCCCTCTCGAGTAACTAGTCGTAAGCCGGCAGAGACTGGTCATGGTTCTGTGTCTTCTCCTACTGCTACTGCGAAACGTCAACGAGAGCCTACACCCCCGGCGGCAGCTTCCTCGTCCCGGGAGAGATCTCGGTCTAGGTCACCTCTCAGACACCAGCCATCTAGTCTTGCCTCTTCACCATCGAGTAAGAAGAGTAAGACAGAAAGTTCCACCAGTGGTCACGGCGATAAATCCTATAAATCGAACAGTAGTTCACGGTCACACCGCAGCCATAAATCTTCAAAGAAGGATTCCCATGATAAAAAGGCCTCACGACATTCACCAGTTTCTAGTGCTTCTCATCGTACCTCTACCCCAGACAGAGTTTGTGTTCGGGCTCAGGGGTCCAGTATAGTGCCTGTACCTAAAGATGATTTACCCATTAACATTTTAACCCTGGAATTGGAGAATTCAGGGGGCTCAGGGGTTGAGAGTGTTGCGGACTCCCAAGGGAGTGTAGGCCAAGGCCTAGGTGTTTGGCGATATTCTCAGCCAGGACCTGACCACCCACTTCCGGCTCAAACTATTCACACAGTGGCTGAAGTCCACCGGGACGCGGCGATCCCATCCTCTATTCCTGACTTATCTTGGCAACAAGGTGATACCCCAGCTTCGGCGGGATCTTCTCAGGAGGAACAGGATAAAAAGACGAGGTTTCAATTATCTCAGATATGGAAGGGCAAGAGTCAGGTTCAGGCTTAGACGCCGCACAAGATCTTAATGATTCACTAGTTAGTACATCATCAAGTCAATTTGTCACTGCACAGGAAATTGATGGGCTACTCAGTAATGCTTTATCTAAATTTTTTAGCCAACAGCAGGAAACTCCCACAGTGGACTTGGGAGCTCCCACGACAAGCTCTACGGTACGGCCTCTGATGACTTCTATTGCTTTAACTCAGATCCCTCACCCTCCCCCTCTGTCACCATCAGTGGTTACTAGGCCTGCTATGGCGGCATTGACCACTTCGAATGTAAGGGTTATAACGGATGTCAATCCGCCCCCTCTAGACAGAGCGCCTCTCAGAAAGGTAGCTATGCCCTTGCTTTACGGACCAGACGAGTCATGGGTCCTTTTGACCCCCACTAAACCAGAGATCGCCCAACCTACCTTGTCAGGGGAACTCCCAGTACCGCGTGAGTGGGTCATCCAGGGCAATAAATCTAGGAAATTAAGGGCCTTGGATACTTTGGGCAATGTACTAGATGTCAACATAAAGGCTATACCTAGTTATTATCACCAAGATTATTTTGTTTATGCTGCTAAGCCGGCTTTACCCTCTGCCTCAGCTTCAAAACTTTTTTCAGACTGGTCTAAGCATGATGGATTTAATGACATTAAGACTTTGTCAGCTCTCACTCCAGAACTCGATTTGCTAACCGTCACAGACACAGCAGCTAATCCAGTCTTGAAGGTGGGGCAGTTGGGTCCAGGACCTTGGGTGGAATGGGAGGCAGAGGCTCAAAACTTTGCGACCACATTTACTTCCAAAACTTCCGACCAGATCCCTCAAGATACTCATTCTTGGTTCTCCATGCCAGTGTGTTCTGCCGGCGGAGTCCCTTCAGCTTTGTTTTCTTTCTTAGCTGCCCCTAAAATTAATCTCTGTGAGCTAAAAGACCCTTTCACTACCCCTAGCCCAACTCACCTAGAACGAGAATTTAGGCTAAGGGGGAAAGCTTTTCGCCTGTTCTCTCAATACATAGTGTCTCAACAGATAGCAAAGTCTTTGCTCCGGTCCACTCAGGCAATCGCAGACGCGGACACCAGACGATCGGTTGAATTGTCCCGGCGACTGCTTCTTCAGTCGTCAATCCAATCTTTGGGTGACATCCGCACCGCCTTGCTTGAGGCGGTACGAGCGAGACAAGACCTCAGAATGTCTTTAGTCCGAAAACTGCCTGATCGCATTGCGAATTAGGTGGTCATGTCACCAGTGCTCACTCCCTCTTTAATGTCCCCTGACGTGTGGCGAACGGTGTTTAATATGGCTCAGGCCTTTAAACACAGTCCCACCCCTTCTAAGAAACCTGCCTTTAACTTCCCCAAACCCAGGCCAGTCGCTAAGGCTCAGCCGGGGGGATCTAAACCCTTTCTTCCACCTAAGTCCTCCTCCTCCCCCCAAGGTCAGTACAGGCATAGACAGGGTAGGTTTTCAGGTCAGAGAGGACGCGGCCAAAATAAACCAGGTCAGGACCCGTCTTCGGCCAACGCCAGCCAGCCGGCGAAGCGTCCACCACCACCAACTCCACCACCATAAAAAAACTAAAGTCTCTCTCACTCCCGGTGCCAGTATTAAGGCCGGCGGATCCGAGGGTAGTACAGCCGGTGAACCCTTGTCTGCTAACTGGGTCGTTCCGAACGTGTCACCAAGCATGGCCGTTAAACACTTGGGCACGGATGGTGGCACGCAAAGGCATCACTTGGCAGTGGCTCCGGCGACCTCGCTTACGTCAGCCGACAACGGCGAATTTTGTTTCATTAGAGGTGGAGTCACTGGTCCAGGAAATGATTGCCAAGAATGTCATCATCCCGGTCCCCCCAAATTACGCTGTATTCACGTCCAAGTTATTTTTGGTTCCCAAAAGGGACAGTGTTCAGATGAGACCAGTCATAGACCTGTCTTATCTGAACCTTCACATTCACAACGAGTCATTCCGTATGTTAACAGTACACCAAATCACGCTCACACTTCCGCCGGGAGGTTGGATGTGTTCCCTAGACATGACAGACGCTTATTGGCACGTATCGGTAAACAAAAGGTTTCAAAGGTTTCTGGCCTTACGGATCAGGCACCAACATTTTGTTTTTCAAAGGATGCCATTCGGTTTGAACCTGGCACCTCGATTATTCACGAAATTAGTCCGGCAAGCCCTGATGCCGTTATTAAAGCAAGGAATCAGAGTGTTGTGGTACCTAGATGACTGGCTGGTGGTGGCAGAGACAGAGCAATTATGCATCAATCATGTCAACATAATTTTAAATCATGTCAAAACTCTAGGGTTCAAGGTAAATCTGGTAAAGTCAAACCTTGTTCCCTCACGAGTAATTCAGTGGATAGGGCTGGTCTGGGACACAGCTGCTCTCACTCTGAGTCAGAGTGTGGACAATCGCAACAGGTTTCACAGGAAACTGTTCATGTTTCTTCACAGTCTGACTACGACACGAAGGGTCTAGGAGTCTCTGGTCGGCTCTCTCAACTGGATTCAACTAACTGTAATGTTGGGCCGGTTGAAAGTAAAACGTTTAATATTGGAAGGCAACAAATATTTCCCACTCTTACCGGCGGGAAAGTTATGGCCCATCCCAAAATTAATCCATACCTTACTAGCGGTCTGGGCGAAGAGGGAAACGTTGCACTCAATAATGTCATGGACCTCTCCTCCGCCAACAGTATGGGTAGACACGGATGCGTCAGGCACAATAGGTTGGGGATTTCAGTCAAATCAGGGGCACCAGGGTCAGGGGCTTTGGTCCCACTTAGAAATCTCCCACATCAATGTCAAAGAATTACTAGTCCCCTTGTATTTCCTTCAGGCTCACGGCCCTGCTTTAAGGGGCAAGTCGGTGGCCTTCAGAATGGACAATCTGAACGCAGTTCACTGTATTCAGAAGCAAGGGTCAACGAGGTCAAGGAAGTTGCTAAACGTGTCGGAAGAGATATTTACTCTAGCCAACAGACTAGACATTTATCTTCACGCATCTTATCTCCCAGGCGTAGCAAACGTCTGGGCAGACGCTCTATCCCGGAGACAGAGCACGACAGTAGAATGGGAGCTCAAGCAACCCATTTTCAACCTAATGATTGCAGAGCTCTACCATCCACAAGTGGATCTGTTTGCATCCGAGGAGACTCACAAGCTCCCTCTATACCTCACCCGCCGGACGAAAACGCCGGCAGGGCGGCCGGACGCCCTGGTGACAGACTGGAACAGATGGAGCTCCATCTATCTGTGTCCGCCGCCAGACGCGTCACTAATGTGCCACGTAGTGAACAAGCTACGAGATTATCGAGGCTTAGTCTCGCTAGTCGCACCCCTGTGGCCGGCGCAGTTGTGGTACCAGCAATTAAAGACGTGGTGCCCGCACCCGGTGTCGCTCCCGGTCGGGTATTTCCACTTAGACACGATTGGCAACCTAGCGACCTCGCTGACTTTTGCATTATGGACATTCAGGAGGCCAAGTGGCTAGCACCATACGGTAGAGAGGTGACCAATAACTTATTAAATCAATATACTCAGTCTACGAAACGACAGTATCAATCACATTGGCAAACCTTTACTTCTTGGATCATTAGAACAGAACAGACTGAGCCATCGGTAGCTTTAGTTTTCAATTATTTAAATTATCTGTTTGAGCAGAAACGTTTATCTGTGGTAATGTTAAAAAATTACTTAACTGCGATTAGAGTGCCCTTTTTAGACCTTACAGGTCTCTCCATACCGGTAGCGGAGGAAACAGGTTTTATGAGGGCATGTTTTAAACTCCGCCCACCTCCCCGTCAGCTCATGCCTACTTGGTCTCTCGTCTGTACCAAAATACTGCAGATTTTGCATTACTCTTAAAAAAGGCTGTATTCCTTTTGGCTTTGGCCACCGGGAACAGAGTGTCTGAGCTGGCGGCGATGAGCAACACACCTAATTGCCTTAGGTTTGGTAGACTTAATGAATGTATTCACATTGCACCTTCCCCGGGATTTGTAGCCAAGAATGAGCACAGTGCACACATGTTTTCTGAGTTCACGGTGCCGGCGTTAAAAAGGGGAAAGGTGCACCATAATCTATGTCCAGTGCAGGCTCTAACCAAATATTTGAGAGTGGCTCCTCTCAACCCCCAAGGTGCTTTATGGGTAGCGAGTACGGGTAAATGCTTACTGAAACGGAGATTAGCTTCTCTTCTGGTCGAAGTCATTAAAGAGAGTAATCCCGGCGTTGTGGGTAGGGCCCACGATTTACGCAAATGGGCGGCCTCTTTACGTTTCCTGAAGAATTTTTCAGTAGAAGATATTGCGTCCACACAGTTGTGGGCGTCTAATCATACGTTTTTGACTAGATACTTGTCAGTTGCTCTGGACAAACCTTCCTTACCATGTATAGCTTTAAGGCAGAGGGTCTAGGTGGCCCTACTGTCACTTTTGTTTACTTTCAAGGAAAAGGGGGGGGGTGCAGTCAGTGTAACATAGGACACCCTAGACCCCGCCAGAGTATAAGAGCTGTGATACAATTTAGGGTTAATGTGATATGAAAATTTCTCTGCGAGAAATTGTGCAAGTACAATGTTAGTACAAAACAATGGAGTTGTTATAGTAGTTTTAGCTGTGAAAGCAATTTAGTATTAAACAGTGGAGATTTTTTGCAAATTATTTTTCACAAATATTATGGGGTTTATTATGTGCACATGTAAACTTATAACTTGTTATTTTTTGTCACCACTCGTTGAGTGGGGTGCCTTGGTAACTACAGATCTGTTCACAGAATCTCCAGAGTTACCCCTTTTTTGTCAAGCAGGCTTCTTTGAAGCACGCACCTGCTTGAACCCCCTTTTTTGTATTTATATGGTCTGCGCCGTAATTAAATATATTTTTCAAAGTAAGAATACTATGTGGTTGTTTGATTATCTGCTTTGCTAGAGTTATGATATGATTACGAATGTCCCCCTCCAGTCTTAGAAATCAGGCATGCTCGTCAATGATGGAGGGGCCACTAATAAATTATAGGTTTGACTCCTGTAAGGAGATAAAGAAAACCTAATATTTAGTAGTGGCCCCGATGGAAAGCTTATTGGATAGTTATTCTTATTTTCTTTTTGTTTTTATTTTTTACAAAGTTTTTTCGTAGTGACAACCCAATTCATAATGACTGAAGCCATGAGTGAGGTCGCGTGCGCTCATGATGAAGGCTCCTCAGATTTTAAATGCTCTGCGCGGTAGATTCAAACTACGGCGGATTAGTGTTTGAAGAGGATGCCTTATGTAATAGACATGTTCGTCAATGATTACGGGGCCACTACTAAATATTAGGTTTTCTTTATCTCCTTACAGGACTCAAACCTATAATTTAGTAGTGGCCCCGTAATCATTGACGACTGGGGCCCTCCCGACCATCCCCTTCCCATTCGTTGATGTATTAAGGATTTTGGTTTACTTGATATGTCAGTGAAGGAAGAATGACGCCTGAATCAGCGTCTGGTCAAAGATCCACACAAGTACATCCACGATATGATGGAAAGCTTATTGGATAGTTATTCTTATTTCCTTTTGTTTTTATATTTTACAAAGTTTTTTCGTAGTGAGAACCCAATTCATAATGACTGAAGCCATGAGTGAGGTCGCGTGCGCTCATGATGAAGGCTCCTCAGTTTTTAAATGCTCTGCGCGGTAGATTCAAACTACGGCGGATTAGTGTTTGAAGAGGATGCCTTATGTAATAGGCATGTTCGTCAATGATTACGGGGCCACTACTAAATATTAGGTTTTCTTTATCTCCTTACAGGAGTCAAACCTATAATCTTTGCTTCATTCCCGTCTGTATCAGAATACGGCAGATTTTGAATTACTATTAAAAAAGGCTGTGTTCCTTATGGCTTTGGCAACAGGTAACAGGGTGTCTGAGCTGGCGGCGATGAGCAACACCCCTAATTGCATAAGGTTTGGTAGACTAAATGATTGCATTCATATTGCACCTTCCCCAGGGTTCATCGCCAAGAATGAACATAGTGAACATGTGTTCTCAGAGTTCACGGTGCTGGCGTTGAAACGGGGTAAAGTGCACCATAATTTGTGTCCTGTACAAGCTTTAACCAAATATATGAGAGTGGCACCTGTTAACCGACAAAGTGCTTTATGGGTATCGAGTACAGGTAAAAGATTAATGAAACGAAAAATGGCTTTTCTGCTAGTCGAAGTCATTAAAGAGAGTAATCCCGGCGTAGTGGGTTAGGGCCCACAATTTACGCAAATGGGCAGTATCTTTACGTTTTCTAAAAAAAAAAATCTGTTGAAGACATAGCTACTACTCAACTATGGGCTTCAAATCATACGTTTTTGACTCGATACCTGTCGGTAGCACTAGACAAACCATCAATGCCGTGTATAGCGTCACGGCAAAGGGTCTAGAGGGGTCTCTAAGTCACTAATTCTTTAGGTTAAGAAAGAGGGGGGGGGGTGCAGTCAGTGTAACATAAGACACCCTAGACCCCGCCGGAGGATATGTACAGAGTATACGAGCTGTGACACAATGAATAAGTGTTGTGATTAAAATTTCTCTGTAGTAATGCCTACGGGAAATATTGTTGAAGTACAATGGATGTAGTACAACAATGGTTTCTTTCAGTGGGATACACTGTTGAAGCAATTTAATTTTAAGAGTTCTCGGTAGTTGCAACTACGAGTAGCATTTTAGTAAGTACATCTGCGATAGTACAAGAATTTATTCTATTTTTGTGTCTAATTTTAAGGAATATACACATTAGAATAATGGGGTTTATATGTGCACATGTAAACATAAAGTTTTATTTTTCACCACTTAATTTAAGTGGGGTGCCTTTAACTTTCAGATCTGGGAACAGATTCTCATAGTTACCCTTTTGTCCTAAAGCAGGCTTCTCTAAGCACGCCCCTGCTTGTACCCTTTTTTATATGTTGTATAAAGTTTATACATAAATATATTATTTTTTACAAAGTAAGAATACTATGTGGTTGTTTGATTATCTGCCTATTCTAGTTGCAATGGTTATGATATGATTACGAATGTCCCCCTCCAGTCTTATATATCAGGCATAATCGTCAATGATGGAGGGGCCACTAATAAATTATAGGTTTGACTCCTGCAAGGAGATAAAGAAAACCTAATATTTAGTAGTGGCCCCGTAATCATTGACGACTGGGGCCCTCCCGACCATCCCCTTCCCATTCGTTGATGTATTAAGGATTTTGGTATACTTGATATGTCAGTGAAGGCGGATAGATGCGCTAGTCAGCGTCTGGTCCAAGAATCCACAGAAGCACATCCACGGAATATGGAAAGCTTATGAATAGTTATTCTTATTTAATTTTTAATTTTTATTTGTTACAAAGTTTTTTCGTAGTGAAAACCCAATCATAAAGACGAACCATGAGTGATTTTGCGAGTGCTTATGATGAAGGTTCCTCTGAGCTCTGCGGCGGTAGATTCAAACTACGCGTATGAGCGTTTGAAGAGGTAGCCTTATGTAATAGGCATAATCGTCAATGATTACGGGGCCACTACTAAATATTAGGTTTTCTTTACCTCCTTGCAGGAGTCAAACCTATAATATCTCACTTCCATTAGTTATAACTTCAGGTAAGTCGTTGATAAATATAACAAACAGTAGTGGTCCCAACACAGATCCCTGAGGTACCCCACTTGTAATTTCCCTCCACCCCGAGCCTATTCCATTCACCAGTACCCTCTGCCTCTGATCTTTCAGGAAGGCTTCTATCCATTTTACACATTTCTCCCCGATATTATAGCTTCTAACTTTATCTATTAACCTTTTATGTGGGACCTTATCGAAGGCCTTCATAAAATCGCAATATACCACGTCTATAACATCACCATCCTCCAGAATTTGCATCCAATCATCTACCACCTTAATTAGCTGTAGTACTGTCGACCTCCCCGGCAAGAATCCGAACTGTCTCCCACTGAAAAGTTGGTTTGATTTCATATGCACCATTATTCCTTCTCTAATTACCGTTTCCATTAGTTTACACACAACACTTGTCAAACTGACTGGTCTATAATTTCCTGGGTCATTTCTCTTTCCCTTCTTAAAAATAGCTGTTATGTTCACCTCTCTCCAGTCCATTGGGATTTGTCCTGTATTAAAAGATACCTCAAATAACATTTTTAATGGCTCTACTAACATCTCACCTCCTTCCTTTATGATTCTTGGATGTATCCCATCCGGTCCCGGGGACTTACTTCTGTTAATTTTTTCTATAGCCCTTCTTATTCTAGCATGGGAAAACTCTATTAGTTCAAGTGACGGTGCCTGTTTGATGGGAATAGTAGGCATTGCATCATCTGACTCCACTGTTAGTACCTCCCCAAAGTATTTCCCCAGCACCTCTGCTTTCTCCTTATCAGTTTCTGCTCTATTCCTATCATCCAATTCTCCTATCAGTTCTGGGATACCTACTCTTCTTGTTACCTTTTCCTGAATGTACTTCCAGAATATTTTTGGATTATCCTTCACATTTTTTGCAATCTCTCTCTCCCTCTCCTTCACCCCCCTCCTTGTCTCCCACCTTATTTTATTGTTTATTTGTCTACGTTCCAAATCCACTTCTTTAGCTTCTATACTAGACCCCCTGTTCTTTTTTAACACTTTTAGTCTATCCCACAATCGTTTCTTTCTTCTTATCCATGTCCAAAGCTTTCTTTTCATTGGTAATTCTGGGTTCGTTCTTTTCCTCAATTTTGTTTTATCCTTATATTCCCTTACTGGTACACATTTGGATATAGCATTCTCCAGTTTGACTCTAATCTTCCTCCACATTCCTTCAGCATCTTCACCGTTCAAGTATTCCCCCCAGTCAATGTCCAAACACCTTCTCAGCAGCTCATAATCTGCTCTATCATACATGTATATTTTTTTATTGATTCTATTATCGCTCTCTGTTTTAACCTATAAACGGCGAGCAGGGTGTATTGAACACCACTGTTCTGGGCGAGCATATTAGGCTCCATTCATGCCTATAATCGTCATTTTACGATAAATATCGTTATTACTTATTCATATGCGCCTATTTTACCTTCACTATGAAGATAGTAACCTGTAACAACAATAAAACAAGTGGAATATATAAATTTTTCTGGTCAAAATCGCGAATATACATGGAACAGCCCATTCATGAATTATGGAGCAAATTGAGGCAACCCCTCCCTTCACGAGGCCTCAAGCCTGACTGAGCTTACTCATTCACACTCTCGCTTGTGTAACACACTCGCTAGGCACATAAGCACATCCTTCACACAGTTTGCTAATGTTAGCACAAAAATATACCAACGAATTAGGGAATAACAGGAAAAATAGGTGATAATTGAAGGGGGAGGGGAAAGGGGGGAAAGGGGGGAAAGGGGGGGAAGGAGGGGATATGGAGGAGTGATATGAGGTATAGGGAAAAAACCCAAAAAACAAACAAAAAATGTTTAGTGCTACTGGGGCCGTTTAAAATGTTTTTATTAGGCCTTCCCTCTTAACCTCTGAAGTGCGCATGGGGGTAATTGGAAACGTCCCCCTGTGCTGACGTATTTGAGGTGTTTCCGTCACTAAAATATTCTATTTATCCATATGCGCCTATTATGGGTTGATTATAAAGGTATTAACCTGAAACAACAATAAAACGAGTGAAAACAGAGTTTGGATGGTCAAAATCGGAGATATAGCCCGCGAGTTGTAATGTATGGGTGTGGTATTCTGCTTTCCCGCCAATGTCCCCCAAGGCCACTGAGACACAGTCGATCGATACTCTCTCTCTCTTTGCACTCGCTTGCTATCAGTGATGACCACCCTCCAATCGGATTTCTAATGTTAGCACGAATATACCTCAATAAGGGAAAACAGGGAAAATAGGTGAACTGAAGGAGAGGAGGAAAGTGGGGAAGGAGGGGAGGTAGAGGACTGAGATTTTGCATGGCCCAGGGGCCAAAAAAATAAAAAAAAATAAAAAAAAAAAAATATAAAAAAATATTTTTTTTTCGATGTCAAAAGTTGATTTTTATTTTCTCTGACTCTTAAGAGTCTTCCCGCATGCCGGGGAACTTAAGAGTCTCCCCGCAGCTCCCGGGTTAAGAGCTTTGCCGCCGTTGCCCAATAAAACTCCTTAAGAGCTTTCTCGCCGTTGCCGGGTTAATATTGCAACTAAAACTTATACAGGCATGGTCACTACGACCTATAGGGCTATCCACATTGACATGTTCTACTATATCCTCCTCATTGCTAAAAATCAAATCAAGTACACTCCCCTGCATCCCATCTCTATATCTTGTCAGCTCTGTAATATGTTGCGTTAAAAAACAATCTGTTTGTCAGAGTATAATACTGTATACCGTAATAAGGGAGAAAAAGAATATCAATTGACAAGTTACAGTTTGATTTACACCTAGAAGGGATGTGGTACTATTGACACAATATTTTTAATGAGGCAACTGCAAGAAAAGTATCTTTTTTTTTTTTGCGGGGGGGGGGGGGGGGGAGAGAGAGAGAGGGGTTATATATACAGTATATACTGTATATATATATATTTATTAGTGGCCCCTCCATCATTGACGAACATGCCTATTACATAAGGCATCCTCTTCAAACACTAATCCGCCGTAGTTTGAATCGGCATCCTCTTCAAACACTATTATTATTATTATTATTAATCCGCCGTAGTTTGAATCTACCGCGCAGAGCATTTAAAATCAGAGGAGCCTTCATCATGAGCGCACACGACCTCACTCATGGCTTCAGTCATTATGAATTGGGTTCTCACTACGAAAAAACTTCGTAAAAAAAAAAAAAAAAAAAAAAAAAAAAAAAAAACTATCCAATAAGCTTTCCATCATATCGTAGATGTACTTGTGTGGATCTTTGACCAGACGCTGATTCAGGCGTCATTCTTCCTTCTCTGCTCTGCGGTGAGCCGGCCCGGACGTGTCTCTCCACGCTCCGCTGGTTCCGCATTTGCTGCGTCCCTAGTGAGTTTTTTCTCATTTGTTTACTCCGGGATGTATCGAGTAAGGTTAGGATATGCGTAGCAGGAGTGTCCTGGGCTGGTTGCCCGCAGTGCAGTGTATTTTGGGTCGTGTGTTTGGGGCATCTATTTCGGATGTACCCTCGTGGTCCGGTTGTGGACAGGTGAACTTTTTCACAGTTAGCTAGCTTTGTGATGCAGGCGGCTTTCATTACGCGTTATTGCTTCCTTTTATCTTTCTGATGAGGTAGCGTATTTTTGCTGACGTTCCCAGCGTATTTTTCTTCACTTAGTGAAGTTTTTTCTGGGTCCCGAGTCAGTTCTTCCCTTTGCCGGAAGTATTTGCTACAGTGGTGTGTTGGCGGTGGTTCCTGTTGTGATATAATTCAGTGCTTTTTGTTTATATTCCGACATGTTAATGTTATCCGTCTGCCTAGGCCTAGCCAGCCTCTCGTAGCTTTACCACATATACAAGTGTTATTGATTTATTTTCTAAATATGTACTACTGTGTGATGTGTGTCCTGGTTTAGTTGTGTATTGGCTAATTCCTCAGACTATTTATGTGTCCTGGGTTAGTTGTGTATTGGCTAATTCCACAGACTATGTTGGGCCCGGCGTTAGTTGTGTTTTGGCTACGCCTCGGTCCTGTGTTGCGTTCAGATGGTATCTGGACGGGGTGGGTTATTTCCGGCGGGTTTTTCTCGGTTACACCATGAAAAAACCCGGCTGGTTGCCGAGTTTTGGCCACGCGTGGTTTAAAAACAGGCTTGTTTCCCCGGCCAGTGGGTGTCTGCGGCTCCCCAGGACTGCGTCTCTGGGGTGCCTGTTTCAGGCTCCTTCTGATTCCCGGCGGGTTGGCTGTACCCATCTAACAGTGTTCATACGGACACGTGTTGTTTGTAGTTTTTTCGGTTTTGCAAAGCCAATATAAAACTATGCTGTTGTTGTATTTCCTCCCCGGCGATCTTTTACAAAGATGTGGGGTTAGGAACTATTGGGGTTAACTTTTAAACTTTAAATCACCCGGCGAGTGCACCCTGGTAGGGTGGGATGACCGAATTTGCAAAATTCAGTTTAGTTGACCAGACAATTGAGGGATGCATTGTGTATCGCCTCCTTCAACATACGGCAATTTAAGGCACAATTGGGGTTAACGTTTTTTAAACTAATATTCACACCCGGCGGGTGCTCCCTGGAAGGGTGGGAATAACGAATTTACAATTCAGTTAGTTAACCAGACAATTGAGGGATACGTTTTGTATCGCCGCCTTCAACATACGGCGATCTAAAAAGATACTTCGGGAGAAGTTAGATCTCGGAATAGTTGT